>JWIV01000060.1:4166817-4630793 GCA_000966865.1 Fusarium sp. JS626 | reverse complement strand
ACCCTAACCCTAACCCTAAGTTTTATTGATGGTTTCGGTTTAGTCCTCTTCTGCTAAACTCCCTGCCATCTGGAGACCCCACAAAGAATAGACTTCAACTACTGAGCCAACTATACATTAGCTCTGCAGATCCAAGACAGCCCTTCCAGCTAGACTCCCACTCTCCATCTCTTTAAAGACATCCGTCAAATCGCTCAGCTGCCTTGTCTGATAATGCAACGTGATAACACCTCTCGCAGCCAAGTTCAGCACATCAATCGCATCCTGACGATTTCCTAATATCGATCCAATAATCTTGAGCTGTTTTTGAACGATCGGCCCAGGCATTGCACTTGCAATCGCAACAGGCTTCCCCCCGGGCATTCCAACACCAACTAACATGCCACCAGGTCTCAATAGTTCCAGGCCTTGGGAGTATGCTGCGTTGCTGGATGCACATACAACTACTGCGTTGGCTCCGAGGGTATCTGTGAGCTTCTTAACCTGGGAGACCAGTTCCTCGCTGGCCGTCACGGCATCAATAAAGACCTCAGCTCCGCTCTCCCTCACGACATCTTCCTTGCCAGCTTGATCGATGCCAATAACCCGATATCCGAAGGCTTTTGCTGCTATTTGTGTGACAAGATGTCCCAAACCTCCTCCTGCGCCAGAGACAACAACCCAATCGCCAGGACTGGCCGTCACTTTGCGCAACGCCGCGTACGAGGTCAATCCTGCGCATAGCATAGGTGCGGCGACTTCAGAACTCACGCCTTCAGGAATAGGCGTCAGGTATCGAGCAGGTACAGTGAGATATTGCTGGAATGTCCCAGGGTTAAACATGCCAGATACAGACTGCTTGGCACAGAGGCCATCATCTCCAGCAATGCAATGTACTTGGAATCATGTTATTCAACTGTGTAAGTGAGGAAGAGTTCACATACCACAGCTACCGCAGACGTCTCTCAGCCATTTGACTCCAATCCGATCTCCAACCGCGAAGCCGTGTATCTCAGCTCCCAGTCCAACTTTAACAACTGTTCCGACACCTTCGTGACCACCGACTTGAGCTATATCAATGTAATCAGAGAAGCACTTTAGCCATACCAGGGTGAGACCTACTATCAGGAAGGGAGAAGGGCATCCCCCAAGAGTTCTTCATGATGGAAAGATCCGAGTGGCAAACACCCGAATGGGATCTCTCATTGTTAGCGCTCAACCCTGCCATCAATATCAAGAGACTCACAGTTTCACCAATACCTCTCCTGCAGATGGGATTGGAGTCTCAATTTCTACCACCTTGGTGCTGAGTTCACCGGGCTTGTCGTAAACAGCAGCTTGGTGGGACGTCGGGGCAGTTGTGACGATGGCCATGGCGAAGCTGAGTTGAGTGTGAATGATTAGAAGATGCAGAAGAATTCAATCGGATTCAAGCAGAATAGAATGTTTGTGTGTTACTGTAAGGTTCGGGTAGCACAATATTTATTGAATGACTTTGTGTTGCCAACTACCATAGAGATACTGTTTAGCTTGACTTCGGGTCTCCTGCCGATTAGGTCGGAGCCTCGGAGGAGACTTTACGAGTCGGAAGTATAGAAGCGATCCGCCAAATCTCGTCCCCGCACCAGAGCCTTTAGTGCTCCAATGGCAGTTTAAACAACTTTATAGCGTTCAACCTTCCAACCTGCTCTTTCGCGTTACCATCCAAGTCCACAGTCCTCCACCATGCCTGTGCTTCTTCAATATCATCGTATGGTGTATCTGCTCAAGATATTAGTTTCACTTCCCAGGCTATCTCAGCTCCGAGCATAATTACCTATAGAGTACATGCATCTGTCGAGTCCAATTATCTCGATGCAGAGCTTCAACCCGGGGGTAAAGAAGTTTCCTGAGGTTGTGATGTAGACGTTGTGGTTAAAATAATAATTGTAATCCTCCTTTGATGGACGAGTAGCCTTTTTGCTGGGCTTGTTGTACCAGTGACTGGCTCTCCATAAATTCGGAGGGATGCTGTACATGGGTGTTAATGAATGCTCGCTGCCGGGAAACAGGCTCATACTTCTCTCCCAAATGCCCAGCTACGATCTTGGCGCCTGGGAATTTGTCAAAGACTCCTATCATGCATGATTAGGTTCCCGGAGCTGCAAGTCAAGATCTTAATGACCTACCGGATGAACAAAGCGCATAGATATGGTACGAAAGATCAAGATGGAACTGAACCGCAGCACCTTGAAGGTGAGGTCGATCTCCATACAGCGACCCAGATTGAAGGTCTTTGACCGACACATATCTCGGATGGAAGTAAATCGGAACATCCAGTTCTTCAACCTTCTTCCAAAATCGATCATACTTAGCAGTGTCAAAGTATTCTCGTCCAGATTCCCCCTCTATGCTCTGATAGTCATTGACAAGCGCTCCGAAAAAGCCCAACTGCTTGACAGCTCTTTCAAGCTCCTGCGCAGCTTCTTCCGGGTTATGCATGGATAGCGCTGCAAGGCCACCGAATCGCTCTGGTCTTTTCGCTACCTGTTCTGCCAGCCAGTCGTTGGCTTCTTTCGCCGTTTTGTCTGCGAGTTGAGGGTCTGTTATGCCCTGGCATCCTGGTGCAGTCAATGATAAGAGCATGTACTCAACACCCTCGGCATCCATGGTCGCGAGACGTTTGTCATGGATATCAAGTAGCTTGGCAGCATGGGCTTCGAGAGCCTTGTTGCTGCTGTCGCCAGGGTTGAGGATTGACATGGTTTCCTTGAGTAGCCATACCGTCGAAGGAGTGATGATGGCCTCCTCAACGGCGATGGTACCTTTTTTCGGCATAATGATTAGTGGAAGCACATGTAAGAAAAAATCTAACTTGGTGATTGAATTGCGCTGCAAAGTTTAGGGACAAGAAAGTTCAATTTTCTCATCTTATAAATAGAGGGATGCCATCAAGGTAGCAAACAACCTCTGACTGCTCTGTTGGACCATTCTCATCTAGCTCATTCAGTAAGTATGCAAGTTTCATTAGATGAAACTACCCTGTACCGAGCCGAAGAGACTGCCAGGAATAGCTAAAATGAAGGGAGGGATTATCGTGAGGGGCCATCGGCGATATGCTTCCGACAAAGGTCTCGACTTCAATGGCGACAAAGGGAGGTCCAAAAATGGAGACGGCCGGTCATCATTGTGTGTCTGGCCTGTCAAATCCAGAAATTTCGATAGAGATCAAAGCAGATAATAAGGGACTTCAGTCTCGACGATTGCTCGTGGTTTTTATTGCTCTCAAAATATACGTCGTGTTCTATAATTCATTTTGTTGTCTCCAATCTTGTTCAAGTCACAATGGCCCACATATTTGACGTTGCACCTCTTATCGATACCGGGTATATCGATGGAAAAAAGGCCGGCAACCAAGTAAAATATCCAAACAATGGTACCTTCGGCGGCTTTAACAAGCCATTTCGCTTAGAAGGCGACATTTTTGATCTCGAAGTATCAGGAACTATTCCACCTGAAATAAATGGGACGTTTTACCGAGTTCAACCTGACCATCGCTTTCCTCCCGTTTTTGAAGATGACATCCACTTCAATGGAGACGGCAACATCACTGCCATTCGCATTCAAGATGGTCATGCAGATTATAAGCAGCGATATGTCAGGACAGATAGGTTCTTGGCAGAAACAAAGGCCAGAACAAGCTTATTTGGAAGATATCGCAATCCTTTCACAGATTCTGAGCTAGTCAAGTCAGTCATCAGGACTGCTGCCAACACCAACATCACCTTCTGGAGGGGAATGCTTCTAGCCTCTAAAGAGGACGGGCCGGCATATGCCATGGATCCAACCACTCTGGAAACCATTGGTCGGTATGATTTTGAAGGCCAGATCCAATCACCAACAATGACAGCCCATCCCAAATTCGATCCTGAAACGGGTGAGATGATCTGCTTCGCTTATGAAGCAGGCGGAAACGGAAACGATGGATCTCGTCAGATCGCTGTCTGGACAATTGATGCAAATGGTGTCAAGACCGAGGAAGCTTGGTATGAAGCTCCTTTCTGCGGTATGATACATGATTGTGGCATCAGCAAGAACTACGTCGTTCTGCCAATGACACCTCTGAAATGCAACCCAGATCGCCTTCAAAAGGGCGGCAATCACTGGGCGTGGGATCCAAGAGAAGATCAGTGGTACGGTGTTGTCCCGCGGCGAAATGGAAGGCCCGAGGACGTCATTTGGTTCCGGTCTGACAATGGTGAGTTCATTCGGCGATATAATAAAGTGCTTACTGATATGTTTGGTTAGCATTTCACGGCCATGTTGCCGGATGCTATGAAAACGAAGACGGCAACATCGTATTCGATCTTACTGTAGCAGACGGTAACGTGTTCTTTTTCTTTCCACCAGAGGACACACCGGCTGGTACCGTTGCAAAGCGGAACCGCTTGAACAGCCCTACCAAGCGCTGGATCTTTGATCCGAAAAGTCCTTCGGGAACACGCGTACAGGCTAGCGAGGAGTGGGACACCAGTGGTGAATTTTCTCGTATTGATGATCGCTATGTCACCAAGAAGTACAGTCATTTCTGGCAAGCAAAGATTGACGGATCGCGAGAGTACAACGCTGCTAAATGCGGGTCACCAGCTGGAGGACTCTTCAACTGCCTGGCTCACTATACATGGGATAAGAGGACAGAAGATATCTTCTGGGCCGGTCCTTGTGCTACGTTTCAAGAGCCGTCATTCATACCCAAGAAAGATGGCACTGAAGGAGAAGGATGGCTGATTGCTTTGCTGAATCATCTTGATATCTTGCGCAATGATGTAGTCATTTTTGATGCGCAGAACCTAGCTGCAGGTCCTGTCGCTACGATCCATCTACCGATGAAGCTTCGCCTTGGACTACATGGTAACTTTGTGAACCAGACGGACATAGAGGAGTGGCAGGCTAGGAGACAACCTGGTGGCGATATTGGACCCGTGAGACCGGCTGAGAAGCCATTGCCATGGCAGTCGGAAGCTGACAGCATATGAGTGTTGACTGGACAGCCATGAGAGGCACCGGGACCTTCGATTAGAATTGACATTACATGTATCATGAGTCACTGGACTTGTTGTCAATGTAAATGTATTTTCAAGTTAATTTATTTCTTGATGAATACCAGTCTGCGTTAAAGATCTAACCCCACATACATGTACAATGACAGCATTATAAGTACGTCGCTTTAAACTGTAGCCTTGACCACTGTGAATGTCCTGAAGATGATCCAAAACAGATACATAAGGAATCGATGTTCTTAACAGAGACGCTGCAGTCTCATAGATATCCTGTATTGATATCATGCACATAAGAACTTGGAAATTCCGTCAGTGCCTTAATGCGACATACCACCGGTCGATAATAATAGCGGATACCCCGGATAAGTCGACCCATTACGACTAATGGACTCCGAATATCACTAATGTGCCATACCCCTCAGTCGTTCGGATAGTTTTGGCCGCGAGGAAGGCCAAGGTTATTGGGTATCGGAAAGAGTGCCAACTGCGGGGATGTGTCGGACTTATCCTTCCGATGGCTGGATTATTCAGACTCCTCCAGGTGGAACATTTCGCTTATAACAGAAGTGAAGCCTCATAATACCGATCATTGAGTTTATAAGCATCTATACCATTGTACATGACATCAGAAGTCAACTTGAAACGGGAAAGAACACCAATTCACAACATTTAACCAGCATACAATCCAAACATGCCTGCCGCCAAGACCCCACGTGATATTGAGACTCGTCTCTTTATCAATGGAGAGGTACGTAAGAGAAGTGATGTATCGGAGGGAATATGACCTTGACCAGAAATCAGTTTGTCGAGTCATCTGATAAGCAGACGTTTGAGCTGAAGTCTCCATCAACTCATCAAGTTGTAGCTGAAGGTATACTTACCGCACTCACCTCAATCACAAACTGCTAGACCACATTCTCACTCGTCCATAGTCCACGAAGCAAGTGAAAGCGACACCAACGCCGCCGTCGCCGCAGCCAAAGCCGCATTCCCAGTATGGTCCGAATTCTCACCCAAAGACCGAGGCAAGTACTTCAAAAAGCTTGCCGCACTCATCCTCGAGTCACATCATGAATTGGCATATCTGGAAGCCATCTCTATGGGAAGACCTGTAAAAGGATACTTTGATGCCTTTGCCGCTGCTGACACGTTCAACTACTACGCCGAAGTTGGAGCTGTAGTACTCGGGACAAGTAGTCTAAATATGCCCGGACACTTGAACTTTACTCTGCGACAGCCTTATGGAGTTGCTGCAGCGATTATTCCGTGGAATGTACCAGTTCTGTTCCTTGCTCTCAAGGCAGCTCCCGCTCTGATGGCAGGTAACACTGTAGTTTTGAAGAGCAGTGAAAAAGCACCGTTGACTGTAAGTACATCCATGCCCCTCTGACCACTTCCTCTGGCTAAAAGATATCAGTCTGCGAAAGTAGCACAACTCGTTCAAAAGGCTGGTTTCCCACCAGGCGTCTTCAACATCATCTCAGGCCACGGCAAAATATCAGGCGCCATTCTTTCCAGCCACATGGATGTCCGAGTCCTCAGCTTCACTGGATCAGGTCCAACTGGTCGACTCATCCAAGCCGCTGCTGCCAAGTCAAACCTCAAGAGCGTCATCCTCGAGCTTGGCGGAAAGTCTCCAGCGATAATCTTTGATGACGCTGATCTTGAAAACGCAGCTGCTGAGACGGCTCACTCTATCCAATGGAACAGTGGACAAGTCTGCATGGCTAACTCAAGGATCTACGTTCATGAGAGAATCGCAGAACCTTTTATTGAATCGTTCAAGAACAAGTTCCAGGTCATCGCGGCTGGAGACCCGACTGATGAGAAGGTCAACCATGGACCTCAAGCGGATCAGATCCAATACAACAATGTGCGGTCATACATCGAAATGGGCAAGACATCCGGGAAACGCATCCTCGGTATAGACCATGAAGCAACTCCAGATGGCTATCTCATCCATCCAACAATCTTCCTCGAGACTCAAGAAGACGCTCGGATCATGAAGGAAGAAATCTTCGGTCCAGTCGTCAACATCAATACTTTTAAGACTGAAGCTGAAGCAATAAGTAAAGCCAATGATTCAGAGTTCGGGTTATACGCAGCTGTGTATAGCAAGAATATCGACAGGGCGCTGCGAGTTGCCAAGAGGTTGGAGGCTGGCACTGTGGGAGTGAACTGTACTAGCCCCACGCAGGCGAAAGATATGCCGTTTGGCGGATATAAGACGAGTGGTGTTGGTAGGGAGGGGACTACGGTCAGTTTGAATAATTTCTTGGAGACGAAGACAGTGTTGGTGAAGTTGGAAGGCTTCTAGCGCGAAAGAGAGTGTTTAGACAGCCTATGTAATAAATGCCTGTATATCGAAAGATGGAGCACGGTCTAGCAAATCCCAAATATTGAAAATAAAGAATAAAACATCACCCGATGCTCCAATCATGACAATGGATCCGGAAACCTCAACGCTGAGCGTACCCATATTATAGACTTCTGGGCGGAATGATGGAGGAAGCCAAAATATCTAGTGTTGTCCCATAAGATCCAAGCCTTGTCGTCGCTTAGGCCGAGCCCGATTCGTCCCATGGATCAATACTTGTTATGGACCCCTCCAACTTGTCAAGCCGTATATCGTCTAAAAGGGCAGAGACCAGACTAGGTTCAGCATTAAAATTGATATTTATGAGAGAGCGTAAGTCCAGATGCGCAATCTCCCCACTCCAAATGTTGTATATTGCCTAGGTGGAAATGTGATTGTCCTGCCTGCATGCACACCGCTTGAGATCTCTGTCGACAACAACTTCAATCACGGCGTCCCCGAAGTCGAATTTGTGAATGATCTTTTCAGCATTAGGTAATTCCGTATATTAGGGTAGTACCGTTAGTAGTTTAGAATAATAGTATATTATAAATTTTAGCAATTTAGTACCGGTGTTAATTTGCAGGATATAGTTAGTAGCTCAATGCCTTCTATTACTATATTTTCTCTATTTATTTGGTAAAATATACAAGTAAAGGATTAAATAGGACATGACAAGTAAAATATAAATATGTAAAACTTTATATAAAGTAATACTTTTAGTAATTTAGGTTAAGTTACCTATTTAGGTACAGTATTCTCAAAAGTATTATATTCATATAGATAAACTATTTTCTTTAACTTTAACTAATAGAATATATGTTTCTCCCAGTAACTACGGCTATATAAGTTATCTACGTGTTTACTTAGATAGAGTTTAGTTATCATGTATAACTTCTACTGCCTTGATTATTTATTTCTGTCGTCGATATTATTAAGAGATTTAAAAAGCCTGGGCTTGATATAGTTAAAGGTTAAAGTAAAAAGTTAAAGTTAAGGCAGCCCTAAAGTTAAAAGTATCTTAAGGCCGAGGAATTAAATCAGATTATATAACCTTATTAAAATCTGCCTTCTTCTATAATGCAACCTACAATAGTATTAACAATATTATTAACTGGGGTGGATAAACTATCCTAGACCTTTTATAGTCTTTATATTACTATTTAAAAGTGTTTATACGGTTAGTATTCTTAATAGTCTTATTAATTTCTTTATGGAATTAACCTTTTATCTTTGTAGCAGTGAAGTATATTATAGTTAAGATAAGTCTAAAAAATAGTGGTATAAATATTTATATTCTAGATTTACTTTAACACTATGTTAAACTTTAGATGTCTAATTCTTGCCTTTTTAGACTATAGTATAGAGAAAAGGTCGAACTAAATAAACCCTTCCTAAGCCAAGGAATAGATTGGTTTTAAACCTCCCTAGTTATAGTTATTATAATAGCTATTTACTTTCTTATCTTACTAAATATACTAGCTAATTGTTCAGAGATCAAGAGCTTGAGGGTCTACCCCTAAAAAGCCAACTGTTTATCAATGAAAAAGTCTCAGCTGGTAATTCCATCGGTGATAGGTGCCCAGCCCCGTATATCTCGGCATATGTAAGAGCATCGTATCCCTTCCATTGACCGGCGACCTTCCCTTGATGATACCATGGTGCTAGCGCCCTGAATCGAAATAAAGGGTGGCCTCTCCAAGAAAGACCTTCATTGACTAGCCGACGCATGCCTGCTGCGGTAACAAGGAAGTCCTTGTCACCAACATAAAAAAGAACCCGTATACCCTGTTGAATTAGGCCATGAATGAATTAACGGATGGTACGCACAGCAAGCAGGAGGACGAATAAAGAGTGAGTAAAAAAAGCTTACCTTGTCCAGTAACTCATTGACTAATACGTGAGACGGTCGGAAAAGATCCCCGTTTCGGGTCCATATATCCAGCACTTCTAGAGATACTCCATGGTAGGGAGTATCTAAAGGAACGCCAAGAGCAGCTTTAACCTTAGGCTGCCCCATCAAGTTATCGACCCATTGCAGCTCTGGAAAGCACTGTACCATGTCATCGGCATGGCAAGGCTTTTGCCAGTTGTATGGGTTCCTCCCGAGCTTGCCTTGGACTAGCCTGTCCAAAGCTGAACAAGTGTGTTGCGCGTGCTTGCATTCCTTCGAGAGCAACCCAACGTCCTCACAGACACCAATATTCTGTTCGCACCACAAGGCCCAAGGAGACCATTCCACGCACTCGGCAGCGCTGAGAATACTGTCAGGTCCAGAACATGCAGCCTCGAGCGCCCCAAGATTCTGATGCCGAAGTCGGACGAGGCCGTTACCGATCAAAATGCCTCGGAGCCGTAGATAGGGCAGCCCAGCAGCAGACCACAGACCGGCATCTGGTATCGCCTTCTGCGTTAGGATGTTAGAAGGTTGTGCGTTGGTAGTGTCGCCTTGTGTTTCTAGAATAGTGCTTGCAAGTGCTGGGACCCATGATCCGCCATATGATTCACCCGCAATATAGAAATCTCTATCACCCAGCTGCGGAAAAGCGAGCATGAACTGTCTCATGAAACAGTCCATCCTCTTAGAAGCCTCAACAAGGCCACGGGGCAGGTCCTTTGCAGTGGAGAAGCCCACGCTTGCCGGCTGACTACGAACCAAAGTCTAGGTTAGAAACTGCCGGTTAAAAAGCAAACAAAGAAGGGTTATACTGCTCACTCAACAAACAGGACAGAGGCGTTCTGATTCCACCCAAACTGGTTCTCAACCGTACTACCTCCTCCATGCGCAATCCTACAGGGCCCAAGCTCCATCAAATTCCCATAGCCAGTAGACGAGGCACCAGGACCGCTGCAGATGACACAGCGAATCAACATAGAGTAATCGAGCGGAATCTCATCAAGGTTACTCACCCGGACATCCAAAGGATAACTGGATCGGTAAGTGGGTCGTTTTTACTTTCAAAAAACCAGAAAAACATTTTGCTTTCGACCTCATCATCGCTCTCAAGGCGCCCAGCAATGCCGGGAGTTGAGCTGTTGCAGATGCTCGCTGTGTCATTACCGAGGCTTAACGAAAAGGCAGGTAGGCCATTTGTCGCCTTGAAGCTGGTAGCCACGGGCACGATACTTGGGAAAGCATGGATATGATAGCTAAGTGCTGTAACAGCAACAATTGAACGTAGAATATGTAACATAATGGCAATGTGGTTCTGTGTTCAGAGCCGTTATGAAACATGGAAAGTCAACCAGTTTTGCTTACCTTGCTAGGCCAGACCTTGTATACGTATTCAGTACTGGCCGGGGCTAGGTTCTCAACGTAGCATAGCGGAACTCTCCACCATCAGACCTACGCTAGCGGACTCGCTGTCCCCTTTTGGTAGGACGATCGACATTGCACTAAACCATAACAGCGGCACAGTAGCAAAACTAATGTTATCAGACTATCTACAGAGCGTTAGGTGTGATCATAAACAGCATTATTCATGTGCTTCATACATGATGATTATTAGACGAATAGCACGAGTGTATAAGAATGATTTAATATGGAGTTACCAGTAATTAATACATGTTCAGCAAAATTTCTTCTTAGGGGCGCTAATTGGCCACAGAAGCTGCCCTTCCCTTGATTTGACGTGTAGCCCGCCCTTCCAGACATTTATAATATTATCTGGGTCCGCAAACAGGCGTATATCCTCCAGCGGATTTTCGTCCAGCGCGATTAGATCTGCGTCCCATCCGACCTCAATGAGACCCTTCTTGGGCATCTGCTTGCCCAGGGTCTCGGCCCCGTTAATCGTGCCGGCTTCTATGGCTTGAAGAGGTGTGAGGCCTGCCTCAACGGCAAACGCTACCTCATGTCCATTCCTGCCATGTCGTGAAGCCGATTGCGGATCAACACCTACAATGTCTGTGCCCAGGGCGATCTTAACATTATGCCGTATCGCTGTGGCATAGGCTTCCTTGTGCCGGTCGGCTATGTCCACCATCTTACGCCGTGTCTCAGGCGTGAGCGACCCCAGGTCAGTCAGGTTCGCCTCAATCACCGTCCTTGTTGGGACGAGGGCAACACCTTCAGCGGCCATGTACCGTGCTGCGTCATCGTCGAGGTAGCTGCCGTGCTCGATCGTTGTAGCTCCTGCACGAATAGCTGCCATGATGGCCGCCTTGCCATGGGCGTGTACAGCCACCGAGCGCCCTTGCAAATGTGCCTCCTCCATCATGACATCCAGCTCCTCATCCGAATACTGACGGCAGTTCACATCGTCGCTGCGGCTCAGGACGCCGCCCGAGGCGACAATCTTGATACACGTCGCGCCTCGTCGGATCTGCTGGCGCACCGCAAGACGGCATTGCTCGACTCCATCGGCGATGACAAGGTGCGCCACACCAGGGAATGGCAAGTCACCACGAGATCCAGTGCCGGCTCGCGAATAGACCCAGTCTGCCGGCAGAGTGCATGCATCGCAGCTCCCACCGGTGATACCAATGGCGGCACCGGCGCCGAAGATGTTAGGTCCCATGAGCCATCCCATGTCGACGGCAGGCGCCAGCTCGAGCGCAAAGGAGCCCACGTCACGAACTGAGGTGAAGCCAGCCATAAGAGTCTCGTACATACTCCTTGCGGCCAGAGCCCCCGAGGTAGCTGGATGGGTGCCAACAAATTCTGGAAAGTCTGCGACGAAGAGGCCGGAAAAATGCGCATGGCAGTCCCACAAGCCGGGCAGGATGTAGCCCACGTCAACCCGCCGGATGGACGCAAACCGATTCGGGATGTCCTTCTGGGAGCCGAAGAATGTTATGGTGCCGTCGCTTGAAATGCCGATTGCCGCGTTGGCTACAGGTTCGCCACGCCCAGGGATTGCGAGTTTAGCAAAAATACATGTCTCTGTTTTTGATGAGGGGTCGTCCGTGGTTGACAGCGCAGTCATAGAAGCGCTCACATCGCGACTTTTCAAGACTGAGGCGGACGTAGCATCACTTCCCGACTTGATAGTGGTGTTAACCCAATGGAAGTCATGGCCAATCCATGGGCTTAGGGGAGGAACCATGTCATAGTCGTATGAATCTGGAGTGCTCGGTGCTCTACTCTGATACTGGGGATAGTCCTTATCCATATTAACTCCCTTGATGCTGTTTCGGTGGGCTGTGTCGTTGGCAACACGAGCGATGCGACGGAAAGTCATTGTGATGTTGTAGGCAAAGAAAAGACCTGCAGAGGGCAAGCGATAAGTCACCAACGTGAAGAGAGCTGGGGAGAGAAGCGAGTGAGAGTATATAGCCTTCTCTGAACCCAAGAGTTTATCTGGGAATGATGTTACTTAGTTACGATAAATTGATCATACACCTAGACCTAAGCTAAGATAAGCTACATAGGTACGAACTGTGGCCTGCCTCATGCGGTCCCGCGACCCGCATCCGGTTAGCGTCTGTCGACTTGTTCATGACCACTCCCTTATCTTGGAGCCCCTAGAGCATCAAGGGCCTTTCGTATCCGCTGGACGGCTATTTCCACGGTGCTAGAATCCACTGTGAAGACGAGCCGGAACATTCCAGCACGTGTTGCGCCGGCAAACTAACGTTAGGTGTCATGTATTAGCCGCTAGTGCCACTGCGTTTGGCTAGGGAACTGTTCCAATACCGCACTTACCTCTCCAGGATTCAGGAATACTCCGTGGTGGGTGAGCCAATGGCAGAGCTGACTTTCAGGCGAGGTGCCGGCGTCTTCGGAGAAGTGGTGAATCCATTCATGGAGATCGATGGAAACGAAAAGGGCGGCATCTGCAGGATAGAATGGAATCTTGTTTGACCGGAGTGCCTGCGTGACGCCAAGATAAGCATTACCCAAGCGGCGACGATACTCCAAGATATAATCGCTCACGGCTCGGGAATCCTGCAGGAGCCATGTGGCGACGTGGTCAGCGAAGGCATTGACCCAAGTGAACCATGTTGCTGAGGCCGCTGCCTTGAGCATAGCAGCATTTCGCGACACCCAGAAACCAATGCGGAGCCCTCCCATGCCAAAATCTTTGCTCAGCCCGTAAAAGCATTGAATGTTTTGTGCCAAAGGTTCGTTGGCCCTGGCAATCTCCAACACCGAGCAGAAAGACGAGGGCGGGACATGTGCACTTTGGGCGTCAGAGTCTCTTGTGGCGGAGGCGTGCGCAAAGTTGGAAAGTCCATAGATCTCGTCAGAAATGAGGTAAAGGCCTTTGGACGCGCACCAGTTGGCCAAGGCTTCCAGCATCAGACGGCTGTAGCAGCGTCCTTGCGGGTTCATGGGGTTACATATGAAGAGGCCGCGATATCGCGACGAAGGATGCTCCAAGGCCGTCTGCAACGCAGCGTCAAGGGCCTTGAGTAATCGCGAGCGAGCTGCTGAGTCTTCGCCATGTGCGGGGTCCCAGAGACCCTCGGTCGATACAGGTATTGTCACGACTCCTGCGCGTAGCACCAGATCTAGATCCAGCATGTAAAAGGTTGGCGTCAGGGTCAGTAGGGCGTCGCCTGACTCGCACATAGTCCATGCGGCCAAGTCGATAAGAGAAGTGACGCCATTCGCGACGAGCACATTATCTGCAGCGACAGGCGATGCAGGCTTGAAGAAGCTGTTGAAAAAGCCTGCAGCCGCTTTCCGTAGGGCGGGCGAGCCATGAAGAGGTCCGTATGACAAGGTCTGAGACGCCTGCAGTTCGGGTAGAGTTGTGAGAAAGTTAGCCATCCAGTCGCCCATGAGTTCGTTGCCTGCCCCAGATAAGTCGATCAAGCCATTGGGCGACTTCTCGGGATGGTACCGCGGATAGCGTTTATTATGCATCATGAGATCCCATGCCGTCTTCCGCCCCATAGCCCGGAGGGCTCTGTTTGAAAGCTGGAGGCTGGCCGGAGCTGGAGTTGTTGATGCGGGCAGCTGCATTATTTCGACCGTTGGAGAATCTGATGTTTAGCGGTTGTATAGGTGGGTGGGTGTATTCAAGGACGAGTGCAGTAGTCAGAGCACTTTTAATAGTTTTGGCGTAGGGCTGTTCCCTTAAACTCTTGTGCATGGTAGGTAAGGTACGGTAGGGTAGGTGTAATACTAGATCTCCTACGAGTATTCAGGAGCTAACTAACGACCGGGGCATAATTAGAAGTAATACATCACTTGGACTCAGCACATAAGTAAGTCGGGATTAGTGGCCGAATCTCATGCTGTGCTTATCGGCCAAGTCCAACCCCACATTAGTAGTCCTGACTACGTTAGTATACGGAGAAAGCTGTGGGGCCTGCTCCGCTGGGGCTATTTTCCCGTCGATTCGACAATCTTAACAATCCCCGCCCCAGACACGACATCAACCACGAATCATTAACTACCTCCCTTCAATGCAAAAGTGCTACCATGGACCAGCCTCTAGCTCCCAGGCCCAAGAAAACAAATATCACGAGGAGCAGATCAGGTTGCGCGCCCTGTCGCCGTAAGCGTAGAAAGGTGCGTATTTTACTTTGTTTTGTCACACTTCTGGTCTCTTCAGTACCCGCACCCCTATAAGGGCATGGGAATATAATGTTTATTACTTAAGCAAGTTTATACTTAAATTCATGCTGACCAAACGCCGATGTGCTACCCCAGTGCGATGAGCAAAAGCCGGCCTGTGGCCGCTGTCTCAAGACCTCGCAATCCTGCCACTACCAGCCACCCACCCTTGACTTTCGTGATGCCAACGCCTGGCTAAGCCAGAGGAGGTCCCGTACTGAGCAGAAAGCGCCCGTATCTGAATCTTCTGCATCTTTTGATATCTCTTCGAGCAGCCAGCAGGACCAACAAGATGTTGCGTTCGCGGGCCCATCTCCGCTGTCACCTTTCCCAGCCCTATCCCCATATCAGACACCGTCGCCGTCGTTGCCATTAACCTGGGAGCAGGAGAAGCAAAGAGAAAGTTCGTTGGATCATCAACCAGAAACCACAGACACAAACGAGCCTCCGCCGCGTTCTGAAGCGGGCGGACTGATCTCCATAGGCAGCACGCCAACTACTGGGGACCTGCCCTGTTCATCCGACAATGAAAGTTTGCCTGGTATCAAGAGTTCCTCTACCCATACACAGCTGATAGCCACGGCAGCGACACCAAAGTCATCTGTATCTGAATCTAACCACACGTTAGCACCCATCTTGTCCAATGATCTGGTTTGGTTCGACGTCGACGAGCTGGGCAATTGGGCCGCACCTGACTGTGGCCCTCCATCGAGCATGCTTCACTCAATTGGGGGCGTGAGCTCGTGGTCATCAGAGGACCTTGGCCTGCTCCTTCTCGGCAACAGTCACTCATGGAATTCATGGGCTCCTCCTAACATAAGCACCACACTGCCACTGCCACTCACTGAATTAAATTCCAATAGCAATCTCCCTCAGCAATCTCCGGATGAGTCTTCGCTGCGACAATACTCAGCGTCCACTCTTACAACTTCGCTCGATGACCGCCGGTACCTGTCGCACTTTATGGTGGACATTATGGGGAGCTTGCCTTCGCCCTTCGAAGAGCTGTGGCATTGGGTAGCTGAGCACAGTCTCTTGAAAGCCGCTGCTATGGCCCTCAGCGCCGCAAACTTGGGCAATAGGCACGGATTGCTGGTCCCCGGAAGTCGTGGCCGCTGGGTTCCCAAGGCAAGTCACGCTCGAGCTGCAACACAGTACATGTTGCGATGCACAGATGCCGCGACTTCCTTGATACAGAGGATGCCATTGTTTCCCCGGCTGGCCCTTCGCATCCTCTTCGTTTGCTATGAGCTGGAAAAGGGAGCTATATTCGGTATGAGGAAGGCTCTGGCTGCCATGCATGACGAAGTTTCCGAGAACTGCAATGAACTCCTCTCGATCCCTGTTGGCAAAGCCATCGCCAGCAATTACGTGCTCCTACGGTATCTCGAAATTGATTCCCGGAAGCCTCACGCACCCCTTGGGAAAGAATCCAAGAGCGAGTTTTTCATATCGACGCTTGGGCCTTACCTATCAACCACGGAATTCATTGCCAGAACCATCGGCCACCGCGCTTGCCGTGCCTCGTGGAGGATCATCTTCCTCAATTGCATCCGGGCCTTCAGCGAGACTCCGGCCAAGACAGTAGAGAGAATGAGCCAGTGGTGGTCGCTCGTTATGGGCGGCCAGCACAGCGACAACGAGCTGGAGAATGACTATTTGGGGACCGCCATAATGGGCGAGGAAGAGCTGTTCTCCGAGCTCAAGGCCATACAGGACATCTTGGCTGAATGTTTACCACCCCAAGGAATGCAACATCTGGGATTCAATGAGATACTTGTAGCCGGCGTACCGATGCCAACGAGCGACGACTTGCACCACATCCCCGCACGGGACTTTCAGGATACCATGATATGTGCAGAGTATGCGTTTGCAAAATTGGTATCCGATGAGAGCTTCTTATATCAGCTGACCATGGATAAATCCTCTGGTCGAAGCGGCGCCCCTGCCGCACGTTTTGATCCGGCACCCATGGCCGAGAGCCCGTGGCTCAAAGTGTTGCTCAAGATCGCCTATGGCTTGGATCCGGTCAATTGCCATCGACATAATGGCTATAGGATGGGCATCATCTCTATGCTCATGGGCTGCTTCTTTCTTGGCGCGGGCTGCGTCGCGCTTGACTGTCTAGATGACTTTCTCCGGCGTGCAGCATCTGCCGGCGTGCAGTATGAGGGACCCTTCAGCCCAACAGAGGCATCGTGGATGCTAAGTCGCACACTGCGCCGTGAAATGGACTCATCGCCAGAGCGGACCATCTTTATGGCTGCCATGATGATTGACCCTGGAGCTTCGGAGCCACTGTTTTCCAAGGACGTAAGTGAGTCCATACTGATGTGCGGGCGTGAGGCGAATGGAAGGTATTTTCATGATATTGCATTATTCACACGTGGCGATGAAGATTGAATTCAGTTTTAGCACGACATGTAACACATCTTGTATCGGAATACGTAACTGCTCAACATATAAAATCTCCATCTTGTATCCCTGCCCTCTAACTTCAGTTAGCGATGCATCTGTCATTCCTTACCCGTCATGCATCTCAAGCCAGTCTTGAAGGACAGCCCCAACAGCTTCCGGTTGGTGCAACGGTGCAAAGTGACCAGCATCGTCGAATGTAACAAGTTTCAGCCGATCACCACCTTTGTAGGTGCCTGCTGGGGCTGCTCCGACCATCCTCCGTGACGCAACGTCTTCCACAAGCTGTCCTCTCCTATAGGCCCAACTACGGAGCCTTTCTTGGCGATACTCGGCTTGCCCATGCCACGGCAGCTCGTCTAGCATGCGAATTTGGCCCGGCGTATTTCTGGCATCTTTGTTAACAATGCGAGGCTTTTCTCCGCAATTCCGCCTGTTGTCCTAACTTACATGATAATGTCATTGTTGCCATTCAGGAACAGGACGCCCACGTCGGTTCCGTCAAGCAGCCAGGTCAACTCTCTTGTTACTGGAAGAAAAAGGTGACCCGCGGCCTCCCAGCGTTTTGCAACATCAAGGTCGATGAGCTGGAACGATACATTCCTAAAACCGAAACGCTCCTGTACCCAGTCTCTATTCAGGAACCGCTCAGTAACGCCGTGGTCAAGGTCGAAGCAGAGCGGTGGCTCGATACATTTCTCTCGGCCTATGAAGGAAGTCAGGGGTTAGCAATTCAGTCCTGGCATGATGTCACGAAGGATGCTGATGGAGTAAATGGCTCACTATCGTAGGGGTTCCATCCGCCTGGTTTGACGTCGTCAAGAAAGAATCTCCCCACGTGCTCTTCGCACCAGGAACTGGCAAAGGAGCAGAGGACTTCGTCATAGGTGAGGCGGCACTGAGCTCCAAGCGCCTCGCACTCGGGCACAGCTGTCGCCATAATCGTGCAAGCGGTTGCGTTCATGAGTGGAAAGTCCCGTCCATCGCCTCTCCAGTCAGAACAGAAGAAGTCAAAATAGCCCGAGTACTGATAACTGGCGTCGATGTATCCGTCTACGATGACGGCCGACTTGATGTTGAGTTGCGGGAGCCCAGAGCCGTGCCGAGTCTCCCGCTGTCGGGATATGATATGTTTTGTGTACGCTGTAACGTAGTGTCCAGCCATAGATTCGCCGGTAATGTGCAGAGGTCTGTCAGCGAGATCAGGGAAGATTGAAGATGTGAAGGTTGCGAGGAACGAATGAATATCCTGAGCACCATCGTAAAGCTGAACCGGGACTTGGTCCCTGTCGTTCACATGTGAGAAGCCCACGCCGCTGGGTTGACTGTTCAGTTGTTAAAGAAAGGCACAGATTTGCTCCCGAATTTGGCCAGACAGAGTAGAAGACTTACTCTACAAAAACTACATTGGCTTTATCCGTCCAGGAATGTTCCCGCCGCCTTGTCGAGTTCGCGTCAGGTCCAACGATGCAGGGACCAATGTCCAGGTACATGCCAAGCTGTCCCGATGCTCCAGGGCCACTGGAGATGAAGGTGTCAGGTGCGTTACTCTGCGTTTCGTTTTGATTGATAGATGGAACATCTTGTGGCTACATACCCGCTCATCCACAACACAAGCGGATCAGTTGACGGCTTATTTCGACTCTCAAAGTACCCTACACATCACATACATATTAGTTAGCCTAGCCCCGTACAAGCCGAGATATACATCAAATTTTGTGAATACTTACAGAAGAATATGGATTTGTCGTCTGTTACGTTGACAGTTCCAGTCCAATGTCGTGATCCTGCATCGCACAGTTCCGGACCTTGCTCTCGTACCGTGAATGGAGCCAATCCAGCTTTGTCTGCTCCGATGGAGGCCAAACCACCTCCTCCTCTGGCCGAGCCGCTTAAAAGCTTCTGCATGGGTGGGAATGCGATAGCCAAGGCAAACCAGCCTGAGAAGGTTACGATATGTTGCATTTTTGGAAGAATTTGGTGCCTGGTTGACTGACGCGATGAGACGAGTGTGAAAGAATGATAATTTAAGGTGCCCTTATCAGTGTTGAAAGGATACGCCGAGTCTGGATCTCCGTTTCATGAGTATAGTAAAGCCTACTATACTCACTCAGCAGAAAGTGAATTGAACCTGGTGACGGGACTTAGTGTAAAAGCGAGGACAGCGAGTACATCCTGAAGTCGTAGTCGGAGCCGGAGCCAGGGCGCATCTGCGACCCCGATCAGGTAAGAAGCGGACCAGCGAGCATATTAGCGAGCCTATTAGCGTATCTATCCTGATTACGACCCCCTGTACGGGTAAGTGTGTCTAAACACTCCTACAAGTTAGACAGTGGGTAACACTAGGTAAGTGCTCCACTGCTTTCATAATAAGTACATTTAGCACTTTTACATAACTAAGCTAGCCACCCATGATACACATTATTAGCCTTGATAAGCTATACCCGTAATATTAACGATTGTAAGACAAAATACTTTTTTGCTACGCCTAGAATAACACCTGACGGGATCGGAAAGTATAAACCCAGGACGGACGAGTTTGGCCAAGGTACGAGAGGTCGAGAACAATATTTAAGAGAGGATTAGAATATAATATCTGTTTTATGGAAAGTGTGTGCAATTTACATCTCTTAGTCAGGCATAGGCACTCTGCTACCCTAAAGTGAGGGGCAGAGGTATGGATACAGGTAGGCGTATTGTTCAAACGTTTTAAACATAAGATCTATTGACGAAAAGAAAAAAATGATGTGTGCTTAGTCTCGGCGGCAAGCTGCGAGAATATCGTTTTGGTATTACTTATTAACGCAGTCGGAGTGTCGAATTCGGCGATTTTCCCAGCCTGCAAAACAAGTACTCTGTCATAGGCTATCTGTCTATTAAGTTCAGTATCATATCAATCAAATGACTCAAAGTAGCCGTTGGATGAAGGAGAATAATGCCTACCGCTGACGATATGTCGTGAGTAATGGACAAGAGTGTGCAGTCACGGAACTTGGATCGGATCATTGAGTCCATGGAGACGCTCATAGAGGGGCCAAAGGCAGCCGCAACTACAAACGTATTGACATGAGTATTCTTGAGCTGATGACAAGGGAATTGGATTGAACATTTTTCACGTACCTTCGTCTAAAATGATTATCGAGTTTCGTGACAGAAGCGCACGAGCTAGCGCTATTGTTTGCACTTGACCGAGGGACAAGTTTGATCTAAAGAAAAACAGCATCTTTAGTCCTCTCTTCTTGCATGAACACAAACGCCACTTTCACTTACCCAGAGCTCGCTATTTGATAGTCTAGAACATCCAGGCTGGAGTCAGTGCCGAGCAAGCGATGGAGATGACATCCTTCGACCGCCTCAATGAGTTGGGCGCTGGTCTTGACACCCTCGGGATCAAGATTATCACGGAGAGTGCCCGTCATGATGAGCGGATCCTGGGACATGAGAGTGATGCTTCTTCGCAGTCTGGCGAGGCTCAGCTTCGAGATGTCCACACCGTCGATTACAATACGCCCTGCGCTCACTGATCCCGCACCAACACCGCGAAGCAGTGCCTTTGCGATGGACGACTTTCCCGCTCCAGTGCGACCCACAACTGCGATATGTTCGCCTGGCTTGACGGCAAAGCTCACGTTCTGTAAGCACAACGGGCTCTGCGGGCCACATGACATGGTGAACGACTCGAACTGTATCGATGGGCTCCGAGGCCAGCCGGCCGCGACTGAGTTTCCCTTGTCCTCGCTGTCTTTGTTTTCACTCTCAAGCCTCGCAGAATTCCATATGCGGATAACTGATGTGAACTCTGCCTCTAGAGTCGCTCGAGTTTGAACGAGGGTATTGAATTGGCTGGTCATTTGTATTACGAAATTCATAACGAGCCCTAAGCTGCTTGAACTCGCGGCGACCGAGATCAACAGCCCGGCAGACATGAGCTGAACAATACTGATGAGTCAAGCAGTGAGCAGGGGCCTTCAAGCACTGCTCTTATACAACTGACTCACCTAGCAAGAAGCTGTAGACGTATCAAAAGCCAGGTACCGAGAGCCAAGAACGAGAGCCAAACCCGAGTGTGCTCATCAATAGCACGTCTGGCTTGGTGTCGAAAAGTATGTGCCTGGCCGAAAGCCAGAATCACGGCGCTTCCCGTATACATCTCGGCGATCGAGTTCAAAACGGGGCCGCGAGCCGCGTTCTCTAGAAACCGGAGTTGGCGGCACGCGTTAAGATAATATGACTGAACCGAGTAATAAATGGCGCCAACAGGCATCAGGTAGAACAAACTCATGAGGGAGGACGCAAGGATGACGATAATGGAGGAGCTGCACGTCACAACAATACCCACAAGAATCAGCATCGCACTGTTGACAGAATTGTCTAGTTTCTGCATGTCATTAGTGAAGTAGTTAAGTAGCTCGCCCATCGGTGTCGTGTCAAAGTATCGAAGGTGAGTGGCGAGCAAACCTTCGGTGAGCTGGGCGTGGATGGCCCTGCTTACAGGGATGAGGCAGAGGTGATATGCGGCAATAATGAAGATGCCGGAAATCAAGGCACTCACAACACTGCAAGCTGCGAACGATGCAATCCTGCCGGCGGGGTAAGTCCCTGAAGTCTCTACCTCTGCTGTGGCAAGTTTGAGAAAGTAAACGGCGAGAACGTCAAGGAACTTAGCGCACGCAGCGAGGAGAATCACGACAGGCCACCCTCCTCGCCTTGCCAACATCATGAATTGGATATACTGTCGGATCTGAACAGGCTCGATCTGGTCCGTGACGCCGCTGGGACGATGGGCCTCAATAATCAGTGGTGTCTCCTCGGTTGCCTCATTGCGACTGGGCTCCACCACAACCGATGGCTGTTTGACCGTGGAAGAAGTTCCATACCCAGATATCACGGCCGGGGACTCGACAATGTTTATTTTTGGTTGTTCTGGAAGGCAACGATGGTGTGCCTCTGATGGAATTCTCATGGTTACATCTGAAGCTGTGGTCTCCTCGACAACACCGTTGTTGATGGTGAAAATATGGTCAGCATGTTGAAAGACTTGTTCAAAATTAGAAGTGACTATTTTGATCGAGTCTCTCAAAATGCCATATGGCCCAAGCACGTTGGTGATTAATGATCTTGCCACGCGAGGATCAACAGCCGCCAGTGGGTCATCTAGGATGACAATTTGGCGCCTGGCATAGATTGCTCGGGCCAACCCCACATGGCTTTTCTGGCCCCCGGACAAGGCCACACCAAGCCCTTTGAGAACCGTGGCGTCGCCGTTGGGGAGCCTCAGGAGGTCGTCTTGGAGACAGACAGCCTTGATGACACGATTGTAAAAGTGGATATCAAGGGGCAAGCCGAAGAGGATGTTGTCTTGCACAGTGCCGTTAATGATAAACGGCTGCTGAGAGGCATACGCTGTAGTGCCTTGAACGTCGATGTATCCGGCAGATGGCCTGAGACTTCCAACAAGATGCTTGATGATAGTCGACTTGCCGCTTCCCACAGGGCCGGTGATGATGACAAGGTCGCCAGATCTTGCTCGGAAAGTGCAGTTGGTCAGTAGTGGCTTGTCGAGCATGGTGCAAGCGACGCCCGGAGCATAGAGGACACAATTCTCAAATGCTACACTTGGCTGATCAACCGTACAAGATTGGCAGTTGGTCGCCTCATTTGCTTCCTCGTTATCTTCGACACCATAGGCGTGGGATTCTTGATCTGATTTTAGTATGATATCTCGGATACGCTTGAGGCCAGTCAAGCAGCCTTGGTACCGCATCACAATTTGGGTGACGACGGCGTAAGCTCTGGTAATGTTGAAAAAGAAGGCCAAGGCGGGGAACAAGACTTGGCTTGTTAGAGAGCCGCCCCTATGGACGAACAACGCCAAAGAGGACAGCATCAAGGTGGTTAGCATCAACGACGTAAAGAAGACAGCAGCAGCGTTAAGATTGGCCATCTTGGCCGTCAAGATTAGCTCGGTTTCCCTGGCAGCGGCGACCTTGTCCCCATAGAGTGCTTGTAACCAGGCCAGTTTTAGCTGCTTCGCCTGTCGGAGGACCTGCGCGACAAGCTCAACTCTAATATCCTTCGCCTGCATGATTCGGAACATAGACGTCTGTATAAGACCCATTGTGTACTGTAAAATTGGAAGCAAAACAAGCTGAGTGTGATGTTAGAATTTTACGGCAAGGATGTATCGGGTCGACTCATCTCAGGCGTTGGCTACTCACAGATGCTAAAAGCCCAGCAGAAATGCTGTATGCATCGAGGATGTATACCAAAGCAGTAAGGCTAAGAATAATCTGCAGCGGCAACATCCAAGCGACTGGCAATTCTCGATGAATTCGAATATATGGGGCAAGTCTACCTCGACAATGACGGATGGATCTGGGGCAGAAGAGGATTGCATAACAGATAGGCCTTCATCACAGATGGCGGATGTGAGGGCAGCGCGCAGCTTCACGCCGACGAGACGCAATTGAAACTTCATGTAAGCCTCCGTGAGCCCGCCAACAAGGGTGACGGCGAACAGACTCAGAGCAGAAAGTGCATCGCGATTCACAAGAAGACAGCGGAGAAGAAAGGGTTGTGAAAATACCATGGCTATATCAACCAGCCCGAACAAGCCGCTCGAGAGCATGAGGGAGGGAGATGTGTCAAAGAGAAGGCGCCAAATGCCACGTTTTGCCCTCCGTGGAAACCCTCGGGACCAGTGTTTTGAGGTTGAATGGCTCTCTTCGGCCAACTCAGCAATTGAGAAAGCGCTGCCAGGACTCCAGAGGTCCTCAACAGACACCGGAACCTGGCTAGCTTTGCGAAGAAGATCATCAAGCCATGTCATGGTGAACCACGACAGCAGCGGAGCGGCGCTTACGGGATGATCTCTGCGAAGCGAATCCACGGGGGCGTTCCAGGGAATTCCCAGCGCAGCGATCAGGGCCAGAAAGTATAGAGTGGGAACGGCGAGCTCAGCCTGGGAGTTTGACGGAGTGCGAAGGGCGTTAACAGCCCGGAGCACACATGATATAGCCAAGTATACCACTTCCCACGTATGGGCGGTTCCCGTGAGTCTCAGTGGCAGGGCCATCAGAGCTCCGGCGAGGATACCTCCATAGACGACGAGTTTAGAATCCAGATTAATGCCATGAGTGGCATCATGGCATACAACCAAATAGATAGTTCACGGCCCAGAAGCTATCCGGGAGGTGGTAGATAGTAGCTAACAAATAACAAGAGCAAGGAAAACGATGAACCGATAGGGTCAGAAGATAATGAATGGGAAGGTAGAACAGTGTATGAAACGGTGCAGAAAGAGGGTCGCAGATAGGCTAGATAGCTTGCTTGTGTTTGATGAGAAAAGACCGCAGCATGGAACTATTGAGGGTGCGTGTAAGTTCAGGAAGTGGACAAGACATCAATCAGACTAGAGCAGGCGAGAATAGGTAAGTAGGTACTTCTCTCGGACGCTTGGCTAAGACGAATGTATCATATCCAAGAGCCCACCGGGTTCCGCAGACGATGATCCAGCAGGGCCCTTTACCCTATCGGCGGACAAACAAGTCTCTCAGCTGGCCCATCAGGAATGGCATCCCCGAATCTCCAGATTATCAGCTGTAACTAACTAATCATAAGCGCAACCGCGACCGCATCCTGGTGCCATGCAGATAGCGCAATTTTGAGCTATTCCGTCTGTGCGGACTCGTTACCCCGATTTGGCAATTGTTTGTGTGCGATCATCCCGGCTAGCCTAGGCACTGTACAGTATTTCATCAACGACTGCCGAGACTCATGGGGGCGCACCATAGATAACACACATCCCCAGTCTAGACTACTTTTCTCCGCAAATCGGCTACCCTAGCCTTGGGCCCGGGTTAAGAACCGGTGCCATGGAGGCTGGACCAGCACTGAAGGCGGGGAAATCCGATAACTATCCTGTTTACTTATTCGTCACCATCAACATGTTCAGCCATCCAACTACGGCGAGCAAACAGTCTGTCCTATCCAGGACGATTTAAGACATAAGCCCAGCCGCAACCTCTCTGCTTTTTGTAAGTATCGCTCGCCCTCCTTTACTCAACTTAGTTTAGAGAGAAGGATACAGACAAATCGAGCAGCACACTTCCAGTATTGTACCCCATCACTGCTACTCTGCCACCGCATTTGACTACCATCTCATCAAATAGCCCTTCGCACAAACACAGGGCAATTGGAGAAAGAAGATGGAGACGCCGCTGTCGTGATTGCCGCCAAGGCTGACGACAAAGCAGAGATCAAGAAGATGGAGTCCTGCACTGTAGGGGAGTCTGAAGAAGATGATAAATTCTGTCCCCTGTCGGGCGTTGAACCTTACAGCGGCGATCGTATCCTTACTGTCAGAGCCGTCGTCACTGGAATCATCCTCGGCTCCGTCATTCTATGTGCCAACGTCTATCTCGGTAAGTAGACCCTTTACCTCTATTGTTCCATTACCTCTTCGTAACCCACTGAGGACCCCTTATGCTAACCACGCATGACGGGCCTCAAGGCTGGATTTGGCGTCGATGCTACGCTGTTCTCTGCCATATTTGGATTCATTATCTGCAAGGGCTTGGAAAATTCAAATGTTGGCTATATCTCCCACATGAATGAAACAACGTCTTTGACTAACCATGATTGTACTCTGCCATGTAGCTACCTCTTGTTTCCGGCCACTTTGGGCCGCATGAAAATAATATCATCCAGGCCACCGCCCTCGGTTGTATCGGCATTGGCTTCATGTTCATCAGTGGTGTGCCGGCCCTGTACCAGCTCAAACTCCTCAACACCCCGACATCCGACCTGGGCACCCTGATCTGCCTATCGCTCGTGGCAGGCTGCTGGGGCCTAGGCTTCGCCGCGCCCTTCCGCAGCATCTTCATCCTTCGTCTGGCTCGTCAGCTCAGCCTGGTGTTCCCGTACGGCACCGCCTCAGCCGTGACAATTCGTGCTCTCCACACAACAACGCGCGGCGGCTAAAAGACCCGCGAAATGAAGGATAACACCAGAGGCATTCGTGTGAGGCAATGGGAATGGATGACCGTCACCAGCATCACCTTCATTATCGCTCTAGTCTCGATGAAGTACCTTATGGGCGTGCCGCCCCACATTGGCTTGTTGAATCTCGTGCTGGGTTTCTTTTGGTCTTTTGTTGTAATCCACACCATGGGAACGGCCGGCATATCACCAACCTCGACGGTTGCCAAAGGTTCTCAGTTCATCACAGGAGCAGCCACCAAAGACCTGGCGCGTACCAACCTTGACATGGCATACGGAAGCAATTTGACTGGCGCATTAGTCGTCGGAGCTGCAACTCAGCAGTCCTCTGAGCTTTGCCAGGACTTCCGCACTGGCTTCCTTCTGGGAACACCACCTCGAGCCCAGTGGCATGCTCAGATGCTGGGCACTCTATCCTCCGTCATCCTGGCCCCGTGCCTATTCGTGGCGTTTACCAAGGCGTTCCCGTGCATTAATGACGCAAGTCAAGCAGCGACTTGCCAGTTCGCCATGCCTTGCGCCACATCTTGGCGTATCATTACTGAAGCGATTTTCATGCCTGACTTCCCTATCAGCAGGTCCAGCTGGATATTCTCCATAGTTCTTACCGGTGTCGGCATTGGGGCTACAGCTTTCAAGCGCTGGCTGCAGAAACATCCCAAGCACAAGGCGCTGGAGGTGTGGATTCCAAACATATCACTCGTTGGCCTCGCCATGGTGATTCCCGGCAGCAACACGATGCTCACAATTGCCATGGGCGCGTTTGAGGCCGTACTGTGGAAATGATTTCATCCCGAAACCCACGCCAGGTTCTTGTACCCGGATGCTGCCGGTGGCATTGCTGGCGAGGGCATCGGTTTCGTAATTCGGGCTGCACTACAGATTGTCTCTGTTGGGGGTCCTCTGTACTACGGTACTAGCATTGGATGTGTTGGGGATCAGTGCTGAATGGAGGGAGATTGTATGCTTTTTGTTTGTTTTTTAGTCGTAGTATTTGCCATGCCTGGTGATTTTACACACTTAACTCAATGTTGAACTGAATAAGCAGTGCGAGCTTTCCGATAAATGGCGATGCTAAACATAGCAAGGCTTCGTTTGATATCGCAGGTGATGTGAATAAGGGCTATATCCTCTAACCCCCTTGCTTGACTTAGTCTGATAAAGGACAAATACTCCCTCAAGACCTTCGACCAGTGGTGTTGTTGTAAGGTCTGGCGTTTTCCGTCACTTGGAACTAGCCGGCAATTAAATTCTAGATGTTAACATCATCAATACCGCTCTTGGCCATCTTCTATCCAACCCGTTTGGTGATTTACCACATGCCTCTGAAAGAACAGTCTGGAACCAATTTTCATCACCAGGTCCATTACTCTATGGCTGGTTTGAAATCAGGGCGCTGTCCACTAGAGACTGTATTATATCTAGTTTCTTTTTTCATAGACTCGGTTTATCCTAGTCTTAGCCTTTCATCATGATAGGGACATAATATCTAACATACTCTGCTTATAAAATGGAAGACTTGTACTAAAACCAAGCTTTATTGGTGTTCGCTATACATATTGAAACTTACTAACCCGATTTATCGGGGATGTGTATTGCTGGAGATGAGTTTTAATTACATGAGTATTATCTGGTTATAAGAAAATGTAGTGGCGTCAGTTAACTCTTAAAGTCATGATTGTTAAGTAAATAGGCTAGTGTAGTAGAGGCGAAAATTGAAGAGGGAGAAGTTATAGCTGCTGAATTCTAAATAGTTATGGACTTGACCGTGAAATATGAAATTTTAAAGATATGTTACTAATAGCCCAACCGTTAGGGACAATACGGCACGTAGAATAAACTCACTTCGTATCAAAGACTATAAGACCTTGCGATATAACAAAGCTTACATTAATATCTAAAGGCTGTCTCAGGTTAAAATTGTATCAGAGGGGGGTATTTCAAGATATTAGAAATATATTTTGCTCATGAGATGTAAAACTCCAGGCCACGCTTAATCCACCAAGAGTAAGTAGCTAACTAAACTGGTTCTAATGTTTTCCCTTATTTTCACGCCAGTACATTTCTTTGTGTCTTGACCTACTAATTAGATACTAGCCTCACCCAATCCCGATTCCTTACTAGGCTCTTTCCCCTTTCCATTTTCAGGTGACTTTTCAACGACATCTGATTGACTAACACTTGTAATACATTGGTCGGCTTGTCCCATGACGGATCCGTCATGTACTTCTTGGGGAGCATTTTGTTTTGAGCAAGAGATCTTAGTACTAGAATTTGGCGAAGTATCTGTCTGATAACATGTTAGCTTAACCTTCTTCTCATTTCATTTGGCCTTAATTTTTCATCAAGGTAACTCAAGGGTTTACTTCAAACCCTTCCCCATTTGTCAAGATAAGTCGCTTTTTCTCCCTTAACTTACATTGCCGCCAAGTTTCCAGCCAAATTCAATTGCTGCTCCTTCATCGTTCTTCGTCCTAGTAGCTAATTGGAACGACTCTCTCTTCTGTGGACTGTCTTTCTAATAACCCGTTAGCTTCAGACTCATTTTACTTTCTGGTTTCCCCTTTCATTCTGCAATTCACATGTCATATTATAGCCCATCCTCTCTAGTGATAATAACCCTGTTATCTACTTATAACTTACCTTTTCTCCAGGTTTCTCACTTAAGTGGAATACCGGTGCTTTTTCCGTGTTTGCGCCACCTACCAATGGGGTCGGCTGTCCCTTCCATTGGGGAGTTAGGTTGCAAGAAATGTTGTTTGACTCCAGATATTTATCGATACTTTCCACACGGCTCGGATAAAATGTGCTGTGCCTGAATTTTTCTAATAGCGAAATGCGAATCTCAGACTGATTTTGAAGGGCTGTATCCCAGTCTGTCGAAGAACCGAGCAATCTAACTGGACTGCCAAAGTGTTCCACGACAAAGTTCATATAAAACTTTCTCAACTTTGAACCAGGTGAAGTATTGCCCCATACATACCGCACATCATCGCAGGTCATGGAACGTCCAAACGTTGGTCTTGTATACTGGTCATAGAGACGACGCATTGCGTAGTTCTGAAACACGATGCATAGAAGCTTGTTGCCAAGGACCCAGCATTGAGCATCAATGTTGGGGTTCGATACTGATGAGAAACCTTGATAGCTTCCGTAGTATAACCACTCCACAAATAGGCCAAATGTAACAGGTTGATGATCCCGAAGCGTAAGTTGCTTACAGGATCCCTGAGAACTTGAGGAACAAATTTCTTTTGCATAGGGCGAATAATGCAAGACCAAATTCATGGGAAGACACCATGTCTCGAAAGACTTTGTTCCATTCCCACCCAGCGGCGTTGTTTTCGTTCCGACCTGAATTTCCACCCCGCTTCCTTGGAGTCTGTTTGAATTAGCCATGGTTCAGCCACACTAATAGTGAACATACAGTTCCATTTTGTTTCTGTCAACCAATGTCCTTTTGGTCAAAAGTTCCGAGTCGGGCGCGAAAGAACTCTCGTCATTGAAATTGGCAAGCTGCACAGCATTGCGAGGCTTGCCGTTCTTATAGTCCTCAAGCCTATGTTCCTCGAGGCTGGAATCCCTATAATCCGGATAAGACGTAAACGTTTTGAAATGACAAAGTTCACCGATTAAGTAATCTGAAAATGGGACTGTGGGTGCTGGCTTATCCTATGTACCAAGCTTCGCGGTCTTAGTGCCTTTCATCTCCTGTCAGTATATAGCATTTAAATGTATTTGTCGTTTAAACTCATACTTGTCTGACCAGACATAGAGCCAAAAGAAAAGCTATTTATACCCAAAGATTATTAGCAAGACAAACGACTAAGCACTGCAAAAAGAGGCATACCTCATTGTTAAGTTCGCTAGCTGTGACGTCGCGTATGGAGGTTTTGAGATTAAGTATGAGGGAAATTATTTTGATCTAATACGTGCTGCCTGAAAAACAGACACCCTCTTTATCACTTCCCCTTCAGGTCCAAGCGCCGAGGCTGAGGCACGTGAAACAGGGAGGTAATCTCAGCTTTCAGCAAGCGCTAAGCACACCAATGAAAAGACAAAGACTTCTTTTTATCACTATTCAAATGCAGATCAGTCACGTCTCTGGACAGAAGGAGAGGAATGTACGCGCCCTATGACGTGTCTGAGAAACACGTAGGCCGCCTTTCCAATCCTCAACTAAAGATATTATTCACGCCTGTATTGTATGTACCTTATATCCTTATCTAATTGATAAAGAAAAGTACTCAAATTACTAAAATCCTTAATAGATTACTTAGGCTTACTTAGTTAATTCTAACGATTGTCCCTTCGCTTAAGTGTACGCCGCAGAACTGGGCGCCTCCGGTTGGAACGGTACGTTCCAAAGGAAATGCAATGCCAGGACAGTATTGCATGGCTTCTTTAATCGCTGCTTGCCTAAATTGAGTTCTTGACCAAAATCACCATTCACTGTTCGAACCGGGTGACTTATATCTAGGGAAGTTAGAGACAACCTGCGTAGGTAATGTGCTTCGACGGCTTCCCATCACGATCTGCTTGGTCAACCTCGGACTGGGCTTAAGTAAAACAGTGAGGATGTTAGACTAGATAGTAGATTTTAGCTTTCAAGGATATGGCAGTCGTGTCACTACCTGCTTGTCTCTCATTCTGTTAGCTTGCTTAATCTGCTGGTATCTCGGATGGGTTTGCAGAACATACAGATAATTTGACAGATAATTGACTAAGTCTGTCTAGCACATCTGCTCCCCTTTCGTGCTTCCCTGTCTCAAGCAACCCAAGAAATCTGGTCGATCTTGTTCTGGTGGGGTTCTGTCGCACTGTGTGATACAGCTATCCATAAACTAGATTAATTTATTAGGGGGGAGTCATACGAATCGAATTTGGCGATTACCTCAACTGCTATTCGCAAAGGATCTGGGACTCGAACCAAGGACTGTCAAGCCAGGATCTTGGCGACATAGCTATTCCCTAGTGCCCACGGATGTGGACTGGGAACCAGGCCACTTGGAGCCGCAACCTCGATAGCGAAGCTAATATAATCGGTCACGTACTCGACATCCTTCCTCTGCTCCATGAATCCGAACCGGCAGTGGAGCCTAAAGGACATTAAAAGTGTACCAAAGAAGCCACTCGCCGAGGTCAACGTCCTGTCCCCTCTAATCTTTCATGGAGGAGATAAAAATGTCGCTGCAGTCATCGGCAAAGAGTTCCATGGCTTTAATAAGGGACAGTAATAGCCAATAGATATCATTGCCTGGTATTCATCACTATCCTACAGTCGTCTCTCAACCAGGCTTTGGCTGGTATATCTCTAACTAAAAGCTTTCATGAGCGTCTCCTATAACCTACCACACATTGTAGCAATAATACGTTCTCCTCCTGAGGTTCTATCGCTCATGTTGGACAGTAGCGTATTACTCTAGTGGAAGTACGGGGCTAAGTCATTTAGATGTGGGAGGCAACTCTCTATATACCAGCATAGTTCTCTTTGTAATATCTGTCATTTCAAAACAAAACAGGGGGAGTCTATTGCTTACAAACCGGGATTGGTAAGTTGAAGTCAGCCCGTTGCAATCTGACCTTGACTTTTAGATGATTTAGCCTTTTGAAGATTTCACCGTACACAACTAGTTGGGTTAGATATGCTATGTTTTTTGTGGTTAGTTTGAGTAAACTATGTACAAAAGTTAAACTGGACTCCCATTAGATCTGCGACTCTGCTCTCTCTGGCTGTTCCTCTCATCGACCTGTTCTGCTTCTGCATTGCTTTCCTTTGTTCGTCCCGGCGAGTCATGTCCTCCCTTTGCTGTTGATGGAGGCTTTTCTTCCTGTTTCAAAAGCTTTTTCCATAGCTCGGGTATAGGCTTGGGAAAGTTCTCCCACTTAGTTGCGCAAAATACTAAAGTAATGGTTATTGCCAAAGCACCAATAGACGTCAAAACCATGTTTCTTAATGTCTGGCCTGCAGGTGCCCCGCTCATACTAAAGACGCCTGTACCGAAGCTGAGAGGAAGAAATATAACAGTAACATATGTGAAGCGCTGAATGTCGGCCGCTCGGTCTCGATCGAGTTGATTGCGTTTGCTCTCACGCTGTCTATCTTGTTTCTCGAGCTCCCTTTCAAGTCTCTCCAGCTTCCTGTTGACCTTTTCGTTGAGATTGCGGAGGTGTGTCTGAGTACGACGGAGGTCCTGTACCGCGTGAGTGTTCTGGACTAGCAGCTTAGAGATAATGGTGCGATATTTGATCTCGTCATTGAAGGTCCAGCGGGGTCGCTCTGCCTGACGATCTTGTTCTCTGTTTAACCAGAACTCGATGTGAACAAAGCTCTCAGCTATATCTTGTTCCACAGTTTGAAGTCTCTGTTGGTGTCTCTTTAGAAGTCCTTGATTTAGCTCGACGGCTTGTCGAAAGTCATCGAGCTCCTTGACTGTGGGATCCTTGGGAGCGGAGTAGGAGTTCTCCCTTGCACTTGCAGTGCTGTCACTATTGACGACGCGACTTGAGTCTTCAAGGATTTTTTCCATACATGTATGCATTCGATCTATCATCCTTTGAAAAAATAAAAGCTCAAGGATTCTGCGCTGTCGCCAGGCCTCTTTTCTGTCACCAAGTACGTTAGAAAAGCCCGAGCGTCTTGGTCCCCTATTTTGAATAATGTCTTCGACATCCCACTCAACTTCGTTAACGTCGATGCGGTCCTTTTGCTCATCACAATCTAGAAAAAAGCACGTCCAATATCGGTCAAAGAAGTCGCCGTCAAATCGAAAGCTCATAACCATGCTCTTGAGTTCGCGGCAATCAACCTCTCCAGAGAATAGGCGTGTCGCAGATCTTATGCTACCATTTTGCGACGGTGCAGTTGGTGTTGTCAGGTCCAAAGCATTAAACGACAAATGAAACTCTGTTGTCCACTGGTTCATCTCAGGAGCTGTGTCTTCATGGAAATAGTTGTCGTAAGAAATATGCCGCAAGTAAAAGGAAAGAATCGGATCGGTCTCTGAATCAATTTGGGGATATGCCATGTTCGCGAATGGCGTTGTGGCGTATAATACGATAAGTCTCTTTTTAGCTTTGCTAGCTAGCCTTGTCTCCTTTATCAAACTCTGGAGATGAGGCCGCCCCTTGATGACTTTCGGCGTGGTATCCAACGTCGGGGACTTTCTCTTCCCTGACTTGGATCTAGGAACATCGATCAACACCCCCAAGAGGCTAGATTCTGGCATAACTTCACGTTGTAGAACAATACCGTAAATTTCGTTCATCCTATCGATCGATTGTTGAGATGAATCAGATGGGTTGTTGAAAAAGCCGGGGATATTATACAGCCATTCATCTGAGAGCTGAACAATCTTCGTCTGGTCCACAACATTGTTCCACGGGAAACTGACCTTCATGAAGTAAGACCCAGGGGCTCTGAGGTTCTTTGGGCTGTTTTGATCAACCAATTCTTTCAAAGATTTCGAGGCATCGGATACGACCAGGGATTCAGAGTCCTGCTGCTCCTGTTTTGGACACTCGGCATACTTCCAAAGAATATATGGAATCTCAAAGGTATTACCCCAATACTTGTCTCGTTTCGACTCCTCACTATAAACAGCTGGTTGATTATCGACGTCGAGCTGTCCTGGAAACAACCCATTAGGCCAAGCACTCTGCTTTAGGACCGTTATACCACGCTCTTGCATCTTGTATGGGATGCGCGAATTCATAGCTCTTCCTTTATAGCCCATAATGACCGAAAGGGCGCATCGTAGTGGCTCATCCCAGGATGTGTCATCGTTGTCTTCATGAAGGTGCTGACATTCCACTAGGTTCTTCCAAATATCAATCTTGTTGTGCCATTTGTCAAGCCTGCCGGACTCTGTCCCTGGCTTATCAAACAGTTTCGAATCCATGGCATAAAAGAGAGAGGTATCCCTACTGCGAAATAGAAAACGAACATGACTGGGACTCCGAGATACAGCCAGCATGCGCTATTTTGAGACTGGATTTTCGGCGGTAAACCGTTTCAGAATCTGGTTTTGAACCTTGCCAGACGAATAGTCTCTTTTGCCTAGTGCTTTCCTCAGTTGGTTGTTGTTATGATCTTCCTGCAGCATAGGTGCGGAGAGCTGAGATTCGAAGCCCAAACGCTCGGCGGACTTGGCCGCTCGCCAGATCAGAACATGATCAGTAAGATAAAAGTTATGCATGGGCTCCGCCATGTCACGCGGAAATGCGTAGCAGCCAAGCTTATTCCTCAGGTCGAGGTCCTTGATCCAGGCTTAAACAGCGCCCTGGGCTGTTTCGGGGACTTTCCATGTCTCATCATAGCAATGGAAATCCCCTGCTTTGACGAGATGGAAGGGGGCATCAACAAGGGACGCCGGGGGTAGATCCGCGTTTTTTTCCCAATTATCGATCTCTTTGCCGTTAATCCAGGTGTGAGGGCAGGAAGGTTTATCAGCTAGATTTCTAAAGTCTTTGCTAAAGACCCAGTTCAAATGTCCTTTAAGAACTTTTCCAATACGTTGAACCATAGAAGTACAGTAGGAACTGGGTACGTCTTTCTCTCCAGTACTTGCTTCTGGGGACTTGAAATGCTTCAGTGCGAGGAGTAGGAATTGGAAACAATAGCTGAAGAACGTTAAAGCAAATTCAGTACCAAGTCAAATTGAAAACTCACAAGCTTGTAGCCGCAGCGACCCGATGATCGTCAACCTCTCCGGATGTCAGGGCGATAGCTGGATCCGTACTGTTGCTGTCGTCAATATGCACGGGAATGCTGCAAACGGAGAGAATGTGCTCTAAATTACGCCTCAAGATACGATCAAGACGCGGATCATCGGTAAGCTTTCGTTCGGTATCCATGTTTACTGTTTCAGGAGCCTGTGGCGCATTGGGAAACGTAATAGTTCTTGGAGTCGACTTGGCATCGATTAACTCCAGGGCGTAGACGAAGGTTATGTCGACGAAATCAGAGGCCAGTTTGGAACCAGTGGTTTCAGAAGCCGGTATCTTGGGCCATATAACACGGTAGGTCTCCCCGTCACTCTGTGCATTGTTGTTTGCGTCCTTCTCAAAGGCCAAAGCCACGCCATCAACGCAAGCAGAAATAAATAGAGCAACATGCTCATCGTTTCCCGGGTCTGTCTTGTGCCATCGCTTGATATATTTCGATTCGTCGCACAATTCTGTTTTGTACGTAGACTCATTTCCCTTAGCCTTGTTGAAAACATTCTCGCCGGTGGTATAGTCCAGGTTACGAATAAGAAGATCAGCTATAAACTCCATTGAAGGCCGGTCTTTGTTACAATGGAACGTCTGATAAACAGCGCCATCCGAAACAGAGTACTGCATCTCCCCGCTTTCCGAGTTTCCACCGATGGTAAAGACTGGCTATCGATCATTAATGAACTTTGGTACTCGTCTGACATAGTTATGATCCCAAAAGTCTGAGCCAGGATAAAATCCGATATTGTGATCGGGATCGTCGACGGAGGCAAGAAATTGAGTGATTCGGTCCACCACCAAATATGGTTCGGGAACAGAGATGTGGTCCACGCAGTAGCCAACTTCACGGCCAGGAAAATGCTTACTCATTCGCAGGAGGCGACCCGAAGGGCTCACAGTGGCAGTGGTTCCATTGTCACCAAAGGAGTAGGTGCAGGTTCTAAATTCTGTGAGTCCCATGGCAGTTGAACGATAAGAAATAGTGAAATGAAGCGGATACACTCCATACATGAACTAAAATGGAAAAGAGGACGAACGGCCACTGAAGTAATAATCTGAAATTGTGCTCTCAGCCATGTAGAAGGGATCAGCGGTGGATGAGTCGTATACAAAGTGCAAATATTGGTGCCAAGACCTGTAGGTTTCAGGCTTAAATGCACATTAATTTGATTTATCACTATCACATTAAGAAAGGGAGGGTGGGGTCATGAGGGTAATTGACCAGGGGATGGACAATACATCCGAATAGGTTATGTGAAGAGTTATATTTTACCATGTACAATATTATTACATTAAGAACCTAATCCTGGCTAGTTTATTGCAAAGGATTATCTTGTGTCAATATTGTTTTATAGTCCATTGTAAATCACTACTGACTATGGCGTATACTATCGACGCCACCCCCCACTCACTGCAGTTAGCATGTGCATCAATGATTACGCTCCTTATCGCAGCTGAAAATGCCGCAGAAAGCCATTGGGTAAAATACGATCCAATGGCTGTGTTCCTTACTTAGCGGGTGGCCTCAGATTATGGGGCACTCTTCACCACATGATGTACCTTGCGCATATCCTTGGCCGTGCTAAGGATACAACTCTTACCAGTCTCCATAGAAGCTACAATCATAAAATTCACACAAATAGTATACAGTAAGAGAGTTATCAATATAAATAATTAATATAAATTCGTACTCTACTGCCTGTTGTAGAGGTCCTCCTGGGAATTATTCACTACTATAAGGCTATGAATGAAAACAGGCTGTTGCTATATCTCGGGACCCTCTTTATTCTTAAAGATACACTGAAAAACTGCTACGGTTGTAAGGCAACCGATAGATAGACTATTGTTGGTTTGTACAACACACATGGCCCGCTAGGCACTGTTTCCAGTTCGTACGACACAGGCCAGCATGAAGATATTCGTTATTAAAAGCGTATAAAGTTCGCAAACCCTGTAGAGCGCATAGCAATGGCCAAGCCGGGGTTCATAGCTGGCTTCTGGACCACCAAATAGGGAAATCGTCTTCTGTCACGCTGGATGTGGTATCTAGATACATCGCGGAAGTCGAAAAAAACACAGGACGACAATTCGAAAAGTAGGGCAGACATGCACAAGCTCTCAAGGCGCAATTGCTAGAGAGACAACAAGCACTACAGGCGCTAACGCACAATGAGAACCAGGACGTATAAATCCACAAAGATGATTAGAATCCAATCATCCTATTACCGCTCACTATGCCCTGGATACCCTGTTGGACATCCGTAAACCGCATGAAACCGCATGCCTCACTCTCAAGATGATTGATAATGGCGGCCAGGGTTGTGAACTCCCTCCCGCAATCCCTCTTGGGGCAGTGATATAAGTTCTCTTGGTCTACCAGGATGCATTTGTCAGGTCGAAATTGGACGCGGCGAGGTATACTAGGCAGTACTTACGAACAGGGGAGTTCAGATGCTGATTCAAGTTGGGAAGAGTCGCAAATAATCGGTGGCAGAGATAGCACTCCCAGGCTTGACAACGCGGGTTATATGCGCGGTAATTGGCCTCATAATGCGTCGATCCGTGCCAGCCGATCAGGTTGTTGGTAATGGCGCCACCAGGATCTTTACTCCGTACGAACTTGTATAGTGTGTCCCGGTTCAATCCTGCAGCGTTGGGGCATGCACCCCGTTCCAGGTGGTGCGTAAGCCCAGTCGCGCTACCCAGATCGCGCTTGCAGAAAGGACACTGGATCTGCTGTGGGCGATGGATCTTTGAAGTGAGGTGCATTTTAAGATTGTTATAATTTTGAAAACGTCTATGACACTCTTTGCAATAACAATGATCTTGTTGCTCATGCTGAGCTAGATCTTGATCTGTCGGCCAAGTCTCTTTGCAGATTGAACACGGATAGGCAAAGTGGTTGGCATCGTGCATGTGCTGGAACCGGGCCCGGTCGGAATTAAAGTAGCGGGGGCACGTATCGCATTCGAATGATGGGGGACGGTGGCCAGTGGAACTGAGGTGCTGATCACGAGCTTTCCATCCCGCAGGAAAGGTTTTCCCACAGGTACCACACTCAAAGTCAAACATCGTAACGAAATACACGCGTCCGTACTGTTTTGACGTTGGAAAGACCCCCTTTTATTGTTTGATGAGACGTGGGGCTGAAAGCTTAAGCTTCCCTTCCCCCTGATTTGCCTAGTCTGGACTAGGGGTAGTCTAATGCTGTTGTTAGCAGATTCAGGGCTTATCTGTTCAAACTGCTACCCTAGGCCAACGGAGAGGCTGCTCACACCTACGACATGGCTGGTGCCCTTGTAGGCCGTATTGGCGGGGACTTCTTCTGTATGGTGTAATATATTGATCTAGTTAGAGAAATACGCTTCGATGGCTGGTAATGCCGTTGTCTGAAGCACGTGGCATTTGTGGGTATGTTTTCGGAAGTGGCATCGAAACCCAACCAGATGATGAGCGACTATGGAAAGTCGTTGTTGCAAGTGATTGGTCTCTTGAGAAATTTCTCACTTTCTGACACAGTTCTAATGTTTTTGAATAAGAGCCTTAGAGCGTCAGCCAGGGCAATTGTGGTGGAAAGCAAGCTCACTGGTTGAGGCAAAGCATCGGCGGTAGCATCGGCACTGATGGAAAAAGCAGCTTGCGTAGCAGTTTAAGGTGCTTTTGAACAGAATTACAGAGGTAAAGTCAGCTTCATTCACTACACAGAATAAGGGAACGTTATCCAAGACGTCTACTTGATAGGAGCAGCATAGGTAACGTAGAACTTTAGGCAAGCCAGACGGTCACCCCAGCACCAACAATGTTATTAACTACTAATGTACGTTATGGTCATGCTGCTTATGCGAAATGGAAATTTTAAAGTGGGACTTATTTTCTCTTGTCGTTTGTCAAAGCTGACCCCTGGACCTATTGAAAACACAAGTTTCCCTGATAACATTAAGTCAGTATGGAAAAGATGTAGCAATGTCGTTATTACTTATCGCCAAGACTATTATTGGTTTCACCTAAAATATAATATTATTCTCACTAAATGAGCTAGGATAGTAAAGAGTACCACTTAGATAGTCAGGCCCGTCGATTCCCTGAACTGAATCCTGCTCTGGACTTATAATGAAGTTATCGTTGAAAAGGGATGTTCCATCACCAGATATAAACTCCCCCAAAGAGTGAAGATCTTTCCACGAGAAGCTGTTAAACGGGTCCAAGTTCGTTTGTGATTCACTTGACTCAACTTGAGACTGCAGGGGCCTATGGCCCGGTAAGGTCGATAAGTCATTAGGTCCTTCAGCTTCGGGATTTCTCGATCTTGATTTGCCCAGCATTTTCAGCCATAGCAGTCTTAGTGATCGAGCATAGCGTTGACCAAGGCCTTGTTGATTACTGGAAGTTTTCTGTAGTCGGGAAATGGTCTCATAAATAGCACGTCGTACGCCGCGCGCTTCAGATGGTTTAATAGCCCCGGCAAAGATAGCCTACGCGAGAGTTAGTAGTTGGCTTACTTTCGCTGAACATAGAAGTGTCAAGGCTTCTTACTTTGAACAAGAACACCGCAGCGTATATAACATAGAGGTAGAATTTGAGAGGCATGTACTTGAAAGCCTCATCAGGGTCTATGAAGCTGTTCAGAGTGCAAAGAATGGAATTTGCTGCATCGATAGACTCGTAAATAAATCTCGCATCAGGGGCTGCTGCAAGTTCTGAAAACAAAGGACCAGATGGGCTTTTCTTGGATCGGCGGACAATACGACTGAGGTTTGCTTGGAACGCGAATGCGTTGATATAGAGACGGAGAAAATCGTAGGATAACATTAGAGATGCTTTAACGCGGGGGATAAAGCTGAGTCCGCCCCAGGATAGTTTCCACTTTCGAAGGACGGAGGAAAAGTCATCCTGTCTGGTTTAGCCGCAAGGACATGTCGGAATTGTTGTAAATGGGAGCTTACAATGTATCGCACGTACTCTCCTCCCATGTACAACTGCTCCCGATGGCTGGTTGACGAGTATAAAATATCGTGTGCGTTACTAAACAGCTGAGTAATTTCGAGGTGGGCTTGGAACAACAAAGCTAGGTTATCGTTTCCCAGCTTTTGGGTTTGGAGGTAGGGGAAATCGGAAGCTCGTAAATTCACGGATGGACCTGGTCCACGAGACCAGAAACCCTTTCCGAGACGTATCGAAACTTGACGATCGCTCATATAGCATGCTGCTATCAGGTCAGCGGCAGATCGAGTGGTCGTAACGCTCCTTTCTTACCAGCCCAAGCTATTCGCTTTCTACTTAAAAGCTCTGAAGTACCGACAGTTCGCTGGGTGAGCCCTGTTTGTTCTAGATTTTGAAGGTATGCAAGACGAATAGCAACGCCCACAAGCATCCACGACCCTTGGTCCTCTTTCCCACAGCCTATCATGAGGTTTTCCTCCAGCGGCTGGGGAGCCCACTCAGCGAGAATTAGCAACGCCTCCACTGCGCCGACAGTAGTTGAACCAGTATATATCAGCTTAGAGATTTGGCTTTCCATGTATCGAGCGCAGGAATTGTGGGCTATGGACCAAGAGGGATCATCCTTTGTGGCAACAGTGAGGATAGCTGTCATCAGGTAGGGTTCGTTCTCGATGGCTTCCGACATGCTGCCACAATTGAAGATGGCGCTGTAGGCGATGGGGAAGAAGATGTGGAAATTGTTGCGGTAACTTTAATGATGGGTATTAGTGATGCCTTGAGAATGCGAAACAAAACCTTTCGTAACACTTACTGCTCGATGAGGAAGGATGCCTCAGAAAGTGTCAGTGCTCCAGAAGCTATGGGTGGGTAGTGACAGATGCCCTGCGATGGATTTGTGGTTCTTGTTGGATTCTCCATCTCGTCCGGTGCTTCGTGTGATTGACTGTGTCCCTCAGGGTCCATATCAGCCACATGCGCAAGCAGATCCAACGCATCAGAGGGATTTAAAAGATCCGAAGAGGTGAAATGGCCTTTGAGCTGTACTGCATCGCGACCGTCATCTTCGTCCTCGGATTGACGATCCAGAGATGACTCGAGCTGTGATGATAGCCATTCGCTTTGCTCGTCTGGCTCGCGGGCTGTTTGGGTGTTGAGGTCCGGAGGAGCATTCATCTGGGTGATGGTCCGGTCTGGCGATGGTTGATGAGAGTCTGCGGTTGACCTTGAATGGCCAAGACCAAGACGCTGGCCTTTGATGCGACGGCCGCCTCTTCGTGAGGTAGCGAGGACGCATTCTTGGCCTTTTTCGATGCATCGGCGGCATGGGGGATCTCCAGGGACGCCACTAGCCTCACTGATAGAGGCATCATTCGATGTCAGCCTTGTTTCCAATGCTCATCAGAGGGAATTGACATCACCTACAGATCACATCTGGTCTTACGAGATCTGCAACTAACGCAGGCTCTCGAGACCCTTCTCTCGGTCTCTGTCCCAGGTGTCGGCGGTGTCATGACAGGCCAGAAGGTCAATTACCGAAGCGAAGGCATTGGATCCGATAAGCGGGGGACGGCGGCATTTGAATGAAGAGGACAAGCGTCCTATCCAGCTGATCATGCGAAGTGGAGATGAGAAGTCCCCATCAGCCCACCCAAAAAGCCCAAATCGGCAAGGACCAGAGCTAAGTTTTGATGCTAGCGTTAGCTGAACTATCGTTAAAACTTGTAGGTCAGAAGACTTTATGATTCGTGGGCTAGAGCGGAGAATTCCGCAGCTCTTAAACGACAGAATCGCAATGCACAACATGTTTAGACGAGATGATTTTAATTAAAATGACTTCTAGAAATGTTTTTCAAAATCCTTGTATTTGTCATTCAGATGGATAGAAAGCAGAATGATCTTCACCACACTGAGTTGTTATTCTTTTGCACAGCCAATCCTATGAAGTAATTTGTCTATATTTCTAGCCTCTTTCTAATGTTTATTCTTATTCTTTCGTTCATTTTTCCCATTCTAATTAACACAACCGCATGCCCACTGTCAGGTTACTCCGGAGCCAACCAACAAATAGTTATGCCTTTTTTACGCTATTTCAACCCACCACTCAGTAGTATGTCCTGTCCAGTCATGTATCCATTTCTCGCCAGCCTATTTCATCCATAAGTAAGTCGCGTATCCTCAGGCTATAAAACAACTCACATGATTATCGCATTGCAGACTTCTACAGGGGAGCCCAAACGATGGACTGGAATTGACGCTGCTATAGCGAGTCCAGGGTCAATGTTCTTCAATTCTTCCATATCGCACCCTTTCTCCCAAGTTCTAGACATCTGCGTTAGCCAAAATGTTGTTACTGAAGTTGGATACCGGTGCTCCTTACTGTGATATCGGTGGGGGAATCATTCCTGTTGACCCAATCATGGCCGGAGACACCTGCATAGACGGTCAGCTTTCGCAGCATAAAGACAAGGCTCTAGAAACCCACTATGTTCACGGTGATGCCTTCGGGCGCTAACAAGGTGGCCAAGTTCTGTCCCATCGAACTGCGTAGGTTGTTAGCACAACTAACATGTGAAACTAAACTCATCTCCCTCACGAACCTCAGAGCTCCCTTTGAAGCAGCGTAATGACATCCGTTCAGGCCGCTACCACGAGCTGCAATACTGCCAACGAGGATAACGCGTCCCCATCCTTGTTGCCGCATCCCAGCTATGCATGCTTTGGTAACCACAAACTGGCCACGGCTATTGATTTCCATCATCTCATCCCAATCATCTTCACCAATATCTGAGACATCGCGGATGCGCCGTCCTAGCCCAGCATTTGCTACCAAGATGGTTACAGCGCGATGTTTGGATGATACAGCGTCTTGGCTTAAAAGACTTGGGACTAGCGCTCGCGTAGATTCCCTTTGTGAAAGATCTGCGTGCACAGTAACGAACAATTGAGACGGGTATGCTTCCCCAAGCTCTTGTGCGAGTTTGTCTGCCTTGCCCTTGTTTGATGAGTAATGTAGAGCAACATCGCACCCTTCGGCAGCAAAGGCTCTGGCCACAGCGGAACCAATTCCGCCACTGCTTTGATGTTAGCTCAAGCCACCCACACATGGAAATATTGGAGAAGTTGGGCTGATTTACCTCGATCCCGTCACCAACGCCAGTCGGCCTCTGAGATCATTATCAATTGATTGCAAGCGAAACATTTTACGATCCTTGTCTGATGACACAATTGTATTAACTCGATCATACTTGACGTCTTATAGAGGCGCCCGTTAACATGAAACTAGCTTCGTCGGCATACGAAACTTTCATTTACCGCCATCGGCGACTTCAATTGCCGTCGGCGTCTGAACGGCAATCGAGTCCGGTGTGGTCTAGCCTGGTCTGGACTCACTCCAAGCGTCTCCCCCGCAGAAACGACACACAAACATGGGGACCCCACGAAATCATCCAGCCAGGGTCGGCATGTGGGCTATCGTCTTTATTAACTGGCCACTGTCTCTTGATCCAGGTTCTGAATTCGTCAAAAAGTTTGCCAAGAACACACAATCACATCAAACATTGGATTACTGCCATTTACCAAAGCCTGACAGCCCGTCATGGAATTGCAGGGACAGAGCCTCATCCTGGCCGTCAGTGTCTTGACGTCGCTGGGTTTCATGCTCATCGGCTATGACAACGGCCTGATGGGAGGTCTTGTCAACACTTCGGCTTTCAAGAATACTTTCGACAGTCCTGATTCTGACATGATCGGCGTGATTGTTGCCATATTTGAGAGTAAGTCACATATCAATCACTGATACCTACTCCGCAATTGCTCACACCTTTGTTTCCTAGTTGGTTGCTTTTTCGGTGCCATCTTTACATCAATCTTCGGCGAGCAACTTGGCCGACGCCGCTCGGTCTTCATTGGCTGCGTTGTCTTGATCATTGGCGCTGTCCTTCAAGCTGCTTCTTTTACTCGAGCGATGATGATTGTTGGCCGCATTGTTTCAGGTCTTGGCTTGGGTACCATTAACTCTACAGTACCTGTTATGCAAGCAGAGTTCAGTCCCAAGTCGAGCCGTGGTATATGTTAGTTTTACACATCCCTCAATTGGCAAGACCTTACTCATATAAACTAGATGTTTGTGCTCAGCTTTCAACACTCAACTTCGGCATCTTCCTTGTCTACTGGATTGACTACGCTTTGTCTACCCACCAAGGCAGTTATGCTTGGCGGGTTCCAGTTATTCTCCAATGCGTCCCTATCCTTGTCATCATCGGCCTACTTCCCCTCATTCCTGAGACACCGCGTTGGTTGGCGGCCCATGACAGACCTGAGGAATGTCTTAAAGTTCTAGCCAGGATCCATGGTACTTCCGTGGATAATCCCGAAGTGCGAGAGCTCCACAGCGTCATCACTCAAACTGTCGCCTACGAGACATCGATTGGCTCAGGTTCATGGAAAGATCTTCTTAAGGAAGACAGCATCAAGTCTCGCAAGCGCCTCATACTGGCATGTGCTGTTCAGAGTTTCCAACAACTTGGAGGCATCAACGCCATCATCTGTAGGCCGGTCCTATATCTCTGACTTATCATGATTAAATACTAACAATGTCAGACTATTCGAGTACTCTTTTCGAGAAGAGCGTTGGCTTCTCTGCTCATATGTCAGCTCTCATGTCGGGCTTCCTACAGACATGGTTTTTTGTGGCGTCTTTCATTCCGTGGGTCTTGATCGACCGCATTGGAAGAAGGCCTCTGGTAAGGACACGTTCAACCTCCGGTACCACATGAAGCTAACCTCTCAAAGCTTCTGTCTATGATTAGCGTTATGGCTGCCACTATGGCTGTTCAGGCAGGCTTGATCTACCAGGTGGAGAACAACACGGCGTCAGCTCACGCTGCCGGTATTGCGGCGGCAGCAATGCTGTTTATCTTCCAAGGAGCCTTTACCGTTGGATTCCAAGCAACTGTCTGGGTTTATCCGTAAGAAACGATCTTTCCAATCCTCCCCATCCGATGGCTTGACTAATAACTTGCAGCTCCGAGATCCTGCCACTTCGTCTACGACAACGCGGCTCTTCCATCTCCACCGCTGCTAACTGGATCTTCAACTATGTGCGTGTCTCAGTTGAACCGATAAGAAGCTCTACTAATAAAATCACAGATGATCGTGCAGATCACTCCTATCTCGATTGAGAATATTGGTTGGAGAACATACATTATCTTCGCAGTCTTGAATGCTCTTTGGGTCCCTCTTATCTTCTTGTTCTTCCCTGAGACCAAGGGCCTGGAGTTGGAGGATGTTGACCACCTTTTCGGAGGAGAGGATGTCATCAGGGCGGTAGATGAGAAGGCTGGTGCCGCCGTAGTCATGATGGAGTCTGTGGACAAGAGTGCTGCCTAGATGAAACAGCAGTGATGTCAATATTTGGACGATTGACAAGAATGATGGGGTTGAATGTTCGTGCATTCATCTTCGCCATATAGTAATCATCTTTAATTCTTAGGCTCAATTGAATTTAATACCTTGTTCTGAGAACTCCTTCTTCCAAGCTGGTAGGATCCAATGCTATGTGGTGCTAGGCATGCAAATTGTACCCAAGTACTATTCTTGCTTGGGGTAGTCTTGTCGTACGACTTCGGCAAATGCGGCACCGGTTGACTGGGGGAAGGCATTAGCCGCTGAGGGGTAACTAATCCAAACCCCGAGGTCCAGCATCTCCACCCGGATTCTCGATCGTCATTATAACTCACCCCTGTCCTGGTTACTTTGATTTTATTCTCAAGACAGTAATCACAATCGGGCAGACGGTAAACCATGACCTTTAAGACATACAATGAGTCGGGAAAAGCCATCTTCGGCGATAACCCACAACTGGATCTAATACACCAGAACCCCGAGTATCCTTTCGCTCACGAGGCCGGTGTCTTTATCCCAGAAGAAAATGCCTTATTCATCACGAGCAATCAATTCGACGATACCACATCTGGAAAAAAGAAAATTCAAATAAGCAAGGTGAAGCTCTCTACAGACGGAGTGGCGCAGGGTTGCGAAGAGGTTGATGCACCTGCAGTGCTAATGGCCAATGGTGGCGTTAACTACAAGGGGGGAGTACTCTTCTGTTCACAAGGATCGATGGATACACCAGGAGGACTTGTTTTCATGGAGCCAAAATCGCCGTACCGTTGTTCGACACTCATCAGCTCATTTTACGGCCGAGACTTCAACTCTGTCAATGATGTGGTTGTTCACTCCGATGGGTCTATCTGGTTTACAGATCCAATCTATGGTTTTGAACAAGGAATACGTCCCAAGCCAAGACTGCCGAGTCAGGTTTACCGATACCATCCTAGCAGTGAGTCTATACGTGCTATGGCAGATGGATTTGGCAGACCGAATGGTATCTGCTTCAGTCCCGATGAGAAGGTCGTCTACATAACAGATACAGACTGGATTCACGGTGATGGAACAACTGACGACGCTCGTGTGTCACATATGTAAGTCACCCATTACATCCAGGCATTATATTACATGGCAGATCTCTTACGCAAGTATTGGCAGATACGCTTTCGACGTCGGCACATACTCAGGTCAACCGTTTCTTATTAATCGCCGACTCTTTGCTATGGCGGACACCGGCATACCAGATGGAATCAAGTGCGACACGAACGGGAATGTCTACAGTGGATGTGGTGACGGTGTGAATATCTGGTCTGCGGGAGGCGTCTTGCTGGGGAAGATCCTTATTGAGGGCGGTGTTGCAAACTTTTGTTTTGGTGCTAATGGACAGATTTTCATGCTCAACGAGTTCAAAATTTGGCGAGCTCAGTTAGATGGTGGTGTGAAAGGGGCATTATTAAGCATTTAATTCTAGTAACGTCCTGTTAGATATTACCTGCTATAAACCTATACCATGCACTAAGCTTGCCGCCTTGTCTGTCCGACTTTCATGTTCTCAGTAGAAAGCGATGACCATAGTATATGAAGTTCGTCATCGATATTGAATGGTTACATAATCCAATCAGCCTAGAATCATCCCTAGCTCATAGGGGCGAATACGTATGGAGTGGCTAGCTGAGCATTTACCGGCCCCCACATTGGCATTTACTTCAGTGCTTTTGTCCCGAGTGACCGGCCAGTCGCCGAATCCAAAGGCCGCGACTAGCATCAAGAGTGAGCCGGTGTAAAATACCCACACAAGCCTCTTTTTACGGCAATTGAAAACTGGCTTATGATCCAGCCACAGGTCCAAGCACGAGCCGTATGTCTGCATACACCGACAATCTTTACCAAAACCAAATCACAAGCCAGTAATATCTTGTGATAGGAGAAGAGAGTTCCAGACCACTTCCAAAGAATCCGATTCACTCTCTTTACAAAACGAGTTGCAATATGTCTTGCCGCGAGAAGAACGGAACACGCAAAAGTCGAATATCCAGACCGAAAGCCTCGAGAGCAAAATCCTCCAAGTCTGCACATCGCACTTCCGTGTCATGCCTATTCTGCATTAGAAACAATCGTCAATGCCTACGTCAAAACGGACAGATACATTGCTCCGAGTGTACAGCTCTCTGTCAGACCTGCCACTGGCCAGACTTGCAACAAAATCGTAAGTCTCGGCATATGCAGAGAAAAAACTGCACTAACTGCAATGGAAGTTTATCAAATAGTACACGAGAAACAACAACTATGCCAGAAACGCCGTTCTCTGTCGGAAGATCTAGTAGCCGGAGTTGGAGCTCTAGAATCATATTTATCAGTGGCAGAAGCCCAGGAAGCTCTATCAAGACTGCTGGACGAGATGGTCTTTGTGGAGCAACGCGTGTGTCAGCTTGAATCAGAGGAGTTAAGGCTCTGGGACCACGAGCTTAGTACTGAGAACATGAAAAAGACAAGGTTAGAAGAGCTATATTTGCAAGGAAGTTTTAGGGATCTTCCCCAAGACCTAGATTATAATTTTGCATTTCCTTGGGTAGATTAGTCTTGACATGTAGTGTTTAGAAATGTGGACTACCTAATAACGCAGTATTTTTAGATATCATGTCAAGCTGAAGAATCAAGTTTCCAGGACCAATGTGTGAAATTGAATAGACAGCTCGGATCTCAGTTAATTAAAACACCACAATTGTTCATTTAAAGCACTTACCCAATAACTACATTACATTAACTTTCACGGTATAGCTGTATAACTGTATTTAATCGCAACTGAAGAGTTCATTCTTGATCGATGTCACCTAGCGGTCACAGATAAAAAGGATCCTAGTCGTCATAGCTTGGTATTTTTGAGTGCCATTTCCTATTCTCGACGAGGAAGATAAAAGAGGACGTCACACCTCCCAACGGTTATAATGTTCATTGTAACATGACACCAGTGCCCGGTTTCTTCAAGCTTCAAGGCTCCATCACTTCATGCACCACCCATCGGTCCATACGACCACTTGACACCATTGACTTCAACCTGAGAGTCGGGTACATAGGTGCCATTGTTGGATAAAGTGAACTCTGCTTGAGGAACCACAGCACTCGTAAAATCCACAGTCAGGACATTGGCCAACAAACTAGGATCAATCACCATTCCTGGCTGATACTCTCCGGTGCAGATGTAGTACTTGGGCTTGGGGTACAATTGAGTGTTGAGCCCCGGCTGAGCGACCCAAGTCTGCAAGGGGATAACGCTGTCAGAGGAAGAAGGATCACGGGCTCCTATGCCAACATAAAACGGATCTGGTAATTTAGAATCAATGTCTCAACTTGTAAGATGGGGCTTTAAACGACCTACTTGGATCATCGGTAGTAAACGTGTTATCAGTAACAATCGCGAACCCGCCCTTAACTGCAAGGGTCTTGCCAGCAGCTGCTTTCACATCCCACATGGGGTTGTTATCTTGGGTCGTGACAGCGGCAATTGTACCGCCCGGTCCAAGCTTAGTCGGAAGGTACTCATTAGTATAAACACGATGAGTGCCGTCGTCACTCTTGTTTGCTGTTCCTATAATAGCAAAATATTCTTGTTGCATTACGAATTGTACCTTGCTAGCGCCAGATTGAATTATTGGGGAACGCTGGTAAACGTTGGTAAAGATGTCCCCTGATGGACCATTGGTAGGTGGCGGATTGGCCTGTAACAAAAGAAAACGCTTGTTGGCACCATACTTGTTGTTGATAACAATTTGAAAGGTAGTCATCCTGTGCAAAATCAGGTCTGTGGGACTGAATAACAGTAACGAAAGAGCCGAGAAGATAACGAATTCGCTAGGGATGAGAAAGATATAAAGCTTGCGGATGTTGAAAATCTAGCCTGATATGCGTAGGTGACAAGCTACAGGCCGGACAGCACAAAGCTTTTTATAAACCTGTTGTGGCTTTGCGAGAAGAGCTTAACGAGTTTGCTAAGGCTATCCCCGACAAGGTGTCTCAGTGCAGCTAACCACAGCGACAAATTTGCTACTAGTACTGAGACTTGCATTGACTATTGGCAATAGTTCGTTTGGAAAGGGTCTAGAGTCGGGGCTGAACATCACTTGAACCAGTCTTCGGTATCTGATTGGACGAATTAGTAATTGGTTAACAGCCTACAAGAATCTAGAATGTATTAAACTGAATGAGTCTTAAGTCCGGTACTTGGTTTGCACATCCCTTATCTATTTAAGTCAGAGATCAACATTGGCTTTATTTTAATTACTACCATATATTGTCTAAAAGACTATCCCCAACGCTGCATAAAAAGTATAATAATAATAATAGTATACAGATAAAATAGTATAAATTGCACTACTTAGCTTAAACATAACTGTCCTTTAGGAGCCTGATGCCAGTCATATTTGTCCCAAGCATAAAGCTCTAAGATCTATCTGTTTCTGTGTACTGTGGCAGGTGCTTATCAGCTACTGTTTCCTCATAAGATGGCACTGTTGAAGCTCCTTTGCTGTTGACAGCATCTTCAAAGATTCGGGCTCGTAGTTGATGTAATTCCTCTCTTGCTTGTTTGAGGTTATTGCCAGCCGCATCCCTCTTTTCAGTCCATACTCTCTTCTTCTCCTCAGCTAAACGCAGCTGTTCGTCCACTATTGCGCCCGCCATGGCTATACCCTCTGCCGTGTCCTGAATCTCCCGATGGAAGAAGTAGTCAGTCACCGGTGTGTTGATCCAGTCGTCGAGTCTACCCGCTACGCTTTTCCCGTCTGCAACCTTGGGCATCGCAAACCCATCGACCTCGGGGTCAATCTCGTGAGCCATAGCGAGGAATTGAGAGGCTTCAGCCAGACTACGCCGGACCCAGTTCAAATGCTCACGTTCTTGCCGGTCAGCTACTGCTGAGTTGAAGTTACGATTAGCTCTGATACTAGCTCCAGCCTTGAGATCGAAGATGTCGGACTCGGATATTTTGAGAGCCTTTGCCGCGCTCCCAGCGGCAAAGGTGACGCGTGCGCGAGCCATTGTGATATAGTTAACCACCGAGGCCACTTGGCTATAGCTGTTCTGTATGGGATTGAAGATCTTGGGAGTATTAACACTTTGCCGGAAAGAAAGATGACGACGAGGGAAATTCGGCAATTACCTCTTCAGCTGCTTTCACTTGTGTCTCGAGTTTATCTTCTTCAGCATGGCCCGGCGAAGCCCCATTGAAGACAGAGACATAAAGGTCGTCTAGATCATTTAGGGCCTGTATACGTCGCTCAACCATTTGTTCCAGCTTCTGTCTCAGCTCCTTCATGTCATCCAGCTTGACATCGAGCTCTTTGCGCGTCTTGTCCGCCTTGGCCTGCCACTCCAGCAACTCTGTCACGTCATTTTCCTCCTTGACAAGTTTCTCCTTATACTTTGAGCCACCAAACAGCTTTTTCGTACGGCTATCTCGTAGATCTTGAAATTCTTTCTGTTCCCGTTCGATCCGGGCGCTCAATTCGCTATGTAATGCATGTGCATCATAACATGGGTTTTTAAGTGCAGCGATGTCGAGTTTCAGTTGGGTTAGATTAGCTGCAGTATCTTCAGTGGCAGTAATAACAGAGAGGAGCTGTTCTCCTTCAGCCGCTGCTGCGCGAATTTTATCCATAGAGGACACAATTGTAGACATTGTGGAATGAGTCCCTACACCATCTCGTAGTATCAAATCTGGAGTGTATCCTGAGTGGGGTATTTCAAAATCAAGGTATTGTTTGAGATTAGATCACGACGAAAAACGAGTCGCTAAGTAAATAGCAACTTAATATCCTATATTGAAAAAAAATAAGAAGGGGCTGTTCCTTTTTTCAATGTATGCTTTACTTAAATCCCGCATAGAGTTTTTGACTAAAGCTTCCAGCCGCACCGCTCAAAGAGGGAATAACTTTGGTAATCCTCTGTCCAAGGAGTTACCTAACCTAGACGAGACTGTAATTATGGCTAGGTATCCTTTTTTGATTGAGTTGGTAAGTAAGATGTTTAGCTAAAATTGGCTTTATAAATCTCTTAACGCTGTTATTAATACTTTTATTTCTACGAATAATGAAGAAATTAGGAAATAAATACATTCCGGCCTTCTACTGCCACACCCAGTAAAAGCTGTTAAAGTAGAGAGAGGCAGCCAGTCTAGCCATTGAAGCTGTGGGAGACATTTTCACACTAACTGTGGTAACCACAAATGAAATTGGTGTCCTGAAGCTCCGTGAAATAGTTATTGCCGACCATGTGATCGGAAAAAAAAGGAAAGATCTACATCCAGCGTTATGCAGGTCTGCTGATGTATCTCATTTGAATCAGGTGCTTATGAGCATGAGAATCCCGGGTTACCTTACAGCCTCGACTTCATAAAAGTAAGTTTACAGTTTAAAGCAAAAAAGAAGTAGAACACCAAACTTCTCACTCCATTACCGAACTCAAGACTTTAAGCTAAACGCAATCGAGATCTTACAATTAAGTTCACTGTTTCAAAGTCTTCCTACAGCCTCTGGTGTGTAAGTCGGTCACAAGATATCTCTACGATTACTCTCCAGAGCGCTCAAACGCATTATAACCCCGGCATAGTGTCTCATGATCCTCTTTGCGCTACCTCAGACTTTTATCCGCGTGGGTTCCGTCTATTACAGAGTGAAAAATCGAGATGTTCAGCGGGTGACTCTTTGTGTTTGGCAAGCTGGCCGACTCATTATATGCCAAGCCAACGCTTATGGAAAGGAAAGCACAGAATTTTCAAGTCTCTCAGCGCCAGACAACCCCCGGCACCCTCTTGCAGCGGCTACTGGCAAGAGAGTATTTACTATCGGAGTACGTTTTAACCAGCCACCCTTCACTTATCTGGTCAGAATAGACCCGCGACTTCATTTTCCTGCAGCCATACGGTATTTTCTTCAACAGGCCGCCATGTCCTCTAGACTATCAACTAACTACCCACGAGAGCAACCCCACTCCCAAAGAACAATGTTAAAGTGTATGACCGTCCAATGCCATCTCCACGTCGACGGCCAACCCCGCTTGCCAGTGTCAAGGATACACTGCGAGGCTTACCCGTACGATAGGATCTTACTTTTGCCGAACTAGCGGCCGTTTCTTAAGACGCCTTAAAGGAACCGCATGGGTATAAGCTTGTTGTGACCAGTTATATCCCGCTATTTGCACGACTGACTCAAGCCGATAACAGCAATGAAAATGATGGCATGAATCATTCCCAGCTCGCACCTAAATTTCTCCATTCGCCTTGCCTCCGGCCTCCATCTTCTCCGAGAAGTTCAAAGCAGCATAGAGGTTCACACTGTCGCGCCAGTATTTGTTCGCAGAGCCAGTCTTGACATGTGCTCATTATTGCTCTTCCCCACGGAGGGCTTTTTATTGCTACAGACACCTAAGATATACTCCAGCTACGGACTCCCCACCGTTCTTGCCTCAGCACTTATTTTTCCCGTTCCGTAAAGTAACTCCTTCCACTGTACGAGTTTGAGACCGGAGATGATGCCGAACCTGCGTCCTCATGACGGCGGCTCTCGAAGATGCTGAGATTGGCCACTGAAGACGCCTCCCGGCACACCATTACAAGCTCGTCAAGTGATGATGTGAGGAAGGGATCAACCACTGCCATCCAACTTGAGTTAGTTGACACGATGGTGTGCGTTCTCGATCGATTTCAAGCTGCCGAGGCCTGCGCTAAACTTCCTCAAAATGATCTGGAGCCGACCTGTCACGTCAAGTTATTGGGGTAATATTTGTCCGACAAGCCTGGGCTGAGCCTGCTGACGCCTAAGACGAGATGTCCTGCAGCAGGGCATCTTTTATCTTGGCGACCGACTCAGCGCTGGCCTGGCCCTCTTAGATAAAACAAAATTCAATTATCCAGTTTCTTTACGTCCTCGCCGATCTCTTCCAGTCCATTGTTGACTCTCTCTTCATGATCCTCTGTGTTCTTCTCGATCGTGGTTTCGAAAGCTCTAAAGCTAAAGCTCAAGTCTTGATGTGATAGCTTTGGGGCTGCGTCTCCTTCTTACAGCTTGTCCAGATCTTGTCGCAGTTTCTGGTTTTCCGTCTCCAAGGCTGTAATGCGCCTGACATCCGTGTCTTTTGCTTGTTGGAGCGATTGCAGCACGGCCCAGATCAGGGCGAGATATCGTCAGCGCGTTCGGTCTGGATATCTTATCGGTGGCGTTTTCTGTCGGTCTTATCATCAATCGGCGGCGGTAGCAGTAAAGGTTGGTTTCTTTGTAGGATAATGCCATAAGTATATTGTCTACGTCGAGCCGAACAATCTCTACTCCAAGACCAGCATGCATGCTAGCCTGGAAGCGGCTGCTACGATATGACTTGAAGAGTCCCTGATTAACTATATCACTAATCGACTGGAGTGTAGGAGGTACATCACGCGCCTCGATGTAGACGCTCAAGGCAGTCGCCCAAGAGAATTGGCAAACGGCATCGAGAACCAAGCCTGAGCGTGCCCGACCTCCTGGACATATCGACTCGATGGCAGGAGTAGGGACGAGGATGTCGAGATGTTAATTCAGCTCGAAGCGGAGGATAAGAGCTATAGAATCAAGCTTTTACTCCACTTCAGTATTAATGGTCGGGTTCTTGACAAGGACAAGAGAGGTAATGGAGGAAGCGCAGGCTCGAAGCGTAATGTCGGACGTGTTATTGAGCCCTTCTAGCTTGATGGGGACATGTAGTTCGAAAAGCGCGTTTGTCGAATTGAAGTGAGCCATCAGGGTGATGGAGCTCACTTTGGGATCGGGTTTGGCCAGAACATGTTTTGTTTTATCCGACTCCTACTCGATGATAGCGAAGGTAGTAAAATGGACATCGAGGCATGGTGAAGTCGGCATTCTTATGACCAGTCAGTATCAAAACAGATGAGTTGTACATACCGGGCTCCGCGCCGTGCCGTGCTTTGTCAAGACGCGACCAAGAGAGGGTGAGCTTCACTGCATGGGCGACCTCTGATCTCCAGCGCGCTGCGAGACCAAAGATCCCTTCTATAGACCCCGGTTGTTCCAGCAAAGGAGGCGAATCACACTCTCGTCTAAAGGGTGCTAGTCGGAAGTTTAAAATGGTCTGTAGTACGATTTACCGCCTCGTCTTGGAAGCGATACGAGAGCGTGGATTGGAAGGGGCTAGTCGATTGGATTGGTGGATTGAGCACGGAGGCAGAGTTGGGTACTCGGAGGAATGGAGAGATAGTTTTTCCGTGATCCGTGACCTGACTGAGTCAGCACGAGGACAAATTTTTGCCCAATTATATATTTCGAATGAAGGCCGTACTTAGCTGTGCTAAGCCACCATACAACACCACCACAAATCTCAATTTAACCGGGTGGTTTAATTAAGCTATGGAAATGGTGGAGAGTGCAGTGTGAGCTTTTGCCTGTACGGACTTGATTTAATAATTGACCGTTGGCATATTATCACTCTTCTAAAGCCTACTACTGGCGGTATAATATCTACTCACTACAGTAATTGACTGTTATTCTATTGCTTCTTGGCCTACCCTGTACCCTCTCTCGACTGGAATATTAATTATCGCTGGCCACAAGTTAATTAAAGACACCACACAGAATCGCCGTACTATATACATATTTCATTATTTTCGCAAGAATTCAAACTTTTAAACATTTCCTATCTTGAGTCTTCTCACTTATTCTTAATTATGCAATCTCAGCTGTTACTCTTTTGGCACATGTTGAAGGCTGTTCTTCATTAACTTACATTGCTTGTTTCTTTCATTTGGTCTAATCTCTAGCGGTGATTAATCTAGATTGATCTAGGTTGATCTGCCTTTACTTCTGCGTTGTCATGGCACATCGCCGGGTTCAGGCCCCTAAACCCCAAACATCTATTTATAGCTGCGACGGGCTGTGCACACCTAACAAAGGAGTGATTCTCATCCGAGATAAAGTGTTCTGCTCAGACCGTTATACCGAAGGGGGCGGTTAGATAGATCCTATTGAAACATATTCTTTCCTATGTATCTATTGACACCCATTCCCGATGTCATCTACAGTAACACAAAGAGATCATTACATTTGGTATGGTTGAGGTCGAACCGTAGCCAGCGTCAGCTTTGGCCCATTCTTCAACCGTGCATTTAAGGACTTGGTCGCGAGGCTCAGGCCATCGTAGAAACTCGAGTATGAGCTTTCTAACTCAAATGTACCTGATATTTTATCCAGGCGGTCTAAATTCTCCTATGAATGGTTTGGCTTGACGTTGTCATATTAGAACAGGGCGTCGCTGCTCATAAAGAGCGTTTAATGGCTGCGTTGGGACTATTGGTTTCGTGTTTTGATCTATCCATTAACTGGCGTAGACAACAGATATGCACTTGTATCTTGCTTTGATGATAGGATGCGATCGAGGTTGTAGTATGCAGTGCTCTCATGCGATCGCGATTAAGGATTTGGAGGGTTTAGTATATGTCGATGTTGTCGAGAATAGCTTGGAAGTATATATAATACCAACTGTTGGGTGTGAAGGTGTTATGTGTAGGGAGGGCCGTCACGCGATGATGTGGTCGGGATAGCGATGAGATGAGAATGCTTGATGGTATGAAGATCCAACGGAGCTCCAGAGGAGTAACTATATTATGGGGAAACTCGGGAGCGTGCCAGGTACTATAGTCTTCCCAGGTGTCTAGCACAATTAATTTAGAAATTATATTCTGGCTTACTTGAGTTTATTTATTATAATATTATTTACCCACCTTTAGATTAAGTACGAGCAAAAGGGTAGTTGTATTGTTAAAAGTAAATGTTACTAATATCATGGACACAAGTGTAAATTAACCCTACCGTAGCATCTAATCACACCGCCATCTTGAAAAATCAAGCTAGCAACCACCTGTAGTCTTAGTCTTCCCTTCTACTACCATAATATCAGTAAATACCTTTCAATTAGTAATGATAATACATCTAAACTGTCCGAGCCCGAGCTCGTTCCTTATGCTTACTTGTAGAACCTTTATAGCTCCCTGAACTGCGTTCCTTGCTTTTTTAATACTTCTTCCACTACACAAGTTCATCTATTAACAGACTTTCTTTAATCCTTGAAACCAACAATTGCGGTGGTAGGTCTGTCGCCGGAAGCAACCCGGAAAGGAAATTACCTGCATTGGAGACAGCAGGTTTACATTACTGAGAGCTCTGACTCCACCTGAAATGGTACACACATTACCAACATCCAGAGCACTAACTTGAGCTAGGCTGTAAACAGGGTTAATACTACTATTAGCACACATTGTCGGCCTCTATTATGGTTGTTTGCCTGCCGCTCTGTAATCTCCTCTCTACGGCAGATCCAAGATCGATTAGTATATTACCCTATGAAATCCTTCTTACGACAGACACTACGGAATCCCATCCCTGTACGATGGTACAGTCTTTTACCCAAATCAAAACTAAAAAGGTGTGCAAGCCTTGTATTAGCCAGGATTGCACCGTGGCAAAGTCGTTTCAGGGGTTCATATATACGAGGAACTTACTCAATTGCCTGTTGTTACTTTAATTCTTCCATTATGTTGAATGTACTGCTTGGGTTAAGAATGGAATCAACTTGGATTCTTCTAGCTTTTCACACATTCACATCGCCATAATGATTTTCCTACCGTGATCTAAACGATCTGAACGGTATATAGGTACTTGCGATTGCTGTACAAAGAAGCGATAAACCGAAACAAAGGTACGGGATAGCGAAAACTTCCGAAATCGGTTGGTGTCTATACGCTTATTCGCTTGCAGAGAGGCATAGTATTCTTTGTGGATCTTTCCGGTTTAAACCCATATCCACGAGTAAGAAAAAACACCGAAGTGGGGGAGATTTAATCTAAGCCTAACTATAAGTCTATTAGAAACCTTAAACCTCGTTATGTAGACCGGCGAGACCGAGTTATTGCCTGTTGACTAAACTTTATTTTTACAGAACCATACGACAACGATTCAGAAAGTGCATCCTTTCTCAAACGGGGTACTATTTAACAACGTAATGAGTATCCATATTAAGGAGAATTAGCTCGAGACTAGACCGCAAGTTCCTGGTGTTGTAGTTGGCTATGACAATCTGTGTTTTACTAAAATCTTCCACCAACTAGATATCAAGACACTAATAATAGCGCAGGTCCGACCGTCCGAGCACTGAAGCCAAGCATGAAGAAAATGCACGACTATGGATTCTTGTACTTCTGTGAAAGGGATAATCGTGCTTGTCGTCAGTAGCCCGAGGTAGGTATAAATAAGGGTGTTGTACTACACATTCCAAGAAATCCATCCTCAGACACTCAGCCATCCTTTCAACAATAGTAACAAGCATCTCACACTCTTCAAACAAATCCTATCATCTCTGAAAATGCATTTTACTCAGGCTCTTGCTCCTCTGGCTTTCGCCACCGCCGCCCTCGGCCAGTCCCTTAACATCCCAAACCGAGTCGGTGCTATCCAGGTCCTCAAAGGCCCTCGCACCCTTTCTGGTTCCAACAACGACTTTGGCAACCAGGAGTTTGAGCTCAACCGCCCTTGCGACACTGATGAGGATCTTGGCAGTGATGGTGCTGTTTTCATCCTCAACGACGGTGCTGTTCTTAGCAACGTCATCATTGGTGTCAACCAGCTCGAGGGTGTCCACTGCAAGGGCAAGTGTACTCTTAAGAACGTCTGGTTCCGTGACGTCTGTGAAGGTAAGAACAATAACGATACTATATGGCCATTCTTTAGCTAACCGATATAGATGCCATCTCTATCCTTGGTAACGGCGATGCCCTGATTGAGGGTGGTGGTGCTCAGGAGGCCAAGGACAAGGTCATCCAGCACAACGGCCGCGGTACCGTTACTATCAAGGGCTTCACCGTTATCAACGCCGGGAAACTCTACCGCGGATGCGGTGACTGCACCAACAACGGTGGCCCTCGCCACGTTATCGTCCAAAATGTCAAGGCCAAGGGTGTTAGTAACCTCGTTGGCATCAACTCCAACTACGGCGACACTGCCAACATCTCTGGCACCTGCGGAGCAGGCGTCAAGAAGGTTTGCCAGGAGTTTGTGGGTGTACAGAAGGGCAACGGCAAGAGCACGGAGGTCGACACCACCGCCAGCTGCAAGGGCCAGAAGACTCTTTCCGCTTGCTAAGTGCATTGCCATCTCTACTAATCGCCAAATTGTGAAATGAGGAAAAGACGACAGGGTTTCATCGCTGGAGTTGGGTACGCTGACTGATGTTAGTATACCTGGCACCCAGTCGGTTACCCCATCAAGACGCACGATGTCCACGTTTTGATATCTATAGTATCACGTTTAACGATCACCCGTATTTAGAAACACCGTATATAAGAAACATCTACATAAATAAGGATTAGGTTATTATCCAATTGGACTTTACGCCAGTCTTGCCATATGTGTGACTAATGCAGTAATGGCTACTTAAGGGAATCCACTGCAGTGGCTTATTCATGTCCTGGAATAGTTACTTTGAAGATTAGTATTTTAATTAACTTTCCTCTTCGTTTTCGTTATCACTCTTAATATTTGAACTCTACAAACCTATCAATAGTAATCACGCCCCATCCCCTCTCTACCATTAAAGCATTAGAGAGAAATAAGATTGAAAAGAGCGGAAGGGGTTAATAAGGCCGTGCGCCTATATAAGTAGGATAGGTAGACGATAGTGACTTATTCTACCTTGTGTTTCTAGAGTTGAGAAGGTTTGCATTAGGACTTGACGTGATGCCCCCTTTCGGAGACGATCTGTTAGTGGATGTGGATCCGCTAACGTTGATTGCGGCAATTGATAAGAAGATGTGAACCTGATTGTTAAAGAGAATATTTTCGAGGCTGGAGTTATGCCTATCGTTAATATATGGAACCAGAGAAGAGTCTGGCTCCGCATCAGCCACGTCATTGATGAAGACCTTAATGGTTGCTTATTGTTTGAGTTTCTAGCAGATCTGCTCATGCCGGATGATTATAGTGGTGAGCCTTCAATCGGATCAACCAGCAGTGATGTGGTCTTTTGCCTCAAGCCAAAGGTCGATAGAGGTAGCTGTGCTTTCACAATAATACCCTATTTTATAATGCCGGGGACAGGTACTTAAGTCCACGGCTCATCATAGTAACCACTTGGGTATAGACGAATCCGAGTAAGCATGATGGCATTACTTGTACGGCTTCCACCATATAACTGACTGGATATTCAGCCAATGCAGCCTCTACATACCACGATACGAGCCTATCAAAACATATAAAGTTTCGTCCAGATCGATGAAGCTCGTCGAGGCTACTTTCTAAAGTTGCTTGTCTGAATATGGTTTCTGTTGTGAGCCTAAGTCCGACAATGAACAAGAGCTACTGTGTAATGAAACCATCCAAGATCTAAGTTTACCTGCACAACTGCTACATATACTACAAAGCTCAAGCGGGCTGCTTTCACAGCTGGCCGAACTCAAATCAACCACTCTTGCCACGTAATTTACTCGAAGGGTTATTCATCGCTGTCTTACTGTTGGCGGATGATCCAGCCTTTTAAAACTCAACGCCAATGCAAACGATTATTCAAGACTGGTTTTACAATACACAAGTTTCCAAGAACCGTTCAAGATGCGAGCCAAGTCTTCATGAATATACGTATGGATTGATACAATGCATATTTAATAAGATAGTAGAGAGGACAGGGAAATTAAGATTGTACAGATGCCAATCTACTATGGAAGAAATGCCTTGACCATATCCGACGCCTGTTCATAGAAATGTATTGAAGGCTTTCCGATCTTGCGTCTACCATTTCCTTCCGTTGTGGTCCCTTTCAGCTTGCCTTCTGTCCGAAAGCCGGACCTGGATGAATCCCAAGTCTTTTCATTGGCAAGTGAGGACCTAGAACCCGTCGACTGTCGAGGTTAGGCATTTCAGGAGATTTCGCTAAGTCTTGGCATTGGCGGGCTATTAAATTCGATTGCACGGCATGTCTGGGGAGGCAAGGTGTGAGGGGCATGGCACTATATTGGACGAGGTCTTTGACACATCCAGTGCAAACCACTCACTGCTGTCATTTTAGAAAGGACTCTTAACTCGGAACAAACAAAGCAGTATTGCAAGGCACTATACAAGCCGCAAGTTAACCATGGAGTCTGATAAACTGCTGGCTATCTCGGCGTTAGCGTATTCAATGCACGACGCAATACGGAGGTCACTGGAGGACTTGACATATGGTGCTAGTCTCTTTATTATTCCGCACTTGGTATAGAGCTGGATCGACCAGTTACTCGAGATATCAAGGGCAAACAAAGCTTACCACCCTTACCTGTTGTGCGGCATCTTGGTCTTGGATATGCTTGGATATAGACAATGAATTCCACAACTTAAATGTTTTGTTTCCTTTATCTAGAGTATATTAAGAATGGTCGAGATAGAGCTTCAAGCCCAAAACTACTCCCTAAACTTGCCACTGCCCTTAACTAAATTTGGCAGGGTTACCGGAGCATCCTTGGCTATTTAATGCTGCTGGCAGCGCTTGAATGCTTGTCAAAATATTAAGGGATTGTTTCCCGATACAATAACGCCTATTACACGGAATGTCTTTCATTCCTTGTGAGATATCTGTATTATTCTATAATTTTAGTCTATGTTTAATGCGACTTAGTGCTTGGTCTGTTCTAGTAATTACTCGATAGACTATACTGTCTAAATGCTTTCTATCCAAACTAATTTCAATGGCTTGACTACAAATCTTATCACGCAGGGTCAGTAAATTATTAATAACTTAATGGAAACCAATAAGGAATAAAGAACCCGATAGAAATCCCTTCCTGCTAAAGAAGGTTACTTTACAACCGAAACATTTCCACAATTTATGCGGCTTTATCATTACCCAGCCGAAGCACGCCATAACCCCACCTCGGTTTCAAGAATAACATCCGGCAAAGGCCGGGTTGATCCGGCATTGACACAATGAGATCTATAAGAACAACATGACCAACAGTGAAACGGAAAATGGGCAATGCCTTTCTCGGCTTGAAGACAACAAGACTGACGCTGGCAAAATGAGTGTCGCAAGCTCTAGCGTCATCGTGGTCGGTGGAGGTATTGTCGGCGCCTCTATAGCGTGGCATCTCTCCTTCGAGGCAAATGTCACCATAGTTGCGGAGGACATCGGAGGCGTCGCGACACCTAGTTCTTTCGCATGGCTGAACGCTGCTTCATCTGACGAAAAGTTCTACTTTGACTTTCGACTTCGATCTCTTGAGCATTGGAGAGAAATTGAAAAGGCTGTCAACAACTTTCCAATTTATTGGGGTGGCACAACGAGTTGGGATAAATCACCTGAGAAACTCGATGAAGAGCAGAAGAACCTCACGACGTGGGGATACGATGTTATTCGTGTTGACAAAACAGAGATATCGAAGAGAGAACCTCATGTCGCGGAGCATCTCCTACCGGAATGGGGTCTTGGGTATGGCGCTGAGGGAGCTCTCGAAGCTGAAGCAGCTGCTCAGCTATTGATCCACCACGCGAAAGAGAACGGCGCCAAGTCTCTCGAGACAACAGTCAAAGGTTTCTTGAAGACCGATGGCCATATCAGTGGCATCGTACTTTCTTCCGGCGAAACTCTCCCTGCAGACCATGTCGTCGTGGCCGCCGGTCTAGGAAGCGTGAGCCTACTCGCGACAGAAAGTATCAAGTTACCTCTCAAAAGTACAGCTGGCCTTCTCGTCAATACAAAGCCCATCTCAAAGGAACTGGTCAAGGGTGTTGTAAACGCTCCGGAACTCCACATTCGCCAAACCCTCGACGGAGCCCTCCTCTTCGGTTCAAGCTACGCAGGCGGAGATCTAGGCGACGATCCCGAAAAGACAGCACTTGAACTCTTTGCCAAACTTCAAAACTCAGTTGTTGGCGGGGATAAACTTGAATACAGTCACTATACCATTGGGCATAGAGTGTTACCAGAAGACGGTCTTCCGATTCTTGGGGGCGTAGGCTTGGATAGGCTGAGTGTTGCTGTGATGCATTCTGGAGTTACCAATGGAGCTCTTGTCGGGAAATTGCTAGCCAGGCAGATCCTCACTGGGGAGACGGACCCTATACTGGATAATTTTCGATTGTCACGTTTTGACTGAGTTGTTGGTGTTGACTAGGGAAATGTAGGTCGCTAAAATACTCAAGATAGCCTTTAAGTAATATGAACGCGGTAGTTTTAAGATGACTTTTAAATAAGTAGCCTTATAGCATATTGGTCCAGGCCGTATTAAGCGCTGAGGTCAATTTACGCTGTATACTCTTATGAAATTACCTTTATCTGGGAAGAGCATTAGAAACACATGCGCGGTGCAATTTCTTTTACAGGCTAGGGCCAATGGCATGTAGTATTACCTGACGCTTGGATATAGTAGGTCCCCGTCATGATATCAGCTCGCTTCGCAATTAGGAAATCTAGATATACAAACCACATTTAGACTTATACAAAGTGTGCTCTTGGTGTGCTGTTGGTCGCCTTAATGTAAACGAATGAAGGTACCCATTGCGCGGTCAAAAAAGTCGTCCATTTCACTCTCTAACCAATAGCGAGCCTTTGATATAGGGAAGTAAATACTAATCTGTATAATAATCCCAGCAATGGCAGTCCCGTTCCAGGTCCCATATCATATACCAATAGTCGACAGTTGCATTCAATAACTTCTATTAGCTTGACCCGGGCTTATAGTCGGTAAAACTTGCCGAGTTTGATCTATAATAGGTCGGTAAATTATCTGGAGTATATAGTGAAGTCGCCGGACGACGGGAATAATCCGGTGAAGTACTAGAACAGAAGCCGGGGTTGGACGGAGACGTAGTACCGGCTTGTTCCAGTTGTTCGAATGGAGTTATTGAGCTTGTTTGTATACAGTGTCATATTGTGTGGTGTCATAGGGATTTTCAGCTTGTGAAAGCAAATAGCAGAGGCCGCCGCCTTTGTCATAGTTCGCAGCAACACAGGCGGCCTCCGGTGAGCAAGCCTCTATACAAGCGACCAAACTAGGTATGTTACGGTCCAACCTATATATACCGTAAGTAATAACATCAACATTACAGGAGATGCTAAAACTGATGCCATTGGTGGCTGTGTATGGGTTATTCAAATCGGCACAGGTAGATGGCTTTGGGATGTCGCTGGTGGTTGTTGGGCTATCTAGGGTTGTGTCTGCGGTAGTCGTCTCCGAGGTCATGTCTGCGGTTGTCGTCTCCGAGGTTATGTCTGCGGTAGCCGGGGCAGTTGTAGTGTCTGCGGCGTCAGTTAGAATTTATGGAATAGTAATGGCAGTGGTTGCTGTACCTATGGTTGTAGTCTCTAAAGCGGCAGTAGTCTCTACAGCGGTAGTAGTCTCTATGCCGGTGCCAGTAGTAGGACTGACCAGAGCAGTGGTGGTAGTCGTCGTTTCATCACTTAAAGATGATGAGTCTGCTGTTGCTTCGGCTGTGGTTGTTGGCTCAGCAATCGATGTTGATACTAGAGCGCTAGACTCAGTCGAGCCAGAGGCTGATTCGGTCTCCGGAAGCGTGACGCTGTAGTCTAGAGTGGTAGATAAGGCTGTTTGCGTTGATAGCGTTGCCGAAAATTCGATATCAGTGCTTTTAGGTGTGATAAGTGTACTTGACAAAGACGAGGGCTTGCATGGTGAAGCTGAAGCAAAGTGGCAGAGTGCCAGAAGCTGAATGGCTGGCGGTGAAAGCCTCATGGTATTGCTAGAATCTAGACAATAGAGTTAGAATTAAGTATATTCGGAAAGACTTCGTATGCTGGGGACAGTGTTTTCAGTTCAAATTTTCAGTCATGACATCAAACCCCCTTTCTTTTAATTTGTTTAAACAGCCTTGATTTACTTCATAGGTTATTGGTCCAGTATAGTAGACTATTGCTTTAGTGCCTAAGCTATTGCTTTTAGTCCTAGTAGACCAAATCTAAGGTAGGTATTAGCTTGGGCTAGGGTAACTGACTAAGCATTAGGCCCAAATAGGTAATTCATAGTTTAAACCCAGATGATCGTAAACGCCAGTGGGTTCTAGTGACGTGACAGCTAATCAATCGAGATCAGCTAAGCGATTGGCAATGAGGCATGTCTTATATCATAGCGTGAACCTATCAGCCTTACCTCTTTTCAAGAGATTATCACTTGCTGTAATAGAAATATCTACGTAAAGCGGTAGTAGGAGGTAATTACTCGTTGGCTCTAAAGCTATATATGACCTGAATAAAGCTATTATCTCAGACATTGTAGCCCTTGCTATCTGTAGCCGGAGCAGAAGCAGCGGCTATAGACTTAGGAGCGAAACGATAGTAATGTAGGAGCATCCAGTACACATAGACGCCGGAACGGCTGTTCATGAGGAGGTCGACATGGTTCTGTACATCGTTCTATATCAGGAAGTCCGGTAGTCAGAGGAAAGTGTAGTTTGGCTGAGTTATGGGTGCAATGAGATAGTCATGATATTTACCTTACTATCACATCACACTGCAAAGCTGTAGATGAAGGCATTCAGCTGTATAGGGTCAGAACAGGAGTTGTTGTCCCATATCTTGGTTTTGGACAATTGTAATCTGAAAGGCTACTTATCTAACCAAGGACCATACTGCAACATAATTTACGATTATTCGAGATATGTATGGGTATCTAGGACGTAAGAAAACCAAAGCTGAAGTCCATGTAAGTAATGCTTCGATTGATAATAAATCCCCGTGGAGTTACATGCCCAAATACTAAGGGCAGGCCGTTATCATCAGAGATTGAGGAACCGAGCCATTCTAAGAAGCCAAGATACTTCTAGCCTACTCAAACAAAGAAAATTCCACCAATCGTGTGCGAGAACCATCTTGCGGCTTGACTAGAATCCTCCAGGCCTCCGCCGAGGCACTAGACCAAGAGGCCTTGGTGACACCATTCGCGACTGGCTTTTCATAGTCATCGCCAGTCACATCTTTCCAACCACCATCATTGACCTGGACACGATAACTAGCCGGGACATCGAAACCCTGTTCAGTGTTCTGATAAAACGCAATCTCTGCCCGCTTAGCTTGCTGAGCAGATCCAAAGTCGATGCTGACCCATTGCTCATCGGAATTTCCTTCGGGTGTGTCGAAGCCGTTAGCAACAGTAGTTTCAGGCCAGAACCAGATACGTCCGTCGAATACATCGTGAACACGCTGTTTATCGGCGTTCGAGATGGAAGAAGCGATTTTTGGGGAGGAAGAGTCTGCTTGAAGCTGAATGGACTTGGCGATAGGTCTCGAAACAGGGACTGTCTCACGCTCAAGCTTGATTTCGAGGCGTTCGAGTTTATCCGACGAGCCAGCGTCTTGTCCATCAATTTGTACCCTTAGGCCGGACTTGCCGTACTTGTCGCCGGTTGCATCCCACTGCACAGTGACATTGCGGCCATGATAAAGAATATTCTCGGCGCGGAAATACGATATGTCCTCATCGACAAGAGGGTTGACTTCGAGCACGTCGTCTTGTCGAGGCCGAACTCCAACAAAGCCCGACATGATCAAGTCAATGTATCCAGAATGGAAGTAATGATGTGACCGGCCAAGTCCGACAATGGGATGACCTGTATCAGGATCGTAGTTTTCCTCAAGATCCAGTGTATCATGATCCTTGTTGTGATGCTGGGCAGCGTACTGCTTCAGGAGGCTGATATAGTTCTTGACGGTGACCGACTTTGCTGATGTGGGATAATGATCCAGGACGTTGCCGAGGGCTGTCAAAACCTGAGTGGTCTGATAGGGCCAGCTTGGACCGTTCCAGTGACACTCAACATGATCGCCTTCGTAACGCCAGACTCGCATGTAGTGCTCATACGATGGTTCCACAGTACGGAGGCCAAAAGGTCCCGCGAGACGTTCTGAATCCAGGATATGTTCCCATGCTTGGGAGTATTCCTCGTTGTCATCGGGTATATCGTGAGTCCATGGAACCATACCAGCCAGCTCTCTTCCGCGAATGGGCGACCAGTATTTGACAAACTCGTTATCCACGTAGTAACGGTCGATGAAGTGATTGAGTGTCGAGTTCCAAAGATCCTCTTGCACACGTTTCTTGAGCATATCGGCACGATCATTGTACTTATCGACAACTGCTTGATCCCCTTTGATCTTGGCAATGTTGGCGATAGCTCGGGCGTTAGCGATCTGGTAGCTGTTGAAGGTTGGCCTAAAGGTCTCTCCACCTGTAAAGCCATCCTTTGCCCCGGACGCATCAATACTACCGATGGTGTATTCAGTAGCATCCTGGAGAGGAGCAATCCAGAAAAGGCCCTTTGATTTGTCAAATCGTTCCTCAATCCACTTTTCGTAGTTATCTTGCATGCTTTGCAGAAGTGAAAGAGATAGCTCAGAATCGCCGTCAACGAGATAGTTGTTCCAAACACCTGCTGCCATGGCCTCGGTGTATTGTCGAGGGTTGCTGTTCTCGCTATACATGAACTTTGCGTAATCCTGCTTGAATCGCGGGTCACGACACCATCTACCCTCGTTCAAGTGGAAGATAGAGGCATCATTGAGGGACGCCCAATCCTTGTTCTGCCAGCCGACATTGTCGAGAAACTCAGTTGATATGAATCCATTTGAGCCCAGGTTGCGCTGGTGGGTACGGAAGATCTTCCAACGGTAGTAGTAGACATCCGTGATGGATTTGTCGCTACATTCAAAAATGGGGACTCTGTCGCGATACCAATCCGCATCATTGCCAAAGTGCTGCTCTAGAATGATTGTACTTTGAGCTTGCACCAGATGAGTGAAGAATGGCAGTAAAGCCGAGATACCAATAATGGTCTTCATAATGAGGGTTGATTGTTAAATGAGTGATTGCCTTAGAACGACAGGGTTTGGTGGTAACGAGCTTGAAAGTTTAAAAGATTTAATACTCTGGACGAGATTATCTATCATCTTATATATGTTGTCTTTAGTGCAAATTTCTCACACTCGCGATGAAGTCATGTATGTTGAATTGCCGCAGTGCTTCGACCTGCAGATCCGGACTTCGTATCTGTTAAATTGCAGCGTGATACCATACTTCAAGTAGCCGCTCCAATAATCAAGGGACGCTTAGTTTCTAGCGCATTGACCGGTGATCTTCTCGTAATGGTCTGGGGGAGTTACGAACTTTAAATCCTAGCAGGCTTTTTCTCCGTAACCTTTGCGGGGTAGATACGCTAAAATAATGAACCTGCCTAATTTAGAATTTCTACGTTCGACTTATGCAGGAGTGTAATTGCTAAAGTCTTAATTTAAGTTTAACAACAAGGTGTTACCTAGTGTCCCGAATACTTACATTCCTTAGGTGGATATTATAGCGACCTTGCCTAACTCTGACTGGCAGTATGTTGAGTTATATTCATGATCGACTTACTTACACAAATCAAGGTCTTGACTTGAGAATATTGAGTAGTACCCGGAGGAGGCAATGGCACTATTACTATCAAACGTAATTAAACTATTAAAAGGGCACCGTTAACTCTTCTAGTAGTCTTGATTCTTAAGAACAAAGTTAATCTTATATAAATATTATGTGTTTTATACTTATCTTGTCTAGCTTCAGCCTAGACTATGTTACATAGCTGCCTGACTTCTCGTATAGCTAAATATACTATATAGAGTCTCAAGCAGGGTATAATCACTCGATATTGGCCTACCGTAAAGCACTCTCAGATCAGAAGATACTGGCGCTATCCTATTACAACGTTCCCGGGGTAAAAACAGATCCATGCGAAACCACAACTTGGCGTCTTTATCCTCTAGTTTCGCCTACATTACTGGGCTTAGGCTAAAACGAGAATAACAATTCAGAATAAATTCGCGAAGTCCTGAAATCTGGCTTCTTAATTATACCGAGATAAGCTTAGTAATAGTTATTTTAGATTTAGTTCTAGCGATAAATTAGGTACTTCGGCAAAATGCATACTTATCAACCTTAAACACACAACTCATAGATGACCTACGACAAAGTCACCTTTTAGATAAAGTCAGTAACCTACTAGATCTAGTAAGAAATCTTCTAAGGCGCTAAAGCTTCTTATCCTAGGAATGCTAAGCCTATAAACCTACCTTCTAAAAGTTCAGGTTGCTTAATACTAAGTAAGCAGGCTTCTAGGAGAATAAATCCATAGTTAGCTATAAGACTATAGAATGTAATAGAGGCTTCTTTAATAAACTTTATAATAAAGTCTTTTCAATATATATAAACAGGTAAGAATAGATATTTTCTACTATAACAGTTCCCAAGACAATTTATATATAAAGTGTTAGGGTTAGAATTAATTAAGGGCAAGTGGTAGTGTTCTTCCACTCTAGTAATTTGGGTATTAAGGGTTCCCCATAAAGATAACTGCATGCACCCATGAGGATAGTAACCCCCTATAGCTTATACAGTCGACTAATATTAAAATTGTTATTATGATATTGAAATGGAGTTTTATCTGGCCTACTTAGAGTTATAAAATCTTATTGAATAATACGGAATAGCAAAATAGCTAGCTACTTTATTCAAGGTAATTCTTATATAGGTTAAGCTAAGATTTAGAGCCTTTGCTGAACACGTATCTCCCCAGGCCAATTGTCGAATTGCGAAATGTTAGGTTTTCCTTCTATCAAAGTGATAGAAAATACACAATGCCTCATTACTGTATCAAGTTGAAGTAATTCATGCAGAATTTGGCGTTCTCACCAAAGCTGGACGTATGTTCCAAAGCGCCTCCACGTAGACATCGAGTAATAAGCGTCCAGCTGATTAATCTCTTCGACGCTGAGATGACGTCTTCCTGTCCTTAAATCGGCAGTAGCAAGATCACGCCACGGTGTGCGCATGATGACCTTATATCCGACTGTGAAAACTACGATAATAAGAATGCCGATGATATACTGGAAGAAGTTGTTGGGATTAAAGCCTCCACCGCCCTTGAAGGTTAAGGTTAGCTATAGTAGCCAGGACATGCAGTTGGAATGATAAAGGACGTACCAATGGCTTGATTCCGATGGCAAAGCAACTAGCAGTAAGCAAGGCACAAATTGAGAGGAGCCAGGTAGGAGCCAGCGGCCAGCCAACAGACTTCCAAGCGTATGGCTCTGTGAAAAGAGGATCGTTCTGTAGCTTAAGCGCTCGATGGAATCGAAAGGATGTGAACCCGATGATAATCCACATACAGAAGAACGAAGCACTTGTGATGGAGATAAGCCATGTGAAGGCTGTACGTCCGCCGGCCACATATACAGTCAGTCGATCAGTCCGTGACTAGAGAGCATAATGCCAAGAGTGACATACCTGCCAAGCTGATATATGCGAGTATGACGCCTACTCCGCATGTGATAGCAAGGGCCCAGCGTGGGCGACCTTGGCTATCAACCTTGGCAATGAATTCAGGTACCAGCTCTTGGTGTGCCATAGTGCGGAGCACGCGCGATGACAAGTAGACGGCCTCGGCAGAGATTGCCAAGATACCTACAATCATTCCGGCATTTAGAATGTCCGAGATGACGGCAATCCCAGAGTCAAGCGTGGCAATGACAAAGGGAGAGGCGGTAACGCCTGATCCACCAAGCAGTCGCTCGTCGTCAGAACGGATAAGCAGTGTGGTAAACATGACATTCAGCATATACACAATTCCTACCCGGTACGGAACAAGCTTGGTAGCGTGACCTAAAGCGTGTCTTGGGCTGTGGGCTTCTCCACCCATAATACCAATGAAGACCTGATCACCAACGGCCCAGGTGGCAAGCAATGCTGCATTAGCAAAGCCCTAAATTTGGCAAGTTAGTAGGCGACAGTGACATAAAGTAGTCTGTATCTAAAGCTTACCGAAAAGCCATTCTTGACGCATTCAACTCTGTCCAAGTATTACCCGAGTGGACTTCACCGCTGGGTCCGGCACCACAGACAAGAGCTAGGGATGAAAGTATAATGATAAGAAATAAGAAGATCTTGATAAGCGAAGTGAAGTACTCGAACCAAGCAAAGATTGTGTTGGGAAGAAGGAAGATGACAAAGGTTGCGGCTAAGAAAACAGTATCTAGTAGTTCATCTCGTTAGCTTACTTCGGTTGATAAGAGAAATAGTTAAAGTTCTGGTGAAGATATTAATAATACCTGTACAAAAAGAGGGCGTGAAGTAGGATGGTTGTCTTCCCGTGCCAATTGGCATTTCTAAGTGTATAGATAGATACAGGCAGGCATTTACCTGTTATTCGAAGCTCGCTATTCTTGTGAGGGTGTTCCTGGCTTACCCTCTCTGACCCCTGCAACACATACTAACTAAGTTAGCCGCCCGTCAACCTCTGCCTGTCTCCACACCCCACGAACCTCGGTTGATTTCTTAGCGTATTCCGGGGATACTTAGCCCATATTTCTTTCTTCCTCCTCTCATTAACCTTTTCCCACACACCCACAAACACACATATTCTTCGAAGGTCCATCTACAGAAAGATAAATCATCATGTCAGGTCCAGGTGTTGGTTTTGAGTACCCGCCCGTCGAGGTCAAGTGGCTGCAGCGCGACGTCCTACTATTCGCCAACACTATCGGCGCTACCGCTGATGAGTTACACTTCCTCTACGTACCTCACCAGTCTGTCTTGAGAGTATTGAGCGCGTCCTGACAAACAATAGGAGTTCGACCCCAAGTTCGCCGTCTTCCCTACCTACCCGGTGATCCTTCGTAAGTTCCGTCACTTGGGCACATACCGCCAATAATTAACCCTTGACAGCTTTCAAGAAGGACTCCCAGGAAGTAGTCGACTACTACAAGGCCAACGAAGCCATTCAGATCCCTGATATCCCCAAGCTTGACTACAAACGTGTTGTCGATGGCCAGCGAAGGATCGAATTCCTCAAGCCTCTCCCAACCACCTCGGCCGGCCGCAAGTTCGAAACCCGTCAAAAGATCATTGGCGTCTATGACAAGGGCAGTCCCGGAACTGTTCTCGAGACCGAGACCAACCTGGTCGACGTCGAGAGTGGTGAGGTGTACGCCCGAGTCATCAGCAGCGGCTTCTTCATTGGCCAGGGCAACTGGGGCGGTCCCAAGGGCCCTGCCACCAAGAACTACCCCCCGCCAGAAGGGAAGGCCCCCGATGCTACGATTGAGGTTCAGACCAAGCCCGAGTCGGCGCTTCTCTACAGACTCAACGGTGATTACAACCCGTTGCATGCAGACCCTGAACCTGGGCAGAAGATGGGTCTCGGGGGGACAATTATGCATGGGTTGTACTCGTGGAACTCGACGGCCCATGTATTGTTGAAAGAGCTGGGTGGTGGAGATCCTGCAAATATCAAAGAGTACCAAGCGAGGTTTGCTAGTCCTGTGAGGCCAGGTGACAAGTTGGTTACGAACGCGTGGGTCACAGGAGAGAAGCAAGGCGAATGGTCTGAGGTGAGGTTTGTTACGCAGGTCGCTGGCGGCAAGGTTGTTTTAAGTAATGGGCTGGCTTTGATGAAGGTTACCAGTCAGGCAAAGAGCAAGCTGTAGTTAGATCGAGAGTGAGGAGGCTTTCTATTAGCGCAGCCTTTTCTATTGAATGGCCAAATTATCGGAGATGTCAGCAGCTGACGATGTCAGTGGCTTAGAGTTGAAGTGAGAGGTATAACAGCTCGCCGTTAAAGTTTCAACCCATTTTAGATCAGTGGCGCTGGAGAGGGAAAGGCTTGCGGCTGGTTGTTGTTTGCGTGGGAGTGTGCTCACTCGTTCAATACATGACAGATGCATGATGGCAATACAGAGCATTACACACAAAGCTCACTGGATCACACGCCTTACCACATGATCTTGAAATAAATTTCTTGTCTTCCCAGTCTCGTTCCTCGGAACCTCTTTGTGCACTATTCCTCGCCTTCAATCTATGCACCACAATCTTTCCTCCTGGCAGAAACCGACATTTAAAATCCGGCGAGCCCCAGCTTCTTCATCAATACAGCGAGCCGGTATGCCCAGTTAAGCGTAAGGAATGATGCCCTTGGCCGCGAGTGAGTCTTAACAATCATGTCAGCGATGGTTCTTGAAGTTTATTTTGCAAAAACGTACCTCGGCCAAGATAGTGAAAGTGAAACCCTGCGACTGCTTGACCTCTCTTCATCTTCATTCCTTGGCCTCGACCGTTTGGCTTTTCATCTGTCGGTGGAGAGTTCTCGACAAGTTTGAAACTATTGCTAAGGTGAGCTCTATCCATAAATGAATGAGAGAACGCATACCTTGTCGAGTGAGTAAGGCTTCGGCCATCGAGAATCACAGCCTTGAGCGCCATTTCAGTCGATGGCTCATGCTTGATTGACATCTCGCTTGATGGTTCGTGCTTGATTGACATATGAGGGACATCGTTGTGTGAATCAGACCGTCCACTCTCGACAGGTTCCAGTTGGGCCTGGAAAAGCAGCACGTTAATGGATCCCAATCGCTTGATTCGCTCCATGTCAGTTTTGACGGTGTCGGGAGTCGCCTCTTCAACTGTATCCATAGTCAGCATTGGTAGCACTGAGGTATTTTTATAACTCACCAGTGTTAAGGTCACTGAAAGCGAGAACCATTTTCTCGTCCGTCAAATTGTCTGACAACATGTAAGCACACTTGCTCGAGAGGCCCCCTGGTTGCTGAGTATCAGATTTGCGGATGCATCCTTTGGAGAATACTTTGCCATCGATGACCAGAATACTGATGAGCGTTTCGCAACCTGGGGGAAAGCGATACTCAGGAGTCAAGTTGAGTATGACTGTGTATGAGTGCCCGCTTTGGCTTTCGATGTAGCGGTGGACCCTGGGAAGATTGACTGTTCCAACTTCGTTGTTCAAGCTTGATCCCATGGGGGGAGTGAACTCTTCAGCTGGCTCATTGTTGACGAAGACGCGAACCGAGATACCGGTAACGTTAGGTAGGATAGCCATGATCTGAAAAGTAAAAGGATGTGGTTAGCAGGTATTTGTAGCCTGGGGCGTTCTCGTGAATGGAGGGAGATGGCTTGTTTGTGTGGAGAAGCGCGCTCATGCCTAGAGAGGGTGAACAAAGGCGGTGGTGCAAACTTGCCTTTAATCGTAGCGACAGAGATAGAGCTTGATGGCCAGATAATGTCGGGTAAGAAGCTCTGAGCGGTCAAGTTAGCAGTGTGACGGGAGCGGCGTGGAGATGACTAGCTCCGAGTCTGCTGAGCAGAAAGCTGCGTGGATGAGAGGTAAGGTTGGTTGGAAGAATTGACGGCGAACGTATGCACTGAAGGAAAAAGAATCGCAAAGCTGACCGACTGAAGAGAATGTGTTTGTCAAGGCGAGATCAACAAGAGCTAAGCTCATGATGAGGAGGTGAAGGGAGAATGACCAGCCTCGAAAGCGCCGCTGTGCAGAAGGTGAATGTGAGGAGATCGAAGCCTAAATTATGCCGAGAGGGATTTTGTAAAGGAATGAGAATAGGCAGAAATACGGGTCGAAGCTCGGAGCTGCATGTCAGAGAGAGGAGCAGTGCTCAGTAACTGATCAAGCACTGGCCAGTCCATGACTCACTAATGACTGCATGTCCGAGGGAACACAGTAATGGTGGCAAGGAGTGTTCACATCCGCTAATTACGTTCTTCTCAATACCATCAGATGAGTAGGGTGCAGCATAATGATCACTAACTAAACATCACTGGGCTGCAACCCAGGTTTTTTGGCTACGAGTTTGCGGTGCGAGTTGTTACAGCCCTAACCTCTATGCCTGAAGATGCAACTTACTTCACGCGATGAGCAATGAATGCACTAATCTAAGAATGTTTTATTCAGTTCTATTTTATCTCGTTTGGACACTCTCTCGCGTCTGATATATCAACACTATCCCTTCCAAGCTGTATGAGATAGTCGAGAACAAGGTATTTTTCACCATTAGATTAATAGCTCTTGTTGCCATAATAGCTAAACATCAGACGGCCTCCTAGTTGTCCTCTTTGTATCCTAACTTCACAAAGGTCCAATGCCAAGAGTTTGCTTTCTGTTCACAGCGGGCAACAGAATAATCAGGATTATGAAGTGAAAATGGAAGTCTTGAACTATGATGGTTATTAGTCCAATGGCTGCTCTCCCTAGTCTAGACTACCTTGTTATTTTGGCGCCAAACCTTCATATCTTTTGGCTTGGAGATGTTGAGGGGGGATTTGCGGTTTGGCCTTTTTGTTCCATTGCTACTGACAAAACATATCGATATTGGTTGCATTTCAAAGCTCGATATCCACAACCTCCGAACAACTTCTACGACAACTCGTAAGCTTGATTTGTTCACGTGCGATGGTTTATAGAACAACTGAATCTTACGGATAATTTCATAAAAGATAAAGGCGTATCACTAAACTAAGCTCTACAGTTTTAGCACCCTTTCTAAACCCTACCAATGTGGGTGGTCGGGCTGTAGTGAGCCAATTGACCTAACACAAAACAAAACGGATAACTCCTGAACCGGCCTTTCCTAGTTACTATAATAAGCAGACGTCGTCCTCTTCCTATCACTCTACTAGAATAAGAAAACTCTTCTTCAACGTATCCAAGACGTCCCCCTCCTCTGCATCTCAATCAGCTACTCCACCCCAAATTTGGTCTTCGCCCTGTCGCAAATCTCGTTCAGGTGAATAATTTCAAATAAGTCCTTTTCGTGACTTTGCACAGCCTCGCCAAAGCTCTTGCAGATCTCTATAATATTTCTTCTTTGATAGACAGCTGTCATTGTCTCCGCGCTTCCGTCAGAATCAACGATTTGCTGCAACCGCTTGCGGTGAACCTGAGACGACTCCGCAAAATCACCTCTGATGTCCTGAAGAATTGGTTGATGGATTGGAAGGCTGGTAACGTCTTCTAATTTGTGATCGTGAAGTTCCATAGCCCAGCGATAGTCAACCATGGCATCTTCGATTTTACCAGCCTTGGTGTCCTACAAAATGGGAATAGCCAGTGTCTCGTTGAAGTGAGCCTTAACAGCCTCAAGAAAGTTACCATTGATGTTACAACTCATCTAGTAAAGAATCTTTCTTAATATTCTCCCAATTGCCTTCACGTTACTTCCTAAAGCTCCTATGGTGTCTATAATCCCAGTTTCTCCTAATTTAACTCAAGCTACCCTGAACCAATAGTCATTACGCACGGGCCATAGCCTTAGTCGACTGTAGTCGTGGCCCGTGCGCTTACTTATATCATCCTTACTTAGCTTTACAACAGCACTCTAAACACTAATATCTTCTAACAATAGCGATTTAGGTTTATAAAAGAATAACAATTTCAGATGGGATAGTTACTATCCACAATCTTGGACCCTCTGGGTCGACTACAGGACCTGATTGGCTTAAAATGTCGGTTGGACAATTCCAGCTAACCAGACCCACTGAGTACTCGCCACTATAAAGCAGGTAACATCTAAGTAGCAAACGACAAAACATTCTCCTCACAGCCATTTTCAGAAAAGAATGTAAACTGAGTGAGGTTTGGACTATAAATGGACCACAAAGCTATACCACCTGCTGACATGATTAACAACAAGATTAAGTACGAGTATGAGGGCTATCTCCTCATCGCAGTTACTAAGCCATCGATCATGGATCATCTCAAGCTGTAGTTAAAATACATCATTAGAGACCTGGACCCTTGGTAACAAGGTGTTGGTAATGAGATCGAGAATGATTGGGATATCTAGCACGCAAATGACGGACACGTGGGGGCTGAGGTCAAGAAACTTGCAACCACATCAACAAGTTTGAGCCGTCCGGAGTTGGGGAATGACAACATGGTTTAGCCCAGCCATCGACAAGGTATTCAATGTGCTCAAGTTCAATGCTGGTTAATAAGCTTCTGGTTTATGTCTTGACTGGGCAAGGTGGTAAGTCTGTGCTTGGCCGCCATCATTGATGATCTGAGACACAGGACCATAACCAGGCTCGGCCACCACCAGGCTCAAGGTACTTGCCCTTCGCATTATGCAGAGGTCATCAGAGTTATGCAAAGTCACTTTTTGTGGTTGGTTGATTTCCTCGAACCTCAATGGTTTCACACTGCACCACCTAAATGCACAATACACACCCCTTACCAACCTCCATCACCCCGTGCCAAGCCCGACGCAAACAAGAGGAGGTTGGCCAGGATGGATTGTACAGGCAGCACACACTTGGTCAATGCGACACACGGGTTATTCTCCTGCAGGCGAATCTTGGTGAGATTGATCCTATCTCGATTGATCGCCATGCAGAACCGATTAGCTTCCATATGGTCCACTTCTCGTTGATGGTTAACCCGAGAAATGATCTCCCAAACAGACTTTTACTAGCTTTTAGTAACTCGGATCGGTCCGTAACGGACTACCGACAGCAAACAGTATTCATTTCTTAAGGCCGGTTGTGAAAAAAAAGACGACTTGGCTGGCTGACCAAGAACAGCGCCCTTCAAGCAAAGTCTGACACCGAGAAAATTCGGACATTTACCGCGTTTGTCACCCCTTTCAGCCGCACTTGCACTTGTGTAACAACTACCCGGTTGATGGAATTTCTAATCTTCTTGTCGGCCGCAAAAGTCAGCTTAAATGGCCTGTTACGATCAGTGATGGCAACAAGAAGAAAAGTAACGTGCAGCTGGAACGTGACGCCCGTTTACGAGAGCCAATGCCGTTTGTGAGAGCCAATGCCGTTTGTTATACCTTGCTGGGCAGAGACCTCTCACAGGATATGAGTAGTAGCTGAAATATTCTCCTGCATGTGGCATCAGCAGGTAGGAGCGGGGCAAAATAAGCCTCCTCTGGCATACCGCACTTCTCCTCTTCAAAGTTCAAATGATACGATTTCTGCACCTATCCTCTGTCTCAGATGCAAGATTTCGGATTTGGTTATTATTAAACGACATTTGTTTGTGAGTCACCGGGGAATGCCGTGTAAGGCTTTAATGTCGGGGTATGAAATGTATAAGTAGACCAGATTGATTGACTGAAGATGGGTCTACTCATCCAGTGTGATTTCATTCTTGATTTATTATAACCATGCCCTCTGACGAATCGAGGAAGCCTTCTCGGGTGACAAAGAGGACGAGTGCTAAAAACTCTGTTTTGTCACTGAAACGTCCAGATACCCTTGACGCAGCTATCGCATCCGAGAAGACAGATAAAGATGAAGAAAATCATGGACAAACAACTCCAACAACGACACCCACCACCGGGACATCTTCAACCCCAACACACGCTCTTACTGAGATAACAATCCCGCCATCCCCTCCGCCACAATTCCAAGTCAGCCCCCCAACCAATCCCCCGACATCAAACCTCCCTGCGGCTCGGATCCAAGCCCGCTCTGACAACTTGAGGAAAATTCTGGCTGCAATGATGGAGATGCATGAGAAGACATGCGCCTTGGCCACGAGGCAACTCATGGCAAAGGAAAGTTCGCTGCGGGAGGCGGAGGCCTGGGAGAGGCTTGCTGAGAAAGTTGCTGCTGGTGAGGCTGGGTTAGAGAGGGACAGGAAGACTGAGGCGAGGGTCGATTATGAGGATGGGCTTGATTACTTGGCGGCGTGTTTCAAGCTTCGGACAATGATGCAGGGTTTGTATCAGGAATCGTTCTGAGGCCTGAGGGTCCATTGTGGTTGCGTATATAGGGCGCCCCATCAAGTGATCTATAGCTTCAATCTTGAAAAAATTATAACAATCGTCAGGAACAACTTCACAGGTAGAGTCTGTAGATTCCATTTCGCTAATGCCTTCCCAAACCACTCGAATTATTCCAGACTTCATGTCAAAGGTAGGTTTGAGTGTTTGTTGTTGTGCTCCCTGGCGAGCTACCAGACTGACACAATCGTCAAGCTTGGAAAGTTCACAGCAACCGCCACAAAAGCTATTTACGGGTGAAGATTTCGAATTGGTTGTCGCTGATCTTACTACAACGATGGATAATTATGCTGGATTTTAAAATGGAGAGTTGAATTTGTCTCCTTAACGAAATGGAAATAGTATCGTGGGCTATTTGGCACCCAACGAGAACAACCAAGCCTTAACGTTAGAAATCTCGCAACTTCTGCTGCAAAATTAAATTACGGGCGGAGCTCTCAGATTTGCTTCCGTTTATGCTGCCTTTGTACACGTAAATTATACTGGATTTTACTTCCCAAGATTGATATTTTACCTGCGGTTGTCGAAATATCGCTGTTTATTGAGTTTACAGCGCTTCCCTCACTGGATTCTATCACAACTTATAGCGCCCTGATATACAGCGAAAGAAAAATGAACCGCGCAATAACGAGACCATCTAAAGAACAATGCGAGTAGATTTCCCATGTCGCTCACTCTTTCTGATTCGAAAATTGTGTTTATTTTCTTGATGCACGCATAGTGACATTGTTTTCTTTGGAATAGCGTGATTGGAGATCTTTATCCACTGGCGGCGATATTACAGTGGCTCACACCACTAATCTTGGTGAGCGCCAGTAATTACGGGGAGACGAGAAGGATTACTGCACCGACTGCGACAAACCCCATGCTTTCATCAAAAGGAATATTTATTCATTCCCTTGTCTTGATTTGCTGTTGATGTGGTTGAGGGTCACAACTGATTAAGACAACAATTGCAAGCAAAAATATAACCAGCAATTATACATATAGATACCCTCTACAACTCATCACCCTGAGTACATCTCGTCCACTCTCCCCTCATCCTTGATTTCATAAGTTCCACCTTAGTCTCAGCATCCCGTTTGTCGTACCAGTCGTCCCAAGCAGCTGCCATCTCGTCCCTGAGCTTGTCCATCTTCTGTTGAAGAGTGTCATACTTGATCTTCGAATTGAGCGCCTCGTCCTATTCCATCTTGGCCTCTCACATTTGCTCAATCGAGGAGAGGTGTGCCTTTGCATCGGAAAGGACGGTAGCAGTCTTGGTCTCAATACCAGAAGCAGCTGCAATCTCGGCAGACAAGTAGGGCCTTGAGACAATGCTTCTCGGTCTCAGCAAGGTGGTTGTAGTGGTCCTGCATGACCTGGTCCACAATCAAGCTGCGACGTCGCTTGACGGGTCGTCCATTCTCATACCCTTGGAGGTCGATTCGAGAAGATGGTGCCTTTAACTTGCGTTTCCTGAACTTCTAAACCATCATGACTGTGAGAGCTCATGTGCGACGAGCATCACTACTAACAACTTAAATCGGTTCATATCCAGATTATGTGTTGTCAAATCATATTCATTCCTTACCCTCAAACATTTGAATCAATAAGCATTAGCAACAGCCCAAGGGTACGGCCACAGAGAGGAGCTACTTACCTGGGGAGTGTCGCATTTTTAATACGTACCTTCCCCTCCGATACTGCGTTTGGGTAGTATTTGAGCTTGTCTAGAAGGTATTGGGTCCATCATCCAGAAGGCTATGAGCACGGCGAGACACCCGGATGCCTAGACGAGGTAGCCTTGACCAGGAAGGATGCTGAGGCCCGTGGGTTTCGTGCTTACTGACTATGATGGTACGGGTCACCTTGTCAGAACCAGGAGGGCTGATCCAGGAAGGGGCCCCTGGTGCCATGCTGCAATGCATAGCCCTTCGTGGCTGCCCAGGCGCCACCAGGGAACACTACAGAACCTTGAGACTGACCAGTGTCCATATAAATAGAATCATCGCGAGTAGGCAATCTTGACACGATCACCAGCAAGTGCAGTTAAACACGAGAGGCTGTCCGGTAGCGGAGAAAGCTAGACCGAGTATAGAAATTAAGACGGGACCCCTCCGCCTATAGAGCCCCAGATCGAAGGGTCCGGAGCAACGGGTGGGGTTCGTCGTAGACGAAGTCATCATCACCGCGGCTTTTGGCTGCGCAATGCACACTGCGTGCGACACTGTCAATTGCCTTTTGTAATTTCTTGCATCGCGGTAACAAACAGGTTATATAATTAAGCCCAATTACAAGCTTCCATCGTATGAGTGAGGAAGAAGCCCAAATGCTTCAGCGACTAGTCCTTCCGGTCACTGATTATCACTTTCATATGACATGATTGACACTCGACTCCTCGTTACCCCCCTTCTCCATATTAGCCTCCTTCTCCAGAATCGTCTCTGCATTCCCCCCTTGCTGCTGAAGTCTAGCAAAGTTCTTTTCCGCTTCCCAGGTCCAGAGGCTATCAGACGAGAACAACAGATCAATTTCTTCCAAGGTGCGTTGGTTTGTTTCCGGGTACAAGGCCCAGACCATTGGAATGGTAATGGCGTTGCAAGCGGCGAAGATGTAAAGGGTTTTTCTCTCCCAGCTGTTGAAACATAACGGGACAGAGAAGAGTAAGCCAGCCATTACCGATGGACCAGCCGACAAACCCCCATGCATTACCCTTGGCGCGAACCTCTAGAGGGAAGATCTCCGCCGGGTACAGCCAGGGGACAGTTAGCCAAGTAGCACCGAAGATGAAGGCCAAGATGAAGATCATTGAGACAGCGGCATTTCTATAAGCCGTAGACTTGCTGAGGTTGTCATCAGCAGTGGCTCGTTGACCCAGGTAGGCAAAAGCACCGCCGATGGCCATCGCGATACCTTGTCCAACAGACCCCCAATACAGGGTCCAGCGACGGCCAATCTTATCGAGAGTAAAAACACAGATGAGGGTTGAAAACATATAGAAGATGTTGTTCAGGCCTGCAATCCACTGACGCTTCTCTGGACTCATACCCGCTAGGCCGAAGATGGTGGGAGCGTAAACCGTGACACCAGCGATACCGATCCATTTTTGCATGATCTGGAGCCAAACCACCAGCTGAACGCGTCGACCAGTGTGTAGCTTTCCTGAACCAATTCCAAACAGCATGTGAAAGTAGGTCTGGTGGTGGAAGTTGGCATGTTCCATTTCACAAGATGCCACAATTCCTTGGAATTCCTCCTCCGCCTGTTGTTTGTCTTCGCCTATATCGCCACGGAGCCTGCCAAGGATGTAGCGGGCCTCATTCTCTCGGCGAGCTTTGACAAGCCAACGAGGGGACTCCGGGAAGAAGAAGACGGCGGCCATGAGCACTAAGAGCATAGGAGAGAAAGAAATAGGGAAGCGCCATACAAAAGAGGAGGTGCTGTCTCCGTAGAATGAGCAAGCGTACTCAAGCCAATAAGCAAGCACAACTCCAAAGATATTCAGTGTAAATTCGATAGCTATGAACTGTCCGCGGGACGTGTGCTCAGCGACTTCGGTAGCCCAAACTGGGATGATTGCGTTCAAAACGCCAGTGCCCCATCCGTTGATAAGACGGGCACAAATCATCCATTCGACGTTCATGGCGGAGGTCTGAAGTGTAGCGCCAATCACGGCAACGAGGGCGCCAACGAAGATGGCTTTGATTCGTCCGTATCGATCGCCGAGAGAGCCTCCGATAAGGCATCCTACAAGTGTTCCAAGGTAATAAACTGAAACGATGCCTCCTTGGAGGAGTGAGTTGGTGACAACGGGGCCACCGTCCTCTCCTCGGTGGGCGAAGCCCATGAGTGTGTAATAATCGTAAGCTGCATTAACTCCGCCCATCATTCCTAGAATTATGTGTCAGGTCTATGTCTACTTCAAAGCTGCATTTTGTATCGTGTTGTACCTTGATCGTAACTAGAAATAACGTCAGCAATTGAACCCAGTGTCAATGCGTATCAGGAGGTCATACCCAAAGAAGAGGATAGAAAGTCCAGCGAGACAGTTGATTCTGGAATGTTTTGTTAGGAAGAGGTTGAGATGGCGTCAAGTCACGAAGGGATGCTTACGCAATGAGCAAGCTTCGCTTCTCCAGGCGATGTACAACGTTCAGCCTGTGAATGGTTGTCCATCTTGGCTTCTTGACTTTGAAGTACAGGGTGCTAGTGGTAGACAGATAAACAAGGAAAGGATAAGATTGCAGTCCTGTAAAAACTCTGAGTTGATGCTCCTTTTCGATTTGCAGGTGAAACGGGTGGATATCTATATCTTGAGCTTCATTGCTACTACGCTAGAGCACAGTTTCCGAAACCTGTTACCGTAAAACCTGGGGAACCTCCCTCATAGAGTTTGTGGGGTAGCCTGGATCCTCACGGAGAACGTCAGCCTCCTCGGCCGGATTAGCTTAATCTTGCTCGGTTCTAGGCAAGACTACAAAAGACATCAAAATGACGGGAACAGTATCCTCAGGACCCCCAAGCTTTGTCTTTCCTGAAACCTCAAGTCCGTATTTGGTTCGTTCCTTGTTGGAAGTCGGCTTGCCCTGGTAGATGAGGAATGGGGGTAGCGATATCATGTCTTGGCAAATGCACGCCAGGAATGTGATCTACAATCGGTTCCCATTCTGGGAAGCACCGAGTAATTTGCCTTAACTTTTAGCATTGACAAAGTACTCTTTCCGTTCGGTTGGTTACGCCTAGGAGAAATCCCTTCTCATACATGTATACGTGTTTGTCGAATTTTTCACGGATCTTCTATAAATTCCAAGCAAAGTATTTTCAAAGATCATTTATGAACGATAAAGAGTTATTTCTAGGTTTAGTCTTATCACTTCTACAACATTTGTTATTAAGACACTGGTACAATATAAAACAGGGGGTTTAAAAGTGCGTAAGGGGGTGGAGTACATTACCAGTTTAGCTAAGCACAGTCGAGGCCGGCAAAGGTGTAACTAATACCCCGACAAGAGTAGCCTCGGCTTAGAGAAACCCACTGTCGGGCGCATTACTTAATTACGGTATTACCTACAAAACAGATTAGTCTTAATCAACTGGCGCTTTGTTGTTTACATACGCAATGAATAGTAATCCGTTTGCTTTATGAACCTCTCTTGCTAGGTTAATAACAGATGTAATCGGCCGACCAGGACATTAGAGTCCGGAACGGAGGAACGGTCTAATCTTGCACCGTCCTCCTCTAGAGAGAATTTGATTATTGAGCACATTGCTACTTCAGTCGCACGATATTCAACTATATAAACATCAACTATAGAAACTTATGGGAAATAATTCCAGACTCAACATACTTGAACTTGAAACTACAAGGAGCATCAATCAGAATGGCAAAGAAGATTATCACCATTGTGGGCGTGACTGGCAGCCAAGTAAGAAAGCACCCATAGGTACCCAACGTAACTAACCATTAACAGGGCGCCTCTGTTGCCGACGTCTTTCTTCAGGAAGGAGGATGGCACATCCGTGGCATTACTCGTGATCCGAACAAGCCGTCCAGCCAAGTCTGGGCCGACAAAGGCATTGAGCTTGTCAAGGCCGATATTAACGATGTTGACACGCTGAAGTCGGCCTTTGCCGGATCAAACGTGATTTTTAGCGTCACTGATTTCTGGGCAGTCGTGTATGACCCTAAGACACAAGCCTTGGCAGCTTCAACTGGACAAACGGAGACAGAAATCGCATACGAGGCTGAAAAGAAGCAAGGTCGTAACATCGCATGCGCCGCGTATGCTACGATTGACACTTTGGATCGACTGGTTTTCTCGACTCTGTCACATACGCGAAAGTGGAGTGACGGCAAGTACACACACAACCTCCACTTTGACGCTAAGTGGGAGAGTGTGGATTATCTCAAGGCTACCTATCCAGCGCTGGATAAGAAGACTTCGTATCTGCAGGTTGGTCTTTATGTGACTAATTGGAAGAAGGGTCTTCATATGGCCCGGCCAACCAAGGTAATTGACTGTGGCTTTACAGGCCTTCAGTAGCGATCTGCACAAATTGACAGTCAAGTTAACATACCAGTAGCAACCTGATGGTACTTTTCGTTTCAGTCTTCCAACAGATGGCGACGCACCAGTTCCATTGGTGGATGCACGAGTCGACACAGGTATGTGTTCCTTCCAGTTCTCTTTTGTAATTCCAGCCGCTGACACTAGACACCCAAGGTAAATTCACGAAGGCTCTTGTCCAGGTTGAACCGGGCAAGAATTTGCTTGGCTACGGCAGCTTAATCAGCTGGAACGAATTTGCAGCTCTGTGGGGGAAGGTCCATGGTGTGACCTGCATCTATGAGCGCGTCGACCGTAAAGTCCTCGAGGAAGCTGTTCCTGGCTGCGTTGGTGAGGAACTTGCAGACATGTTTGAGTATATTGGGGACTTTGGGTATGATGGTCGTGATTCCACCGTTTCCCATCCGGACCAGGTAAGTATCCACCGCATAGAGTAGTAGATTTTTCTGACACCATAAATAGCTTGGCGTTCATATTCCGGTATACACAATGGAGGAGTACATTAAGGGAGAAGAGTGGCCTGAGGTCTAATAAGAACGGCACTTCAAACTGTCAGTCTTTTATTAATGATATACCTGATGCAAAACAGGTGATGCCAAATCACCCCCAATCTTTCTCAACGGATACCTACAATCGATTCCATGCTTGCAACTTAGGGGTTATAGCTATTTCGGGGCTAGGCACCTGTGGTCAATGTCCATGCACCAAAATTTATATTCACAAGTCCTTATGCTTTAATGAACTGATGAAGTGACATGCATGGGAATCTTAGGTACCAGCTTTGAGATCAAGTTGACTGCGGTCGCACTCGACTATCATGGTTTGACGGCCAGAGAGGATCATTGGTTAATCTTACTGTAGTACATACAGACATGAAATATTAAGGACTACCCTGCGTAGCCCTGGGCTTAGACTCAGGGATTCGTATTTCTTATCATTCTTCCCATAACGAGACAAGCGGTAGGGTAGCGTAGGCCATCGGGCGGCGGGAAAAAATGTCCAAAAGGACAGAACAGAGACAGAAGAAAAAGGATAAGCTCCTAGAGACTAGATCAACCCTTAAGTATAAGAATCAATCTCATTCTGATTGGACATTAATCCTACTTGCGTATTCAATAGGGAAGGGCTCTATTTATCTGCATTGTAACATTGTTGCTATATCTAAAAAAGGAGGGGGAATTAAACTAACTCCCTAACGGACTGATGGAAAAGAATCAAGTCGACAAGCAATAACATCGTGTGATTCTACTCCATATCTTGATACACTCACCACATCGTACAGCTGCGAATCCAACAGGTACTTGCCTGAGCTCCTCGACAATTGAAGGGACAACTATCACACGCCCCACTATATAAAATACACGACATGACACTCGCCGCGTACGAGGCACGACAACTGTTAGATTGCCACCTGCGTGTGAGCGAAAGGGAGTTTGCCCTTCGTTGTAACAATATATATGTTGTGTGGCTGTGAAAGCATCAAGAATCGACCAACGCCCTGGCACTCTAACGAGAGACAAGGCTGGTAAAGTATACCTAATAGAGATTGACAGCCATGACGAGTAAATGAGAAGAGCGATGAATTGACCATTTCACATGCCCAGCTTTAGATTTGCTAGCGACTGCAAGTATGAAGGGTCTGTAGTGTCGGGATGTAAGTGTCTCCTTCCCCCGAAAGATACGTATTGTCGGGCTAATAGTTGCTCCTGTGCGTGCGAGCTTTCACTCCACCTTTAATTTTGGGGGATAGAGCTGACTTTGATTGGACATGTTTATTCTAGGACTAAACTTTCTGATTACTGATCATGAAGTGGCTGGGAAATTTAATAATGGCCGATCCCAAGCATAAATAGAGTTTAAGAGGAACAGGAAACGGATCTATGTACATTTAGCCCTAGCTGTTCTTCTCACACCATGTTCAGCACGTTTTAAAGACTCCCTCGCGATCTGTAGGTGATAAGCTCAGGTCTGACTCGGTACAGAATTAGCCTTACCCACCTTACGAAAGATCTAAAACATGACACTCGAGAGACATTGGCAGTCTTTAATCGATGCGTTAAACGCTAAGAGGGGGTCAGACACTACTTCTGACAGGCGACCGCTGCTAAACCGTTGGCACCACCGGCAGCCAAATATTAACGCTGAGAATCATATGGCTAGAAGATCGCCTTGCGCAGCCTCGGCTTCAGCAGCATGGGCAGCTTGGCCACCGGTTTCTGCCTATTAGGTAATTGTCCTGTCCTATGTCCTATCCGCCCTTAAGTGAGCGACGTGGACTCTAATGTTCAACAAGTTCGAGTCAGACACCATTGGCTTACCACAGGTTACAACAGTACGTAATGCGTGGGTGAGAAGTTATAAAATCCACTAAAGCAATATAGGCCAACAGACCCGACCTGAATGTCATGCCCGTTCCTTAGTATGGATAACAGAGATATTACTAGTAGTTTGAAAGGTGCTTTCCCTCTAGGCAACACCATTCAGGACCACCTAATAGACTACCAAAATTTCAATCTTCCTATGTAAAACTCCAAATTTTCACCTGACTTTTTTCTCGGAACTCCTTTCGTAATAGTTCGACGTGTTTATACCGAAGATGACGTAGCTGAGGCTATACACGATATTACTGATAGAGGCCTGTTACAGATAGGGGCGACCCAGAAACGCGGAGCACCTCGGCAAACCCTTTCTGAGTAACTTTCCGGTCAAGTGAGTGGGAATGAACGGATTACTGAGGCCTGCCGGTATATCTCTAAGAGCCAGGAGGAGACCCTCTTTCGTCAAGTGATATTCGTGTTTTCGCCGCAGAGTTACCCGATATAGGGCCATTAACAAGCAGTCAGGACAAGTGAGTAGCCATATGCTTTGTCTACTGCTGTTCCCTATCAGCATATTGTCCCTATAGTCTGTAGCCGTTAGACACTGGAATCTTTACATTATCAAAGGTGTGTCTCAGAAACAAGTCACTGTCCGCCGACGGAAGCATCCTAAAGACTGTTACCATCGCAGCGCATTACCTAATTGTAGAAGGACCTACAACACCACTTAGCCTAAGCCAGACGGCATTCTAAATTCGACAAGTTTCAGATGAAGAGCAATTCGTGTTCGTTACGAATCACTATTTTGGCTCCGTCAATACGACACATTATTGGGACGACAAGCTAAGGAACTGAGCCTGCAGCGGACAAGAGGCACATCCTTACAGTAGGGTTCAACCTTACCTCAACAAAGGCTGCCTCAACGGCCATGGCCGGCAGAGCGTAAACAACCTGATCCGTATTTGCGGATTAGAGGTAGGGACACGGGGGCTATCCGCACCCCCTTGTCCTGCCCGGCACGGCAGCGGCCATGTTAATGAGGAACCGAGCGTGTTTGACTGTGTTGACATTCTGTGCGTTGCGAATAGGTATCACCGCCACTACCCGAGCTGTGAAGAGCTTATCTCTAGTCAGCATTAGAAGAGGCATCACTTGCTGGCTTTCTACAGGGGACAAACCCTTGAACTACTAGCGAATTCGGCTCCGTTCTGCATTCACAGAGTATTATACACGAATCGGCGCAGGGTGGTTCAAGTCTGGTCGAGGTGACTGGTAATGCAGAATCGGGAATCGGTTATTACAAGGCGACGGCCATCCAACAATATTTCTGGCTTGTTCAACATAGGAAATGACAAATTCGATTCCTGAAGAGATGTGTGTATGGAATCTCGAGAAATAATACCAGCATAAGATCAGAGCCAGTGTATATCAACTCTTGTGGAATTGAGCTGCCGTCACAACTATCATTGTCTTTGCTGCACCGTCCTCAATAACGACATGGCCTTTTGACAGATATCTGTTCAACATGCATGGTGAGGGCGTGCTCGTTGGGTCAAGCGAGGCATCCGAGTTTTTTGCCGAGGAGTAGATGTCAGCCTGCTTGGAAACAGAGGGTCTCCTTGATTTTACATAAATTTTCAGCTGCGTCGCCGATAATCATCCCGTAACTTTGATAAACTCCCACAAAGTACCCCCATCGTCCTCTCGAAATAGGCCATTTCCGTCTTCTTTCGCACAGACTTGCCTCTGTGTCCACCAATCTAGGGTCTGGATCAGGTACAAGCCACCTTCTCGATGACACAGAGTAAAATCCTCCCAGCCCTTATGGTGGTAGACCTTCGCATAGAAATCCCACCATATATCGTGGCCCAGAAAGGTCCCTTCAGCAACATTCTTGAAACCTCTGAAGCCGCCTCTTTCCTTGCACTCCCACTGTGCCTGTTTTGGAACATGTCGTCGAGGATCCTTCAGATCGATCGGCTTAAGATATAGATGGCCATCATAGCACGTCAAAACACGGCTGCGGGAGACGTCGAGGATGAGATATTTGCCGTCATGGTGAGGATTGGACTTGCGAGTGAGACCAAAAGAGTCATCTGAAGTGCCACCAATTTCGGTTGAAGCAGGCGTGTATATCGTAGTACCTCCCCCACAGCTTGAAGAATCAGGCCAGTGGTCAACGGGATCAGCTTCGGACGCGGTGCCAGGTGTCATAACCCCAATACTCGATACAGAGCTTGACATTGCTGCTAGAAAAATGGTAGTGTCAATTGAGGAAGAAGAACAGATTAGTCGAAAACAGAAGGCCCGGCAGTCGAAATTGCCTCGACCGACTAAAGAATACCCCCGCACGAAAAGTCTCACGGTGGGCCTCCCGCATGGTAACTATCAGCCAAGACTGACCGACTGGTACACGTTTCACTTCATGCTACGATATCACATGCATGACCAGGCGCGTACGCCTGGTAACCTTTCCTGATTGGACAACCATAAAAGGGCGTGATCGTGTCCTACAGTGCCTGAAGTGTATGCAAACCTAGTGCCCATGGGGGTGGTTTCTGAGTTCAAGTCAACAAGTCGAAGTCAAGGAATCCTCAGCTGGAGTCACAGGGACAGACAAGGTGCGTTTGTCGTCTTTGAAGAACGAGGGGCAAGATCAATTGGCTCGAGTTGTTAGGGACTTTTCACTCGAATGGCGTGTGTACTCGCTGCAGGCGTTCAAGCCTATGTTTCGTCGATCATATCCAGTAATAGATTTTCAATACGCCCTACTATTTAGCCCAATGAGTTTCTATTCTTAGATACTGACGTGTGTGCGGCCGCAACCTTTTCGCCATGGTGATTTACTTTGAGTAGGGTTGACCAAAGGTTCAGGTACAGCTTTAGTGCCTAATATATCGGGCATCCAACCTATTCTGGGTCGCATCGTCACGCCAGAGGCTCAGCCGCTGCTTACTTTTGCCAACACGACTTCTCTCCGCATCTTGTGAACATGAATAAATCTCAGCCGCACTGTGGAGTTCTTCTGTAATAATTATTATTGGTATTATGACATGAGGCCAAACAACCTCGTGCAAGCCTGTTACTCGCAACTGAACGAGCTGCGTCACCCTGCAGAATTCTTTGCCTCAGAGCCTGGTTTATGATTGCGACTCCACTACAGAGCATCACAGACGCTACTTCTCTTCATATTCCCGAGTATCTGTCGCGACAATCGATCCACCTCCTTATCGAAAGGCGAAACAAAGCGGTAGCACCTCTACAAGAAGACAGTGTGGTCAATGACGCGTTTGACACAGAACGTTCAGGTTGCATTGGAAAATGCAATGGCACCTGCTTCCAACATATTACCAAAGCTATGTGAAGAACAGCAAAATGTGGTGGACTTGATTCTGGGTGGACACAATGTCTTTTTCACCGGCTCAGCAGGCTGCGGCAAGTCCACTGTTTTAGAAGCTGTCGTCAAAGAGCTAAAAGCAAAACACAAACGAGTTAACGTCATTGCTCCCACTGGTCGGTCTGCACTTCAAGTCCACGGCATGTCGACTTGGTCTTACATGGGCTGGACACCCGACTTTCACAAGTATTCTCTGGAAAGATTGAGAAGTGAAGGATTTCGCAGCTATGTCGCGGCTCGTCTAAGAAGTACTGAAGTTCTTATCATTGATGAGATTAGCATGGTTGAGAACCACCATTTGGAACGCATAAATATCTGCATGAAGGCAGTTCGATGCTGGGACTCTAACCTCAAAGGTCCTGCTATCGACGCTCCTGCCTTTGGAGGAGTCCAAGTGGTTGTGACAGGAGACTTCTGCCAATTACCTCCTGTGAGACCATTCCAGTTCTGTTTGAACTGCGGACTGGAGACAACGCTCGATACTGACGGACTCTGGTACAATTGTCCTGAGAACCATGGACCGTTCATGGATGAGGATAAATGGGCCTTTCAGAGTGCTGCTTGGGAAGAAGCAGGGTTTACTTGCGTCAACCTTCAAGAAATTCATCGTCAACATGATGCTTATTTCATCAGAATGCTTCAGAAGTGTCGATTTGGAATACCATTCACAACGAACGAGATTACAACGCTGATGAACCATCCCCACAAGGTTGATAAAGCCACAAAAATCCTCTGCACAAGGCGCGAGGTTGCCAAAATCAATTCGAATAGTTTTCGGAAGCTCAAGACCCCTGTCCACATGTATAAAGCCTTGGATGGATTCGAATGCTGGCAAGAACAGCACTTGCAGTTTGACCGCTATAATACTCGTGACGACGATGGGCATTTATCAGCATGCAAGGATCACAGGCTAGAGTCAAGCGTTTTGTTAAGGGGAGGTATGCTTGTTATATTACAAGTGAACCTTGATATCGAAGGCGGTCTCGTTAATGGAAGCCAGGGTGTTATTTGTGGCTTTGAAGAATTCGACCTTGCGAAGTTCTTAGGTGGCAAGCATAACCGAAACGAGTCGCCTTCACTTAACCTATTCAGTGGGGAACACGAAGCGCTCAAGCGAAGACAAGTGACGGAATTTATGAAGGTACAGCAAAAAGCAACACGAAGACGTATGGGACCGACTGGAAAGACCTTCTGGCCACGGGTTCTGTTCCACAATGGAATGAAGTGCACGATATATGCCGCATGTGTTGTCAATGCAATTGGCGACAAGGAGCCATATTCATTCTTGCACAGAACTCAAATTCCCCTGATACCTGGTTGGGCAATGAGCGTCCACAAAAGCCAGGGTATGACCCTAGACCGCGTTATCATAGATTTGTCCAAAGCCTTTGTGGCAGGCCAAGTCTATGTCGCTTTATCAAGAGCAACAGGTCTCGAAGGTCTCAGGATCGACGGCAATAAAGAAGCACTGACGGCATTGTTTGAAGGCGACAGGTCTGTGCAGGACTTTTTGCAAAATAAATTCGGGGTGAATCCTTTGCCTAAGTACTACTGAATTCCTTAAGCTTTACCAATCAAAGAAGGATTTCACTCTATGTTGTCGTGAGGGTCGCCTTTGCTGGATCTAGAGTCTCGATAGGGAAACGTAGAGGCAGGTCTCGGTAAGGCAAGATGGAAGTGGCTTGTCAAGGCAGGATAATGGAGGCACTTTGTGGGAGTTTGTCAAGACTTGAAGCTACCCAATTTAAGGAGGTGGAGTTCTGCTCACTACTTCCCTGTTTTCTGCACCATTTTCGAGGAAAACAAAAATTTACAAATTCTTACAAACCCTAATTGCTATTGTTTGCGTCGGTTATTAAGCTTAGGTAACTCTCCCCGAAGTCTCAAACCGATGTCTTAACGAAGCCTTTGAGTAGAGATAACTAAAACTCCAGGTCATACAGATAACTATTATTAGTTACAAGTAAGGCCATACATGCAGCTTACAGCTGTGTGCGGCTGAGTGCGGCTGAATGTAGCTGAGAGTAACTAATCTCAAACGGTAACTTGGTTGGTGAATTTCTACAGCCATCTGCCACCTTGGCGTTTTAGTACTACCTGAGAGCTGAACTGGATTGACTCTGAAGTCCAGGCTGCAGTAAGGATCTCACGGGGAAGTTCATTTCTTACGCAAGCCAGGTAAGCACGAACCCTTCAAATACTAGAAGGCTCTAGCTATTCAGTTTACTCCTGTAAATAAACAGGACGAGACTAGCTCTCCAACGCTGACACATTCCCTTGGGGTCTTAAGGAACAGTGGAAGCAACGCAAGCAGATTCCTTGAAGAGCTTTGAAAAGCGAAGATGGGCACAGTCGCTTTAAGCTTTCCTCAAATCGGTCATATTAATTGCCAGAAAGACGCATGTTAATGTGACTCAGCCCCGGAACATGCATTTTGTTGGGCGGCAGCATCCCCCAGTAGCTGATGCGCCACCACCTGATGCTGGCGGAGCATTGCTTATGAACTCCCTTTAAGCCCAACGAGGTCTTTGGATATTTAAGGACGATCATTTCCGAGAAACAAGCTCGAAGGAGGATCTTATCCTCTTCATCTCATGGTTGCATAGATTCACCAGCTGGGTTCCCTTACAACTCGTCAACAGTCGATATCATGTCTATACGATCAACGATTCCCATCCTGGGGGCACCAGACTATCGAGATTGGTTTTCCATGGCACTTAATGAGTCGGACCAAGAGAAGAATCGGGTGTTCATGCGCGACATATTACCATGCCTGTCTGACTACGCCGAAGGCACTACATTCTCAGCGTTCGTGCAGGATCACGAATGGATAAAGGATTTCACAGACCCAGACCATAGCTTTGCGGCGACACTTCTAGAAGTAGAACGTCATCCGAATGAGGCAACGATAACGTTGGCTGATTTTGTCAAACACCTGGCCGGAACATTTATAGCAAGGGCGTGGCGAGAGAACATGAAGGCTTTTATCGAAAGGGTCGAGTAAGTTGAGGCTTTCCATATGTTACACATGATATAAGCTTTTAACGTAGATGTAGATCAAGACCAGCCACGGATGTTCCAAATGACGATACAGAGTTAACAGAATGTCGCGAGGCATTTGAAGAAGCTCTTCCAAAACTTGCTGATCAACCTCTCTGGAGGTGTCTAAGCGCGCGGGTTCGAGATTTCAGTCTTCGAATTGGTTGTCCCACCGCTGTTGCCGAGCCTCTCGACTGTATCGTCTACATACGTATCCAATTGAATGCCAGGCCTATCCGAACTGAGGAAGCAATGGGGGAGGTTCAACTACACGATCCGGGAAGAACAAAGAGAACCCACGAGGATTACACCATTGCGTGGATATGTCCCCTCGAAGTCGAGCAGGTTGCTGCGTTGGAGATGCTGGACGAGCATCACGAGAGTCTGACGCAACCCAGCACTGATGAGAACGTCTATGCTCTAGGCACGATTGCGGGTCATAACGTTGTCATCGCTGGGTTGCCCCAAGCAGGAAATAACCCCGCTGCTAGCGTTGTTACTCAGGCCAGGGCGACTTTTCCAAACCTTCGCTATTGCCTTTTAGTAGGAATTGGGGGAGGCGTGCCGACAATCACCGATAATGGAATGATTCGTCTAGGTGATGTCGTGGTCAGCAAGCCAGCAGGCGAGCATTCAGGTGTGGTCCAGTATGATCATGGGAGAGCAGAGGAGGGCCACTTCCAGCGAACGGGTGCGTTGGCTCCTCCGCCAAGGGTACTTCTTGGTGCGGCCCAGCGCCTTGCAGCTCAACGAGCAAGATCCAGAGAGGATCCGATCGTAGAGAATATCCAACGGATTGACACTACTATTCCAGGTCTCCGGAAGTACAGATATCCTGGTCTTTCCGAGGATCGCCTGTATCAGCCAACATATAGACACAGAGAGGCTAGACGCTCGTGCCAGGAGTGCGGGTGCGATCCTACCAGTCTTATACAACGTACCAGCACTGAAGAGGACGAAGATGGCCTAACTGTAATAGTTCATCGTGGTACGATCGCTTCTGGTGAGCTGGTCATTAAAGATGGCATTTTAAGGGACAATTTGGCCAATCAACACAGTACGTTATGCTTCGAGACAGAAGCAGCAGGCGTATTGACAAACTTCCCTTGCATGGTGATCCGTGGCATCGCCGATTATTGCGACTCACACAAGAATGACAGGTGGCATGGATATGCAGCAGCGGTAGCGGCAGCTTATGCGAGGGCTCTTTTCTGTTACATGCCTACCAACTAGAATATATAGATGCCAGATAGTATGTCGTACACACTATTAGCTAGAGGAACAGGCTAGTGACTAAATTGAAATACTCCTTTATCTCCCTTATCTACGCAATACCTTATATAGGGAACAACTATTTGTAAAAGCAAAGTCATTTTGCTCCTAGACGAAGTTTAAATCTGGCTATATCTAGTTTTCTATAACAATATCGATTAAAATAGGATTGATGTACATAATCCGCTTTACAGGGCATAGACTATGAGTTGGGTGATTTGACTACTGGTTCGGAAAGGGATTCAAACCCGAAATTAGTCTAGCCTGGAAACCGGAAATAGATCATAATAATTCATGCGATCAATAAAGAAGGCTAGTCAATCAATCCAGTTATTATGGTTACTGTCCCTTGACATCAGGTGCTTTAGGCCGCCAAGCAAGAGATAGAGTCGGAAAATGACGTAACGAATTAAAATTTTACTATCTGATTAATCTTAATAGACATAATACTTTCTTATCTGTGCCTGTGAAAGAAGTTACTAAAGCCACTCTTTTCTCTAGGACGATGTCCTTGGTCTGTATTAACGAGCGATCCATCCTTAACAGACTCTATTAATACATGTGATGTAGGGAATACTCCAAACTCTCCTTTGGAGTTTGATCCACTCCATAGCCATGTATATGGATCCTCCCCTAACGGATATGTAAGTGTCAATCCAGGCCAAATTGTTAATGAAGGAGAACTTACAAGCAAGGTTATAAATAGTCTCGCCTTTCCTGAGAGCCAGCCAGCCAGGCTGCCTCTGCTTCTCAAATTTCCACCTGGAAACTCCAGTCCGAGGTGTTCTGGGTAGCGAAGCAATTTCCACGTGCTGTGGCAGCTCCAAGGTAATTATATTGCTTGGGAATGTTCCAAAGACCCTGTCGTGCCAGCCTTGACACCATTTCCCACCCCACTTCTCCGGGAACTCGACGCCGACTATTTTGGCTCCGGCTAAGAACTGCAGGACCTCAGAGACTGAGTCGGGTCTTGGTTGGGGCTTCTCATTCCTTCTGCGAATATGATCTTTTGTGGCCCGCGCGGATGGCAACGAAGCGATTCGGTCTGGATCGTAGGCTGGGAGCCCACCAGGCGAAGTAGTCATGGTAGAATGTGGGAAAGATAAATCGTAATCTTGACGTCTTCTTGTGTTAGCATCCCTGTTCTCGTAGACGACTACCACTCCCGGAACATGTGGTAGGGGATGAGGATGTCGTGAAATGTGACGAAAAAGGAGATCAATGGACTGGAAGACGGTGGCATCATCTTCCTGCAGAGTCGACTTTGTCCTGTCGCAAAAGAGGCAGCCGAAGAATATGGAGTTGATGCTTCGCACTGTTATATGAGACTTATAGAGAAAACGAGAACGGTGAAGAATGCCTCTTGTTTGCTGACTGGCCAATGCTAGAATTCCTTTTAGCTTAATTCTCATTGTGATTCCGGTTACTGATGCACCTACGATCTTGATCCATGTCCTGGCGTAATTGGGAGTAGGGGGTCTTGTACTCGCAGTGAAGGCACTGCGCGCTTGCTTCTGCGTATGCCTCAGTTGAAGTTGACAGCATTTGTCCCCAGAGCATTTCTTGAGAATACTCGGCAGGTCTTGATGCGTTGTCTAAACCGCCGCCGACCTTCCTAATAGCCTGTCCTGGACCTCTGGATGCAAAAGCTTGAGCTCCTTTGCAAAACCCACCCAGTAGGGATAGAGAGCTGCCTGGTCCGATGTCAAAAGCAGTGGCCTGTGCAGAATGTGCGCTTCTCCCGGAGGCAGAGTGTTTCTCGCTCGAACTCGATGATTCTGTTGCAGCTTTAAAACTAGGCGCACTACTTCCACCAGATCGTACGGACAAGCCTGACCCCTGAGGAACGAAGGACGAAGGACGGTGCTCGGCAGATAATTCCTCTGGCATATATGACTCGGAATCCCGATACTTTGCAACGCTTGGGTCGGTGTTTTGGTAAGCTGCCGTAGACAAAGTGCGTGGAATGGAGGCAAATCGTTCGTCAATAACTGCAGACCAATCCTGTTCAGGAATTGAGTCAGGAGTAACGGATGGCGGAAGATCATGATAATTTTGACCAAGTGAGCCTCTTGTGCCTGGATTTACCGGACTCTGGATGCCATTTGACTTCGGGGACAATGTGATCGATGTTGGAGGAGTGATGGCTCCGATGTCCAGGCCCTGCAATCTATTGGTGATGACTTGTGGGTTACTCTCTTTCCGCAGATGGGTAGGAATATAGTGGTAGGCCTCGTGCTCTTGTTCTGGAATCCCAGACTGACTGGAAAATGGCAGGGAGATTGGGGATGCGAGTCCATTTGGTGAAATTGGTGACGGTGATGCGGAGTAGCCAGCAGCTCTCAAAGCACGGGCAGCAGAGTGAGATCTATCACGTTGCTCAGATCCGCGGGTGAGCGAGGGTCTGCTTTGAGCTCTTCCATAACTAGATCCGGATGTCGACGCATTGGTCGAGGGTCGCATGGATAGTTGCGAGCTCGATCTGGCCGTATCGGAAGTGTTGGGGAGCGGGGGAAGTGGTGGAAGAGGCGGGAATTGAGATGGGGCTGGCAATGATTCCAAAGCCGACCTTGTGGTGAAACGCGTAATCTCTTCCACGAGGGTAATGGCCAATTCCTTTGTTGCAGCTTGGAGTTCGTCAAACTTGGCCTTGTCAAAGGTCTGTGCCTCGATGAAATCCTCGAAATCATAGAGTAGTATACCAATTGATCGAACTTGACAAACAACATCTTCTGCTCGACTGTCAGCGTACAGTGCAACTTGAAGGCTGGTCCTGCCTCTTGCTTCTTACCATTGTGTAAAGTGAGATCTTTTAGAAAATCAGTCAATTGACGGGAAGGCGTCGCAAGCAAAGGTGTCAAGCGTCGCAAAGCTCGCTCTCCTTCTCTCAATAACGATTGAGACGATTGATTAAGGGAGGTCAATTTGTCGCCGTGGCCCACACTGTCGTTGTCCTGGAAAAGCGCATACTTGGCCCATTTGACTACATCATAGAATGGGCGGAGCAAGACGTGATCCGATGGAGTCGCCATTTTGAAAGAAAGCGACGAAAGAAGAGGGGAAATGTACCGATCGGGCTATCTCGTGGAGTCGGACATGTCAGAATCTTGACAGGAAGAGATTTGCGGGGCATGGATGGATGTGAAATTAATAAACAGCGCATTTATCAGTCTCAACCCCGTTTTGTCTTGTCCGAGGCTTGGCTCAAGTTATGGCTTGCGCTATTGTTTTAGGAGAGCGATAACGGTCAAGGGCTTTTCAGACGCGATAAGGGAAAGAAATGAGCAATCGATGCACCTTTAGAGTTAAGGACCCTGGGACGGTGGTGACCAACAGGGGTTAGAAGGAGGGCTAATTTCTGTTCCATGCAGCTTCCGGCTAAATGGGCCGGATCGCCATGGATCCGCTGTTTAACAATAAGAACAATAATAAGGGGTTCAAGTTCTTAATCGTCTCAGAGAGGTTACGGTCAAATACAGCAATGACCTGAAACTTCAGTAACTCAGCCCCGCAAAGAAAGATCTTCCTGACCTTGTGTTGTTATAGCATGGACAATATGTGTGACAGCCACTCCTCATCTTGCTTAACTAAGGCATAAGCCTCGGCGTCGCCCGGAGGAACATCCACTTTTAGGGTTGAGCCGATGTGACCTACCCCAATAGTTACCACAGTCCGTGGGCCCAGACGTTTCCAAGACTTTGACTAATGCAAGTCGTATCCGGGGTTATCTCTCTCGCCAAAGGTAGATGATAGCGAAGATCTAACAACCTTCCTATTTGATCTTCGCCCTTGAACGCCTCTATCCGCCCCTTGTATCATTCTTATCTTTTCCGGTCTTTTGGTCTTTATATATCCCCACAACTGACAGTGATTTCTGGTTCCCTGTAACGTCCACTTTGGCAATTTTGTTCTTGATTCTTTTTCCTACACGTTTTGCCATTCATTTCTTTTCCCATTGTGTAGGCATCGCTCTGGGGCTTCTTCACTATGGCTTGGATTAGTCGTATCAACGATGGTGTGGCCAATAGCCGCGTAGGCCATTGGTTCCAATTGGAGGGGTCTGGCCATGTGAGTTGAAGCGATCAACGAGACAAGAGAATCACACTAACTAGCGACGTTAGCCTCGCGAGCGACCTGGCTCCCGTTTCACGACTGAGCTACGAGCCGGTATCATCTCTTTCTTCGCAATGGCATATATCCTGGCTGTCAACTCCAGCATCGTTGCCGACAGCGGTGGCACTTGTGTCTGTGACTCAACGCCCGACGATCCCATCTGCGCCGCCAACTCAGACTATCTTCTTTGCAAAAATGAGGTCAAACGTGACCTCGTCACTGCCACTGCTGCTATCTCTGCCCTGGCCACTTTCTTCCTCGGTGCTCTCGCCAACATGTCAGTCTTGACCGGTACTAGGGATGGCTTCGATGGCTTATTGCTAACTTGATGAATAGGCCCGTCGGTATCAGCTGTGGAATGGGCTTGAACGCTTACCTAGCGTATGATGTAGGTATTCTCACCTTCACGTTCTGTACCATCTCTGACATATGGCTTCTCTCTAGGTCGTCGGCTTCCATGGCTCTGGATCTGTCCCTTACGAGGTCGCCATGACGGCCATCTTTGTCGAGGGTCTTATCTTTTTCGGCCTTACAATTCTTGGACTCCGACAGTGGCTCGCTAGAGCCATCCCACGTTCAATCAAGCTGGCCACCGGCGCTGGTATCGGTCTCTTTCTGACGCTCATTGGCCTCACATACAGTGAAGGTATTGGCCTGATCACTGGTGCCGTGTCAACACCCCTTGAACTTGCCGGATGTTCTCCTGCGGACAAGTTGGAGGATGGTACCTGTCCTGGCTCGCATAAAATGCAGAATCCAACTCTTTGGCTCGGCATCTTCTGTGGTGGTATACTGACGGTAGTTCTCACCATGTTCCGCGTTAAGGGCGCTATCCTGATTGGCATTCTCTTGGTCTCAATTTGCTCTTGGCCACGAGGAACCTCCATCACGGCGTTCCCTGATACCCCGGTTGGCGATGACGCTTTCAATTACTTCAAGAAGGTGGTAAACTTCCATCCTATCACCAGAATTCTTGCTGTCCAAAAGTGGGACGTTGGAGCATACAGTGGTCAATTTGGTCGCGCTCTGATTACCTTCCTCTACGTGGATATTCTTGACTGCACGGGCACACTCTACTCCATGGCCCGCTTCTCAAATCTGATAGATGAACATACTCAGGATTTCGAAGGTTCTGCCACAGCTTACCTCGTTGATTCCATCAGCATCTCAATCGGTGCTCTCTTTGGCACATCACCTGTCACGGCATTCATTGAGAGTGGAGCTGGTATTGGTGAAGGAGGACGAACAGGAATCACAGCTATGATGACAGGCTTTTGTTTCTTCATCTCCCTGTTTTTCGCCCCCATCTTTGCCTCTATACCACCTTGGGCAACAGGATGTGTCTTGATACTTATTGGCTCCATGATGATGCGAGCCGTCGTTGATATCAACTGGCGATATATGGGCGACGCTGTCCCTGCATTCCTGACTATCGCCGTCATGCCGTTTACCTATTCTATTGCCGATGGCCTTATTGCCGGTATTTGCAGCTACATTCTCATCCAGGGTCTTGTATGGGCTGTGGAGACGGCTTCCATGGGCAAGCTTACTGCTGTCAACAAGAAGGACAAGGACCCTTGGACGTGGCGTATCCCTGGAGGCATCCTACCGGGATGGGTCAAACGTTTGTTCCAGGGCAAGAAGGACTTTTGGCGCCCCTATCCGGATGAAACCATCGATGCTAATGTAAGTGCTAATTCTCACGAGCTGGGATCTATTAGGCACGAGGCTAACTGGGTCAAGCCTGGTGAGGCTCTACCACATGTGGTGACAGAGATTGTCTCAGGTAATAATAAGAAATAGGCTGGTTTCCGTTTGAGAACTGTATTTTGTATACTTGAAGTTAGACTTATTCATTTTATTCTCTCCAAGATCCCCGGACCTAAATGAAAGCAAGGAAGCAGACTATTCTGAAGGAGATTAGTAAATACTTCTGGACCCACATAGAGCTGGCTAATTGTATACTTTCAAATTTCATCACGCTGTAAGGTCATGCCTTTATATCAGCAACATTATACCGCTCTTTGAAGTTGAAAAGCACAAGAAATAGAAGCACGAATTTATGTATAGTCCTTCTGAAATCGCTTGAAGATAGACAAGGCGGCGCCCATTCGTACACCTTCACGGCCGGGCCCTACGCCAGTACTTTCACTTCTAGAGTGTGGCTTCTCAACCAGTCGACGGTGGGCGTAGATACATCCCGCAGGGGTTGATTGTATGAACTTCCGCACTGATCGGCGGTATTTTGCCACAACGGAATTCCTACAATGGTGCTGACTTCAACACTGCACTAATTACCTATATGTCGTCTACTACGTAGGTCACAGTCCTAAACCTGCCCAATTTTGGCTAACGTTAGTGTACTGGCATTCACAAAATCAACCGCTGCGGGTTGTGCAAATGGGGTGCAAACCGGTTGAAGTCGTCCCCACTAAGAATATAGGTTAAATCACAAATCTACACTGGCCGTGCAAAAGTTCTGACAATTTCCTCTATTCTAAATTATTTTTATCACGATATAAATTGCCATCATCCTATTTTAATCTATAAAGTTCTATATACTAGGTACAATGCTGTGGGAGTGTAAGCTTTTTTCATATCTAAGACGGGCTGCAATTTAAGATAACGGGTATTTGGTTAGGGTGATGCATGATGTAGGGTATTTATTTGCATTTTCTTTTGGCTTTAACTTTCAACTTTATCAAGCCCAGGTTTTCCAAATCTCTCAATGATATCAACAATAGTATTTATTTGCATCTTGTCCAAGCCACAGCTTGATGGGAAGTTCGACCCGGCTGCCCTTTGGAAGGCCTTCCTAGGCCCTGAGGTAGCGATCCATCCTCGACGCTTCGGCTTCCGGGGGACCTGCTTGGAGATTGTTTTGAGGTTCTTTAACTCGGTCCCTCACGCTTCGACGACTTTTTACGTATATTTTCACGTGACATCATTACCATCTCTAGCTTTTACCTCTTTCTGTGCCGTCTGGAGCGTCTCATGGACGAGGGCACCCGGTTGGCAACGTCTCCAAAAGCCGATGGAAGGCCTTTTGCGGCAGATGCTGCCACGTCAATTTTTCTCACGCCCTGTACCTGCGTTAGCGTGAAGCTGGAGTTGTCCCCTTGACTAAAACATCTCCTTAATTTTACGGAAACTGCGATACGGGCAGGAATGCGACCGTAAGCTTACCTGACTTCATACGCGCTGGAGTTTAAGCGCCCTGTGTTCCTACTACAGCATGATAGGCCAGCTCACTGTGTGATACCACAGGCCGTCTGGCCATCGATTTGTCAATTTTTACCAACCCGCCAACCAAATGAGAGAGAGAGGGAGGACTCGGCTGACCGACCCTCATCTGACCTGACAGAACAACGCCTGCCCCGCATAGCCACGTATCCCAGCCTCAGCCTCAGCCTCATTTCTATGATTTCCTTTGTGTTGATGAGAGATATGGACAGCTGAAACAAGGGTCTAAAATTGCAGTTCTTAAGCATAGCGACGTCATTGATACCTCAGGCACAGCAGATATAGGCGGGGTTGCGCCCAACAATGCCTCAACAGGCTGAACGACAGTCCGAACAAAACCTTTGCTCGTGTGCCTAGCAGCGCTTTTCTCCTATTGAAATCGTATTCTGCCCCCTTTTCAGATTAACGAGGCCGAGTGTTACATGTGCAAAATCTCGAATCATTTCCCCCTGGCTCATGCGTGGCCTTTGTCTCTCACCTTGTTCAAGAACATCGTGAATGACATAGCCAGTATCACCGAGCGAATTGCCTGCGTCGAGGATATCCTCATGTGTCTTTTGCCACTATGTCCACTCCTTTGCCTCCCCAGCATCCCGAGAGGCCATTGCGTCTCCTTGCACTCGGTAAGTCCTCAACTTCAATCTGAGTTGTCGTTCTGTTAACTAAGGTCAACTAGATGGAGGTGGAGTTCGTGGATTGGTGACTCTTTACATGCTCCGACGTTTAATGTACCTGATCAACTGTCACAATCCACCCAAACCATGTGACGTTTTTGATGTCATAGCTGGCACTAGCACTGGGGGACTTATCGCAATCATGCTGGGCAGACTGGTAGGCTCTATCCAGAACCTTATTTACATCCCTACTGACTGAGAATTTCAGGAAATGAATATTGAAGATGCAATTACTGCGTACAGTGACCTTTCACGAAGGATCTTTGTTCCGAAGTCAAGTATCCCTGTGGTATGCTATCTTCGGAATCTGTTCGGCGGTAGCACCTTCAATCATAAAACCTTGGAGAACGCAATAAATGGTATAGTTAGCACTTGCGAGAACCAAGACGGCGCAACAAACGAGGTACAGCTATTACAACAGAACCCCAGGTGCAAAATGTAAGTAGAAAACACAATTCTGAAACGACACTACTAAAAGTATATAGTTTTGTTTGTACCAGTATGAGTAATGCTTATCCTAAACGCCTAAGGAGTTACCATTCGCGGCATGAAGAGCATATCGACTGTACGATATGGGAGGCTGCCCGTGCCACTTCAGCAGCACCTCTTATTTTCGACCCGATTAAAATTTCGAATTTGGAATTTCGTGACGGCGCATTTCGAGAAAACAATCCAATCTCTCAACTTCTCGAAGAGGTTTCCCAAGAGTTTCCCGGCAGAGATATCGATACTATTGTGAGCCTTGGGACCGGTGTTACATCCAACATCAAGTTGCAAAACAGTCTTGTCAAATTAGCGAAATCATGCGCAAAGATCGCCACCGATACGGAAACCAAGGCAAATGACTTCGTTAAACAGCACTGTGGACCTGGCGGCCGGCTTCGAAACAAATACTTCAGGTTCAACGTAACTCAGGGTCTCCAAGGCGTTGGCCTAGAGGAATGGCAGGCGGGAGATACTATGGTTGCTAGTACAATGGCTTATCTCGATGCTCTGGGGACGAAGGAGATGTTACTGGCTTGTGCAGAGAGATTAAGGGCAACTCCGGATGGGTAAGCTAATATCTACAATCACCAGTAGTTATAATTGCTAAGTTTTTGCTTCTAGAATACAAAATTCAGTGGTTGAATCAATCGTACAAAGCAACGTGACATCAGAAATTCGGCAAACTCCCACAAATGGAGATCCAGAGAATTCGCTCGCTACATTCCAGCAATCCAAATCACTGGATTTAGTCCCCTCGCCTCCCTCAAAACGAATAAGACGGTTCCCGAGGACCCAAGAAAGACGAGATAAGGTTTTCCAGAGGCTATATTTTGACGATCTTAACGACCGTTACGTCACCATTAAACTTGCACATCAAGATACTTGCAAATGGTTGCTTACGAATAATCAGTTTAGAGACTGGTTGGACAAGAAGGATCACCATGCAGTTCTTTGGCTGAAGGGTAACCCGGGTACTGGAAAGTCAACTATAATGAAGTTTGCCAATTTGCAACTGGGTGATTTGTATCCAAAAGACATCCACATTCACTTCTTTTTTAACGCCCGGGGACATGTTCTGGCAAAGAATACTCCCGGGATGTACCGATCGCTCTTATATCAGCTTCTTTCGAGTCTCCCCCGACTCAAAGAGGTCATTGACGACTTCGGCTATCACGAATTGGCAGAGGCTGAGAATGCAAGTTGGAAAATACCGCAACTACAGCTTATTCTGCTCCGTGCCATTCAAGAGCTTGGAAGGCATAGGTTGTGGGTGTTGGTGGATGCCTTAGATGAAGGCGACGAGAGTGAAATCTGTGATATGATCAACTTCTTCGAGCACCTTGGGGATGAGGCCAAGAAGAACAAGGTTGACATGCGCGTGCTTGTTGCAAGCCGACATTACCCGCGGATCATAATTCCAAAGAGCGTTGAAATCAGGCTTGACACTGAAGAGGGACATTCTCGTGACATCGAATGCTATATTCAGACGAAACTGAAAGTTGAAAGCAATGGAACAGGCCCAGAGATCAAAGAATTAGTCAAGAGCCGCGCTTCTGGCGTTTTTCTCTGGGTTGTTCTCGTTGTTGAGATCCTGAACAAGGCTGCCGCAAATGGAATGAACCAAAAAGCGAAACTCAAGGACATACCAAATGATCTGAGTGAGCTTTTCAAAGGCATCCTAACCAGAGACTTTGAAAATTCAAATAGCAGAGGTATGCAACTTTGCATGCAGTGGGTTCTCTTTGCTTGGCGCCCTTTGAGCCGAGAGGAACTTTATTTCGCAATCATCTCTGGAGCAAATGAGGATGAACTCAAGTCTTGGAAGCCCGATGATGTTACTCCTGAGGTCATGGACAACTTCATCTTAAGCTGCTCCAGAGGCCTTGTGCAGTTAAGTGGAACAACCTTGCAGTTCGTCCATGAGACAGTCCGGGAGTTTCTCCTGTATGGCAATGGCATGCAGTTTATCCAGAGCGATTCAACCCAACTTCTCGCAGGCCTTTCCCACGATACCTTGAAAAGCTGCTGCCTCAGTTGTATCACATCAACCCTGGATGCTACTTGGGCTCATGGTCCGCCGGACCTGGACGACCTGGACGACCCGTGTAGAACGGGTACATCCAGAGTCAGACACACCCGAGAACGTTACTGGAGGTCGAAACCAAAGCCCGTGGAAAAAATCAAGATTCCTTTCTTGAATTACTCATTGTTGTACCTTTTGGAGCATGCCAATGCTGCTGAAGCTGGGGGTATTTCCCAAGCAATGTTCCTTCAGAAATTCGAACTCCGTCATTGGTTACTCCTGAGAACGGTTTTCCTAGACCTGGAAACACACATTTCGCTGGACTCAACCTCGCTTTACACTTTTGCAGAATTAAATCTTGGATCTCTGATAAGCGGCATGTTACGAGACAATCCTCGGCTTGAATTTGAAAGCGGCGGTGCCGGCTCAGTGATTCTCCATCACTACAACCATATCTCTTATTCAGAATTCATAACTGCAAACGATTCCGGCTCCTCACCTATCGTTTTAGCGTTGTCAAAGTATCGTTGTGATGCTCTTCTTGGTTTTCTGTCTCCAGGATTTACCAATGGCATTGAAAATGCTGATGACGCTCTCTTCTCCGCAATCAAGCAGCTGGCTCGAACCTACATATTATCATCTCGCTCTAGACAGCGAAACCGAGAAACCCAAATACTTCAGTTCTTCTTCCAATGGGGGGGCGAATTGGACATCTTGACTCTACTTCGATCGGGTAGATTTGCTAAAGATGGCAATATCTTAGTGGAGATGCATTGTAGCCTATTGTCCGCTGCTGCAGAAAGGGGATATGTGGATGTCGTCCAATACCTCTTACGCGATGAGGATCTTAATCTTGATCTTCAAGACAATGATTTGGGTCTAACACCATTGTCCAGAGCTTGCAGAAATGGACACCTGCCTGTAATAAGGCTTTTGGTGGAAGATGGAAGGGCAGATATCAATCTGGGGTGCAGGACCTTTGGGAAGCCACCCTTAGCCTACGCGGCGGAGAATGGAAAACTTTCTGTGGTCCAGATACTCCTTAATCAAGCTGACCGAAACGTCGACCTCCGCGACAAGGATGGGCGGACGCCATTGTTCCATGCTGCGAGAAAGGGGTATACCGACATTGTCTCACTTCTCATCAACACCCCGGGCGTGAACATAAACTCAAAGGATAAACTCTGCCAGAGTGTGCTCTCCTGCGCCACTTCACAAGGTCATGAGGATGTAATCAAACTGTTACTTGAAACCCGGCAGGTCGAAACCAATTCGACAGATATATCTGGCAGAACAGCTCTTTCGATTGCCTACAAGTTCAAGTACCATTCTATTGTACAATTACTGCGTGCGGGGCTTGATATTGGTATGTTGGATGGGGTTATAGGTAACCTCGAAGCAAAGAGCTGGGCGAGTGACTACCATGTGACGGAGTTATGGTGGGCTTCTTCGCAAGGCAACGATCTACTGGTGAAAGAATTGCTTTGTGCGGGAGACATCGAACTGAACTTCCGAGATCCGACGCATGGCCGTACACCCCTATGGTGCGCTGCAGAACAGGGACACGAACAGGTAGTGGCACGTCTCCTCCAAAAGCAAGGCATTGATCTAGAGTCTAAGGATAACGAATACGGCCAAACGCCAGTTTGCGTGGCAGCTAGGCATGGTCAGAAGGGAGTAATGAGAATGCTTCTAGCTAAGGGGGTTGTTCTGAATTGTGTAGATTCTGTAGGGCGAACACCATGGATATGGGCCCATGTAAGGGAAGATGATTCAATGAAGCAAATGTTGGAAGCGCAGGAGTCCTGGAATGAACTATACTAGAACAGTTTCCCCTAATGATATGGCGATGTTATCGATCGAGATGAAAGGATATTAAGAGATTGAATGTCCCCCTCCCCCCGGCAATCCCAGGTCGCTTCAGCTGTTCTAACAAAATGATCAGGGGCAGTATGCTTTTATTCCTTATTGTTGTTTTGGTTTCGGACAAGTTGCCCGCCATTTAAATTGCTGTATTGGGTCTGATAGCGATTAATGGCGCTGAGCTTCTGTGGTTGTGGGACCAGCGTATGAAAGGACAAGTTATAGAACCGAAAATCATATTAATTGACACACCCTTCCTCTTCTGTCAATTAAAAATGCCTCCAACCAACAATCCCTTCAAGATGCGTTTGCATCGTCAGAAGTACGATGCTCTGGTGGCGGAGGTGTGTTATGACGGGCTGGGACGGGATGTTTGTGTTTAGTTGACTTCTTTATTTTTGAGAAAGGCTTTTATAATGAGATGGTGGTGGGATATGAATAGAATTAATGACGCTTAGTCGCAATATGTGCTTGTTTCTTTCTAGTAGAATGTTGTGGTTGTTGAAGATGGCCGAGCTTGGGGGTGGTCACAAGAAGAGGGATTGTGTTTTCATAAAGACACAATGGCCGTATTTATCACAGTTTGCCTTTGGAGATTTCAATCATTGATCTAAATATGCAAGAGAAATGGTTATAGTAATGCGGTGTTGCCCGTGAGAGACTGGCGGAGTTCTCATTTATCTGTCGAGGGAGCGGCCACCCTCTGCCACGATGGATCTGGCTCAACCAGTCTGTCGATTATTACACTGACAGCCTCCGACAATAGTTTCAATGCCCCAGGCGCTGTAACTTTAAAGTAAAGGCCGAGTGTCAATCGGGATGCCACGCGAGCGGGGGCTTTATTATGAGACGAACATCAGGTCAAGCAAATCTTAGATTTTATTCGGGATTTCAAATCAATAGTCGAAGTTCTAGACTACATGTTCGTGCAATACGGGTTCCGTATCTATCTACGCGTCGCGCGAAGCGACATCCTCTATCAAGGCCAATGCTTCATTGAGCAGTACATAAACTCTGCCAAAGATTGAGTCTTCGGTTCCAAGTTTGCGAGGAATGTTTCAACATTCCAGGCCCTGTGGTTCTAAGATACGAGCTGAGTAGCTGTATAAGAGTCGAGCAAGCAGGTACCATCTTTAAGGACGACTATCAGCCAATGAGTCTGTAACTCCCGTCGGAAGTTCATTGACATAAATGAAGCCCTCGGGAAATTTGTCAAAGCTCTAGCTCAAACTTCTGTCGATCAATGGCTTAGTGTCTGCTCAGGGGTCAAGAAAGCAGGAGAAGGCGAGGGAGGATGCCGAGCGGAAGGCCTTGCTGATGAATAAGTTTCTGGGGAAACTAGCCATGCTGTGAAGGCAATGCCAGCTAAATGGAAGAAGATATAGGATGAAAAGACGGCAGAAGGGAGGAAAGAATGCTAAGGCCAATAGAGATGGCGAGAACGTGCAGAGTGACAAAAACTGTGGAACACTAAATAGGCCCATCCCGGGATATTAGATGGGTAGTTGATATTCTAGCCCTTTCTCACGGAATATCCTTAAAATCTTTTAGCATAGTTTGCCTCGACTTGATCTTTTCGGCTATTTATCTCGGGCTACCACAAGGTGTTGAGCTAATCGGGGAGACTCCCCGACACTTCCCCACCCATCTATCATACATTTAGTGCCTCCATCGGGGCATCCCCGAAGTCTTATTTGCATGGCTCTCTTAATGTTTATCCTCCGCATAATATATAAGCTTGTGAACTGCCTTAGCCCGTTTTGGCCATTGTAATGCGCGACTTGTTTTATTGTTTCAAAGCACACATATTTTTATCGCAATGGTTTTAAAGACAACGCCCCGCGATGACGTCCACGGCCACTTTGATGTCGGACATGTCGTCCAAAACGCATCTATCTCTGACAAGATATCTTTGCTCTCTGGTGAGTAATAAGTTCATCACCTTCCCTCGTCAAAACTCGACATGCTAACTCTTTTTCACACTTAAGGTCGAGACTTCTGGCACACGAACCCTCTCCCCGCATTCAACGTTCCATCCGTGCGTGTCAGCGACGGTCCAAATGGCGTGCGAGGAACCAAATTCGTCGACGGTGTACCAGCCGCTTGTTTGCCTTGCGGTACCGGTCTAGCGGCGACCTGGGACCAGGATCTGCTATACCGGGCAGGCACACTGATAGGCAACGAGTGTATAGCAAAAGGAGTCCACTGCTGGCTCGGCCCTACAGTATGTATTCAACGCTCCCCTCTTGGTGGCCGAGGGTTCGAGTCAATGGCAGAGGACCCTTATGCAACAGGGAAACTAGCTGCTGCCTACATCAGAGGTGTGCAGTCCATGGGCGTTGTTACAGTTATCAAGCACTGGCTTGCGAACGATCAAGAACACGAAAGAGTTGGCGTCAATGTCGTTGCCAGTGAGCGTGCGCTGAGGGAGATTCATATGCTTCCATTCCAGATCGCGCTTAGTGATGCGGCGCCTGGAGGTGTCATGGCTTGTTACAATAAGGTCAATGGCAAACACGTTTCAGAAAACCGGGAGTTCCTTGACTCTTTACTCCGTGAAGAGTGGCGGTGGAAGGGTCTCATCATGAGCGACTGGTACGTAGAAACTACAAATTCTTCTCAATTATAGCTGATACTGACAGTTGTTTCTTGTTCTAGGTTCGGGACTTATTCTACTACCGAGGCCATGAATGCAGGACTAGACCTGGAGATGCCAGGACCAACAAGGCAACGCGGCCAGCTTCTCGACCTCGCCGTCTCAACCAGAAAGGTATCCCGTTCTACCATAGATACTCGAGCGCGTAACGTTCTCGAATTCGTCAAGAGATGCACAAAGGCTCCTGTTGCGGCTGAAGAAGGAGGACGCGACCTTCCCGAAGACAGACAACTCAACCGAAAGTTGGCCGGCGACAGCGTTATCTTGTTAAAAAACGAACGTAACCAACTTCCCCTCAAGCGACCTTTCAAAAGCATTGCTTTGGTCGGACCGAACATGAAGAACACTTCGTTCTGCGGAGGCGGCTCTGCCTATCTTCAGCCTTACTACACTGTTTCTCCCTACGAAGGGATCGTGGCCCAACTGCCGCCGGATGTCGAGGTACGATATGAACTCGGTGCTTCAGCAAATGGGTGGAATCCACTCATGCAGGGGAGTATGATCAGCACACCGGAGGGGTTACCGGGTATGCGGATGCGCTTCTACAGTCAAGGTCCTAGTGAGCCCGACCGCGATATCATCGATGAGAGCCATCTTCCGGAATCTTCTTGGCAACTGATGGGATACTCGCATCCTAAGCTCGACAACCTTTTCTATGCAACTGTTGAAGGCAATCTCGTCGTTCCAGAAACAGGATTGTTTGAGTTCGGCCTCGCAGTCTATGGCTCTGCTCGCCTCTTCGTCGATGGTCAGCTCTTGATTGATAACAGTCTTGTCCAGCGAGGCGGAACATTCTTCTTCGCCAAAGGTACTGTGGAAGAAAAGGCTCAAATGCACCTTAATCAGGGCCAACAGTACCGTATCGCAGTTGAGTATGAGAGTGCCCCATCTTCCAAGCTCGTCAAGCCGGGTGTAGTCAACTTTGGCGGTGGAGCTGGAAGAGTTGGTCTAGCGAGTGCAGTTGACCCCCAAGTCGGTATCCAGAAAGCCGTCTCAGCAGCGCTACAGTCTGATGTGACAATTTTGTGCGTTGGAATGACGAGGGATCAGGAATCCGAAGGCTTTGACAGGCCCAACATGGATCTTCCTGGATCACTTTCGCAGCTTGCATCAGCCGTCTTGGCGGCGGCTCCAGACACCATTGTCGTGACGCAGAGCGGTACTCCATTCAACATGCTCTGGGCAGAAAAGGCCAATACCCATTTACACGCTTGGTTAGCTGGTAATGAGACAGGAAACGGCATTGCGGATGTTTTGTTTGGTGCAATTTCCCCCAGTGGAAAACTCCCTCTTTCTTTTCCACGCCGTTTACAAGACACCCCGACCTTTTTGAACTTTGGTAGCGAGAGGGGACGTGTAATCTACGGTGAGGATATCTATGTTGGGTATCGATACTATGAAAAGGTGGATCGAGACGTACTCTTTCCTTTTGGGTGAGTGAAGACGATAAGACTCTACTCAGGACAAACTAACACAATATCCGCAGCCACGGTCTATCTTATACCACGTTTACCTACGACAGGCTGACTGTCGCATCCTCGCATGTGAGCTTCGAAGTTACCAACACTGGTTCCACGCCTGGAGCCGAAGTCTCTCAGCTTTACATCGCTGCTGATGAGGCAACATCTTCCATCCAGAGACCTAAAAAGGAGTTGAAGGGTTTCAAGAAAGTGTACCTGCAACCTGGCGAAGCTAGGAGGATAGAGATTCCACTGGATAGATTCACCACGTCGTTCTGGGACGAGGAATTACATTGCTGGGTATCTGAGAGAGGTGTCTACAGGGTGCTAGTTGGATCGAGTAGTAAGGAGATTTTGCTGGAAGGAGATCTCCACGTGGAGGAAACCACTAGATGGAGCGGGCTTTGAATATATTAGATAGCATGAGCTGGGGCAAATAACGTGCAGGGACGTATTTGAAGTACATTTGTAACTCTTGCTGGTCCAAAGATGCCCCAGGCTACCGGTCAGGGAAAGCGAGACTCAATTCTTACTGGTGTATTGTTGGCTATGATAGGTATGATCGTAACATCTTACAATGGCAGGGAACACCTAAGAACACAGGGAAAGTATCAGCTAGAATCAGATAAATGAATTCACAAGCATATATCCATTCATCTTGAACAGCTATTAAACGATATCTGGTGAGTTTGGTTGAAACCCGTCAAGACCCCATATAACAAGTGTATAGCATGCAGCTACGCCGCCTCTCGTCTCGTGAGAATACTTCTCAAGCCCATGTAAGAAACCAACAACCGTCTCACGCCAATCTTGTGGAAGAACCAGTCGCCCAGATGCAGTGCGGGACTGAAACTGGAGGCTCCGAGCAGCACCAATTAGTATCATAGAGCAGGCAGTGCTATTTCGAATCCATATCCATAGTCCATGATCGAGCTTGTTCATTCGATCCACGGCCTTTAGTCTCCAAACACAATACCGCAGTCCCAGGGAAGCTATGCTGGCTATCTCATCATCAAGAGACCTGGGGAGTTCAAGGGTGCAGTCAAGACATAGTCGAATGAATGGCCGGCACAGAAGCTCCTTGATGAAGAGATATCGCGAACGGAGAATTCTTTTATAGAGATTCGTCTCGGGAGAAATAGTTGCATCTGGTGGCGGAAATGATACTTCGGGCGGTAGGGACAGATACCAGTCTTGTAGCTGGGAGCCGAAAACCTCGTATGATCGCAGTAAAGACCTGGCCTGCGCTTCGCTAAGGCACCCAGAGATGTCGACTTTGGCGTCAATTATGCGGTTGATCAAGTGTCGGGCGGCTATGTCTGCGAGAAAGTAATACCACGCGATGGTCTCGTCAAACAAGCAGTTCGCTGCAGGCGGCGAAGGAAAGGTGAGACGATCCTCAATGTGTTCGAGCATTGAGCCGGGTAGGCTAGGTATTTCGTACCGAATCTCACTAGAAGCCACCTGATAAGTTCACGATCAGACATACAGACGCGGTTGCTCACGTACACTTCTGATTTGTATGCTGTATAAAAGATGCTTTGCTTGATTGCTTGCGGACTGGAAGGAAAGTTCTCTGGCCCCGTAGGCATGGTAGATTCCCTGTATACAGTTTCAGCTTTGATATCGGGGGTTTAAAGCTTGTATGCGTCTTACATGGCCCATATTGCAGAATAACAGGAATTTCCTGCCATTGTAAAATATCTCCAGGCCTCGAGTGGCTGTAAGTTACACATGAACCAGATGCTATAGCTCACGTCAGTCTCCGCACAAACCCGAGAGACACGGCCTCTTGCCAAGACATCTTACCCTGCCAAACATAAACACTGGGCTGATTCCAGTGTATTATGACTCATTGCTCTCCCAAGCCGCTTGCACGCGACACTCCAGTACCTATAAGCAATATCGGTGGTTTGATCAAGATCCCAACTGTTGTGACTCTTTGGTGTTTCGACATGCGGGTCCTGGCATATTGCGCCGATAGCGCATACAAAGGCAACAAGACACGTCTGCGTCGACCAGTCCAAGCCATTTTCGGAGACCTTGAGAACGTACTGGTCAAGAATTGTTACATCTAAAATAGGGTTAACGCTATGGACAGTGGCAAGATAGCATTTCTGTAGTCTTTTTAGTTCTGAGAAACCCATCGGGGGGAGCTCATCAGGCATATCCATTAAGCTCCCGTTATCAATAGGGATAGGGTCAATTCCTTGCGGAAATACATTCCATGTCAAGACGCTTTCGAGTCCTTCAGAGAATCTTTTGACTTGACATTCAGGGGCTGAGATAGATTGTGGTGTATCAGTCAAGTTGACCAAGGACTCAGCTTCGCTATGTCTTGTTGGCTGTGTTGTAGTACGTGCATGAGAAGTTGTACTAGACAGGCCCGGTGAATGTTGTTCTTTTATGTTTTGTGCCAAGTCTTGGACAACCTGTAAGATTTGCAAACCCAACCTATGGCTCCTTCAGCCAAGATACCTCGGTCAGTTTATGCAGTCACTAAAAGAACAAGGGGACATACAAGGGCCGATCTGACGAGTTCATAGTATCATATTGACACTCCGAGTTACTCTTCTCACAATAGCCGCAAACCGGCCAGCGACTATCGCACTTGGTCTTCCTCGAACGGCACACTTCGCACGCTACAGCAACGCGTCTTCGGATTGGTTGGGATCTGGTAGCAATAGCCCCAGGATCTGGGTCATTTTGTGCCTGACGTGGTCTCTTGGCTTGTCGGCTGGTAACCTGTGAAGTATCATCTTGAATTTCAGCTTGGGGCTGCATTATGGAAAGGTGCAGAGAGGGAGGGTATAGAGTAAAGTAAAAGGTTTCGGATCCTCCCCGACGGTGTGCAGGGTTTATAAATACGTGGAGTAAAAGTCTGGAACTAAGTCTAGTCTGGCCTAGTGTTGTGATTTTAGGTTAGTCAACGTCATTCATTTCTCATCAGTAAACTCAGTGTTTTGTGACATACCCTATATCGGGGGTTTGGGTCGCTATTCCTGGGGAAATATCTCGTATCATGCCCAAATTGAATAGAACCTAAATCGTTCTCCATTACTTTATATAAAGAGGCAGTTTGAAATTACCTTTGTAGATGCTTATTACTGTATACGAATCCTATCGCGAATTTCGTCGAAGCAAATAGTTCATCCACCTGACCAGGCAAGGAAGCAGCATTGAACAACCTCATAGCACTTGAATCGTGCGACTCCCCAAAGCTCGTCAGAAGATGTTACTGATTGAAACTCTTGAGAATGTAACTATCTGTTTATAATACACTATATTACACCATTCCCAGAAGATTTCTTGATCCATCGTTGATCTAGCTCACCCATTGTGATCTTACCCACCCGTTGCGCCTCGACCGTCTGCCACAGCGTCGTCCTAAGCAGATATGTCGGAGTACAGCTCCAAGCGTGGCACCAACTGTTATTCCGTACATCCCCATATGGACTTGCCATACAATCTTGCTCATCGTAACATTCCCAGAACGTATCTGCCCCCGCCTCCACCATGCCGCCCCAATATGACCTGATAAGATCAACACACTCATCGTAACATTCTAGCTTCGCAAGAGCGTCGCACACATGATGCCATAGATAAGGTGTGAGCGGCTTTACAGCATCTGGGTGTTCGAGAGTGGCTAGGAGGGCTCTGCGACCGACTTCTGGAGGAAAGGCCTCGCAAAGAACCAGCCATGCGGCGGACGCGTAGCTAACTTGCTCAGTTTCTCCAGAAACAAAGACACCATCCTTGAGGAATGAGTTCGCAGCGTCTGTCATTTTGAGTATCAGATCGTTGTAAGGAGGTTCCTTGTTGAGTCGTACAGCGAGCTTATTTGTAGCCTTGAGACAATATAGTAGTACGCCATGCGCTCCCGCACTTTTCTCAAGACCCTTTGCCCAGTCGAGAAAGATATGGTGCTTCGTCCGTTCAGCCTCGAACACGTACGAGTCAGGATTGAGGTTACTCTGCAGGCGTTTTACACAGCCGAGAACAGTCTCCCAAAGGAGGTGACCAGTCTCTGTGTCTCCGGAAGCCTCAACGTAATCGTATACAATAGCGGCAAACAGGGCATCATAGTCAATGATGTAGTCTGTCGAAGCCGTCAACGTGGGCTTTTCAAAGATGCAAGCTGGCAAGGAGCCGTCCTCACGACGGACTGCTGCAAATTGGAAAAGACATCTCTTGACGAGATTGAAGTCCCGAAATGTGCTGTAGTTTGCCAGAGCCTGTAGGCGAAGATCTCCAATCCAAAGTCTTCTGTCTCGTCTTGGACCATCTTCGAATACAGTCTGCATACAGTCCCGTAGCGTTGAAATGCAAACATGGTCGATGTCCTGCAGAAGAGGATCTGGGAACTCTACCGCATCAATTTGATGGTCTTGAGCGACGGCGCTGACTGATTCGCATCGGACATTTGAGAAAGATACTTTGAACTTGGCAGAAGTGTCAATAATCTGAACTCGTAGGTACCGAAAGGAATAACGGCGGGGAAGGTTTATCGTCTGCGGACATGTGTCGACATTGATGACCTCGTCAGGAAGCCAGGCAGTACTGATCCAGGTCTTCACATTGTCCATATCCATTGTTACATCAAGTGGCGACTCGCCAAAGGTAAGGCGGAGTCGACATGGAGCGTCCATGTTTTGCCCAACGTAGTCCAAGTGGAATGAGAGAAACCCAACCATATGAATACCGAAATCGAGGATGAATTCAGATCCCTTTCCCCAAGACAGGGACGAGAGGTCATTGATGTCATGGTCAACAGTGCAAGCCTCAAGACCCAAGAATTGGTGACTAGCTTTCTCGAATCTGATTTTCCTCTGGGGAACTCGGAGGCATGGATGAAGCTTGGGCAGTAAATTGTCGGCGATGCCCTCAAACGTTTGAGACATGTTTGCTGCAGGTTCGGAATGGTTTATTTCCTGGAATATGTTTTCTGGAGGAGATGGTGTACGGTCAGTGGACGAAGCAAGCGGAGGATGACTGCCCAAGGCCACAAGCGATAATTGAAGGTCAAAAACATCGATTTTCTCTCGCATCAAGACAACCCGGGACCGACAGAAGACTCTACCGCAACGGTTCTGAAGATGAAGTTGCTGCGGCTGGAATCTAAATCTAACTAGTCGTCGGGGAGGCTCCCCGAACCTGCGAAACATTTACAGCCAATTAACAAAGACCAACGTCGATGAGAGTGTTTTCCACGGGGAGCCTCCCCGAAGTTAGACCCATATTTAACATCATCAAAGAGGTCTAGAGCCGCCACTGATCAATAACTCTGCACTAGTTTCGCGACGAGGTTCAACAGGAAAAACATTGCAACTATTCATTGTATCCTCATTGCACTCGAACCGTCACATATCCAATCGCTTGACTGCTTCATACGGCTAAAACCTTAACTAGAGATGAAGCGCCTTTGATAGCTGAGGCTACCAATACCCCACATCGTTCTAGAGACTGCCACGATACTCTGGCATTCAACCCGGTAATCTTCCCCGTGCTCATGCAAAGCCCTCACGTAAACCCCATGGGGAAAATCATTAGATCCATACTGTCGGATCACAGGGCAATACCTACTTAAAGGCACGCACCCGACAGTCTATTGATCTACATCACTCATCCAAACTCCTATCTCATCAACAACAGTTACCATGTCTTCCATCAAGTCCAAACATGGAGTTGAGAACTCAAAGATCGATGGTGACGTTGCTGAGTTTCACGTCGAGGAAGCTCTCAAAGCATCGCAAGTCAAGGCCGAAGCAGGGCAGCTTTCTTCGGGTTATGAATCCCTAAGCTTGTGGCAAACCGTCAAGGTCTTCAAAGTTGCTTCGGCATATTGCTTCGCTGCAGCTTTCAGTGCTGCTACCGATGGATATCAGATCGGGTAGGTCCTCTCGCCTCTATTGAACTTCAAGTCCATATTTGCTAATCCGACCTAGAATCAATGGAAGTATCATTGCCAACAAGGGCTTTGTTCACCAATTTGCGACTGCGACCAACGCCGACGGAGAAGAATACCTGACAGCTCCTATTCTTGCTGGCTGGAGTTCCATCATGTCTGTCGGTCAGATCATCGGCATGTTGACAATTCCTTTCCTGTCAGACCGATATGGCCGCAAGACTGCAATGTGGACCTATTGGACTATCCTTGTCAGCAGCGTCCTGTGCGAGACTCTGGCCAGGACTTGGCCAGTTTGGCTAGCCGCTAAGCTCCTTGCGGGAGTTGGAGTTGGATGTCTTCAGTCGACTCTGCCCGTCTACATCTCTGAGTGCGCCCCGACCCGTATCCGCGGAGGTCTTCTTATGTGCTACAGTCTCTGGTGGACTATCGGATCCTTCTTCGCCTACATAGCCCTCCAGCTGCTCAACCGAAAGAACCCCAACATTTGGCTGACTCCTATTTATACCCAATGGGCTCAGATCGGTATCATGTGTCTTATATACCTCTTCCTTCCCGAGTCGCCCGCCTGGTGCGTCAGTCGTGGTAACGCAGATGGTGCCAAGAAGCAGCTGATGAGGCTCAACCGCGGCGTCGTCGACTACGATGAAGAGCATCAGTACCAGATCATTGTGCAGACTTTTGACCATGAGAGGATGGTTGCTGCTGAGCAGAAGAAAGAGCACTGGTATGCCATCTTTCGCGGAACCGATGGCCTTCGAACTATTATTTCTCTGTGGCCGAACCTGACACAGCAATTTATTGGCCTCACCCTTTTTGCGACCTTTGGAACCTACTTCTTTCAGCAAGCGGGTTTGGCTGACCCTTTCACGATCAAATGCATTACGTCTTCCATTAATATCACCACCCTGTTGATCGTCGTCTTGGTGGCCGATAAAATAGGTCGTCGCCGTATATCATGCTTTGCCACGACACTTTCATGGACAGCTTGTGTGGTCATTGGAATCCTTGGTCTGATCCCCAGGACCACGGCGACTTCAAACATCTTTGTTCTGTTTGTATGCCTCTGGAGTAAGTCTCTTTATCAGCCTGTTGGTCATAACCTCCGATACTAACAATCTCCAGATGTCGGAATGATCTCCAATGGCGCTGCTGGTTGGGGCTTCATAGCTGAGATATCTTCTCTACGTCTTCGACCCTATACAGCTGGCTTTGGAGCTGCATGCACCTGTGTAGCCGGAGTCATCATGAACGTCCTAACTCCATATATGGTTAATGCCAACAAGTGGAACTGGGGCTTCAAGACTGGCTGGTTTTACGCTGGTGTCGGACTACCCTTCGTTATCGGTACATGGCTTCTTCTTCCTGATACATCGGGGTAAGTGATAGAACACAGAAAGGTTTACGGGACATTGTATACTAACAGGTATCAGACGAACTGCAGCTCAGGTTGATGAACTTTTCGAGAGGAAGATCAAGCCATGGAGGTTTAGCAAGACTCAAACATCAGCCTGAAAGCAGGGGACAAGCCTATGTGTCTCGGTCAGAACTTAGGCTGTCTAAGAGTCAGGGTTGTCTAGCTCAAATAGCCTCTGGAACTCTGCTTTTGGCCGCCTGCAGTCGTGTATGGCTATCACATGAGAAGGATTACCTTGAGAGTGTGTGGTTTTGGGGATCGAATTGCATTATAATTTTCCGATATTCACCGTACTGCTGTTAACACTGATCGTTATTGTCTTTATTATCTATTCTTGTTATTACACTCGCGCTATTAGTGGCAGTAGCTCGCCTGTTTACGACTAGCAAAGAAGATTTATCTATTGGCTCTAATCTGGCTTCTTGTACCCAACATAAAAGCTTGTTGCTTGTATGATACCTAAGTTAGTGACTGCCTGGAAGCGTGATTAAACTGAAAATCCTGCTCAGCCGAAGTACAGTTACTTCCGTTCCCTAACATTCTCACCCCTCGTGCCTGAAACGTTCGCCCTCGGAATAGTCGGACCCTTACGATTGATACTACGATTCCTCCTCGACCAACTCGGACACGGCAGGTTACTCCCTATGGGCAAGTCAAGATTTGGCCACTCGTATTCCAAAGAGGGCTGCAGATAAACATGATCTGCAAAAAACGCCGCCAGCCAGGTTTACTGAGGATGATACCGCAAACCTTCCCAAGCGCAAGCGTTTGCCAGATCAAAACGAACCAACACGATCGAAGCGTCAACGTGTGTTGGAACAATACGGACGACCTCGTAAACAGACTCGCCGTAGCGAAGACGGATAGTCCAATCGCTCCGCCAAGGCAACACGCTCGACGACTTGAAAAGAAACAACAATAGTCCTCTTCAAACCCATCACCCGCTAAGCAAGTGAACCTTGATCGTGCGAAGCGACAAACCGATTCGTTTTCTCATTGCGAATCGAAACTTGCAAGACCTGCTAATTGACTGGTTAGCTGACGCCCGAAGCCGAAAAGTATTGTCACTATTCGGCATCAACACGCCAACCAATCTCCCTCGAATCCAACTTCGGAACGACTCCCGGATGACCTCTCCCAATTTTGTTCTCGTCGAACACGATAATGCTGAAAACACGTCAACCATCCCTTAACCACACATCGATGCGTTTACGATACGGATGATCAATCGTGTACAAACAATCGGTTCAAAATGGATGCATTGAGCTAGGCGGTGATTCACTCCAGGGCTGCTAACCACAAACCAGATCCCACCTGTCTGTGATGACTTCTCGTGTGACTAGATTAGATGTCGTTACGTGGTTCACCAATTTTCTGCAGCTCAATAGGATCGAAGATCTAGTAATGCGGTACCAGGCGGGTGCTCGATGATTGCCTTCACCAAAAAGTGTCTGGTCCTCGTATCCTTCGTCGTCCTCGCTGTCGGGGAAGATACAGTTAACACAAGGCAAGGGCGTGAAGATAACAGAGAGGAACAAGAATTAAACGATTATAAAAATTAAGGAAGGACGACGAGTAGACGCGTGTATGCTTACCGGAAAAAGAACGAAGCAATATTTCGTCATCATCGTTGTCTCCCGGCTTAATTCCCTACTCTCCGTTCCTCTTCCTCCCATTTGCTTCCTTGTCAACGCAAATCGGCTTAGACTGGAACGGTCTCCATTACTCTTGGAAGCTCCTATACTGGATTGTGGTATAATTAGCGTTGGAAATGCGTCAAGTACCGGACGACACCGGACGACCAAGGCGTAGGTGTTGAGAAAAAGAAGTCTGTTGTACAAAGAGTTGAACTGTGATAACGTAACCACTCCGGAAGTAAGGAAACACATGAGATGTTCCTCCATACCAGCCTGGTATTGAGAATAGAGCCAAGGTTGACTATAAGGCCCCCAAGAAGCCCCATAACAACAACAATGGCAAGCCGAAGCATATCTAAGCTACAGTTATGATGTTGTGCTATTTTTACACCCCCCAACATTGACCTCTGCTCCCTTATCGCAAGGGGGCTTAGTGTGATAGCCCAGCTAGGGAGTAAAGCCCCGCTCTCGGGTGCGGGTTCGGATTTGGCTGCGGGTTCGGTCTCAAGGTGCGGGTTCGTTCTCAACACCAATTACAAGTGTAAATGCGTAATGGCGAAATACAGGACTATGCATCATGCACTAAGAAAATACATAGACACTGATGCCATACGTCATGCTTATGGTCAATTCTGCTTAGCTACACTTTTACCTGAGAAATCGCCACTTTGCTTAAATTTAGCAGCTTTCTCAGGCATAGCGAAATAAGGGATTCCGTAACTTACAATCCTCACATATGCCACCGGGCGCATCTGTTTGCATACTAATATGTTATAGATCTACCAGACATAAAGTGTCGATAATGGTAATAGGGAAGGCTTTATTCCGACCCTCTAATTTATCAGATTAGGCTGACATGGAAGGCTGCTGTAGACGACATCGACGATGTCAAGGGCCTCTATCCCACTCTTGTCTTAAATACCATCCCTAAGAGCGCCCAGGCTGTCGCGAAGAATAACGGTGTTGGTAACATCTGGGGCTTACCTGCAAAGGAGTCACTGCTGAGTAACTTTACAATTCTTTCTCAAACCACTATTTCATCTCTAACGCGAGTCTTCCTAGTTTGGCAATTCAGTACTGCATGGGCAAAAGCTGAGGATGATATCCGCATCACTAACTGGCAACGCCGAACCTTTGACTTCGTTGAGTCATTGAACCGGGAGAAGAAGTTGGCAAGAGATTTTCTCTACATGGGAGATATTAGTGAGATCCAAGATCCTTTTGCGTCTTTCCCTCTGGAAAATGTTCAGCGCTTGAGGAAGATTCGGGATGCCTATGATCCTGAGCGGGTTTTTGTTTCTCTCAACTGGGGAGGGTTCAAGGTCGGTATCTAGGATGGACTAGACAGGTGGACAACTTGAATGGTAGAGAGAGGTATGGGGGGCTGTTTCAAACATTTTCTCTTCTTTTAGTATGATTATATTTGTTATTTACAGATACTTAGAAACATAAAAGTTATAGATCTCTTATCCGTATCAGCCGGTGATCCAAGAATTACCACGGAAGTCAATGCTAGGGAACGTGTTGAGTGGCATTTGACGGATGCCAAATCCTTTTGCCTTTGAGAGTTAGATATGCATCGAATTTATATCTAGAAGCTGGCCAATTATGCCTCGCATGCTAGCGTTTACAGAATCTACCCCCGTGGGCTTTACGCTTTAAAAAGGGGGGCTTCGATGCTTCGATACCTGGGCATGGTTGCGTAAGTAGCCAAACCCGTGTGGGACAACCAAGCCAACCCAACCCATTTTAATGGCACCTGCCCCCACCTTCATTCTTACCAAACCCTTTTGTCCTCCCACCCACCATATGCCCAACTCTCACCACAACAATCACAAAGAGTCCGCAAAGACGCACATATGAAGTTGTTTTACATCGGCGTACGGATACATCAGCCATATGAGCTGCCCGCACCAGACGCAAATAATCGCTGACCGCAAGTCTTCCAGATTGTCCGCAACCAGGACAAGCCAGCAGTGGAGCTCACCAGTCAAAAGGACCTTTCGGCGTACTCGCGTTTCACTAGAGCCAGGTAAACTCCCCAGCCCCCCACCATTCAAGAGCCCAAGACATAAACCATGAATGCTCATACGCTCGAAATTGACGTCTTCAACAGCTACAGCGAACTCATGACACTATTTGCTCGGACGGTGGCAGAGCGCACCCGACCAGGACAACGCCAGGATGTCGAGGAGCATGATCTCACATCCCACGCTCTCGGCAGTAGCGAGGGTATTTGCGGTATGTAAGTATCCCGCCTCTTCACTATCTCCTCAGATGACTCCTTCCGGCGGCTGCCCCAATAATTTATGCTGATGAAGGGCCATGTTACAAAGTATCATATCCGATCAACAATACCCTAGCTTAGTAGCTCACCAACTGCTGTCCAAAGTGTATGTTTGTGCTCGTGTTTACCTACTATGTTGCACCGAACTTATCACGTAGACTGACGATTACTGGCAGGGTCGACGAATTCCTCACCAAGTATCCTCGATCTGCCTGGGCTGATGGCGCGCCAGTTCTGGCTTTCCCAGAATTGACGGAGTACCTCTCCAAGTACCAGGATCCTCATCAGGCTGACAGCATTCTCAAGATCCAAAAGGAGTTGGACGAGACGAAAATTGTCATTCACAAAACTATCGAAAGCGTGCTGCAGCGTGGAGAGAAGCTTGACGATCTTGTTGCCAAGAGTGATGGATTGAGTGCCCAGAGCAAGCTATTCTACCGTATGTCTTCCGATTTTTAGACATTGTCTCGGCACAGCAATAGTGGATGTTGACTAACTGCGACGCAGAGCAAGCCAAGCAACAAAACTCATGCTGCGTGGTTATGTAATAGCAGATGTGCTAAGTCAATCAGTTGCTGGATTATGACAATGGTCGAGATACTAAGTACACAAGCTTTAAGGAAGACTATCCAAGACAGAATTACAAGAAACACTATATGATACAATTGATCCCTCGCAAACACTTATGCATGTCCAACACCAACCACAATCTTGCCTGCTGTTCGCCCGAGTCTGAGCTTTGTGTAGGCCCTCGGAGCCTCCTTCCATTCAAACTTCTCGTCAATCACGGCTCGTACCTTGCCCTGGGCCATCCACTGACCAATTTGCTGTAAATCCTTCGAGTCGATGTTCACCCTCACAAGGCGATACTGTCTCTTACCACCCCCTAGACAAGATGGCAACAGACTCCTGCGAAGCATCCCGAGCAAAGACTTTTGCATGGCGACCTGGAGAAAGGTACCGTCAGGCTTCAGAAAGTGGTGGCTTTGCTCGTATAGGCCTTCGGGTGTTCCCACGTTGTCAATAGCGAGATCGAAAATCTGTCCCTTCTTTTTCAACTCGCCCATGACATTGATATTTCGGTAGTCAAGGACCTCGTCAGCCCCAAGACTACGACAGAGCTGCACATTTGCTGTAGAGCAGGTAGTCGTGACCTTAGCACCGAGAGCCTTGGCGAACTGAATTGTGAAGGAGCCCACTCCTCCACTGCCCCCGTTGATGAAGATGTTGGATCCACGCTTGATCAGATCTTGTGGTAGAGACTGATATGCCGTCATCCCTGCTGTGCCCACTGCTGCTGCATCATCAGGTGCAACCCCTGCAGGGAGGATTGCGAGTTGGGAAATAGGTGCGACGATAAGCTCGCCAAGAGTACCGAACTTGGGGAATTTCGAAGCAATGCTCAAAGCGCCAAAGACAAGTTGGCCTTCCTTGGGCGAGTCATTTGTGGTATTTGTGGCCTTTATACGGCCACAGAAGTCGAGCCCGGGGCTGGCAGGTGGTTGCACCATGAATTTCCCATACAAGGGGGCCTCTGGCAATTTGTATTCGACGGGATTGATACCTGCAGTGATGACTTGGACCAGTGCATGGTCTTGGGGAAGTGATAGTGCGTCTGGGGGGGTTGCATTTTCGTTAAGAGTGAGAGAACTCTCAAGAGTACCCTTGATGGCCGTGTATTGCCAAGCTTGCATATTTGCCGAAAAAAGACTGGGTCGTTCCGAGTGGAGAAGGCGGATTGGGAAGAGTGTTGAGAACGAGATTTTGTGGTATAAATCTAAAGGGAGAAGTAGACTTTATTGTACCTATCGGACGTGGCCATGCTGATACGAAATCATCAACCAGTCTCACTCACTTATAAAGTGGTTGGGTGGAGGGCAGGTAGCTGGCTCTGTTGTATTAGATTACAAGGGGGTGCGTGAGACCCACGTAGTGAGAATTAGTAATCGAGACTAATTATCGGGTTCGGATTCATACGTTGTCTGATTGGCCACCCCAAATGCGCTTCGGGGCTTGACGTCTCCGTCTACGTCTTTTGGCTACACAGTTAACGGAAAGTTTCTTTTTGAAATTTTAACTTTTTTATTTTTCATCCGATGGAAATGGGGATGATTTCAAATCATCTTCCCATGAACGACAGGGTGATATCAAGGGGAACACGAACTTTGCGTCTCCGTCTCGTGTCTACATTTAGGGAAGAAACATGGCAAACGCAATAATATACCGTAGTTCGGGGCTGAATCGATATCCTCATTGAATCACCGCTAAATAACCAATCGCTCTCACGTTGGAGTCGTTCTTCCATGTTTAACATACTCCAACGGCCATGCGACTGCCTCGTGCCAACAAGGCGGAAGATCGTCTACAATGGCATCCAGCAAATCATGTCCCCAATTTTTCAGAAACCAGAATTCGGATCCCACGGCGTGGAGAACCGTGCAGTAATGCGCAACCACTACAAGGGCGGCCGGGTGACGCTCACGGATCAGTTGGAGGAATCCATCCTTGATGATCATGGGCCAGATTATAGCCACATTTAGCTCAGGGGAAGCAGTAGAAGCCCTACCAACACTCTCTCCTAGCGCGAAGATTGCTTCTCCCGCCTGGGACTTGACCGCATGGTCTACCTTGCCCGCGTCAAGGCTCTCCGTTATGGAACCAAGCCTTTCTACAAGCGATAATAATAAACCCGTCCCTCTTGCATATGAATTGCATTCCATAAACCCTCCAAAGATCCCATTTCGGATCACATCTTTGAATGAATTGAGGATGCTACTGACGCCTCGAACAAGAGCAAAGGCACCGAACAAGTCGTTCACTTTCTGCTCGAGGTTTCCACCACTCGTCCGAGCACACGCGGCGAAAGCTCCTATAAACAAAAGGGATGAACCGGCAAAGAGGGCATGACAGTTTCTCGGAGTGACCGTTGCGACCTCTCCCCGAATTCCACATATTGCATGATGCTGATGCTTGAAAGCTCTGGACAGATGTTCTTGGCATTCAGATGGGTTTAAACTCGAGAGGTGGAATGCTGAAACGGCAAGGATTTGATGCATGAGGAAGGGATAAGCTACCCCCACCTTGGGAATCTCAATCTGCCATATGTGGCGATTAGCCCCTGGGAGAGTAGCTGAAGTTATAGAGGAGTAGTGGCTCATCAAGCCCAAGTCCTCGGTCCAATCAGACGGCTGTTGGCATTTTGGGACGATAGAGGTGCCCTTAGAAAAGTCGAGTAGTCGCACGCCCTCGGTTCCTATCAAGGAAATTGCGTTAGGGCTGACATGGCCTTTTGACGAAGCAGAGTCAAGAGAAGGTGAGGAAAGCAAGCTACAGGAGAAGCCCCTCTTGCTGCACAAACCGCATGGGCGTCTTTCGTCGCACTACCGGGATGTCAGCCGTTCGGATTCCAAAATAGGTACTTCACGCCAGCTTTACGGACCTTGATCTTCCTCTGCTTGCAGCGGGAGCAGCCGTTACGCGACTTCGTGTGCCCTAATCTACCCATGGGAGCGACTGTATGGAAGGTGACTGTCTAGAAAACGGTATTTTGGCGTCGGTGCCGACACTCAGTTCGCTTTGGTAGTTACTCGGCTTGATGCGTTTAAAGGAGAAGACCAAGTTTGGCTTTGCGTTGCTGAAATGAGGAGAAAACCCGCCGACTCGCGCTAATTGGAGTGGCCCGTGACCGGGCAGGTTTAGGCTTAGCCACCATTGACGTGTGCTAATATAAAACTTTACTATGCATGGTGAAGACGCAGCCCATTACGGGAACGCCAGTCATCCGAGAGTCCGACAGGAATAAGCGATTACGATTGATATCTTTGTCCTCAATAGATAAACACTGAATGTTATATTTATATAAGAAGTAGTCAACGGACTTATAGCCTGCTCTACACATTAAATCAAGATACATATACAGACCCTAAAAGCCAGCCTTAGTACCCTATTACATCAACTACATCATGAGCTCAAATGGAGAACCAGGAGAGTTCGTCTTCTACCATTATGACCCTTCACTTCCGGCTGCAGTCGTTTTTATCAGTCTTTTCAGCCTATCCTCTCTTCTCCACCTCTATCAGATCATTCAATTCAGGGCCTGGTACTTCGTTCCCTTCCTGGTTGGCTGTGCCTGTAAGTATCCGGTGTTGATCCTGAATATCGGGTTTGAATATTGACAAGACTGCCAGTCGAAATCGTGGGATATATAGGTAGAGCTTTATCGGCCACTGAGACTCCGAACTGGACAACTACATCATTTACAATCCAGAGTCTGACCCTTCTTCTTGGGCCTGCGCTCCTGGCTGCCTCTATTTACATGGTCCTGGGTCGCGTGGTAATACTTCTCAGAGCCGAAAATCTCTCTCCCATCAGAGTGAAATGGCTGACCAAGATATTCGTTTTGGGTGATGTGCTATCTTTCTTGGCACAAGGCGCCGGTAAGTATCCCCTGAGCCCTGAATCGAGATCAAGTTTAACAAACTTCAAGGTGGTGCCATTCTTTCCAGGGCCAAGTCAATGAGTGAACTTAAGCTCGGCGAGAATATCATCATTGCCGGTCTCTGCATTCAGATCGCATTTTTTGGGCTTTTTATCCTTGTCATTTGCGTGTTTCACTGGCGAATCAATAAGTCTCCCACTAATGCCTGTTATGCAACCACTGTTCCCTGGAAACGACTGCTTTGGGTTCTCTATGGTGCCAGCGCCTTAATCATGATTCGCTCTGTCTTTAGAGTCGCCGAGTATGTCATGGGAAGTGATGGGCCGCTTCTTGCCAACGAAGCCTATCTTTATGTCTTCGACGCGGCCCTGATCTTTACAGCAACAGCTTCGTTCAATGTATTCCACCCAGGGAAAATCTTACAGACAAGGGGCAAATTGATACCAGTTTCAAACGACGATAACTCTGTGGATTTACGCTCTCTTACTGTTTCAAGAGGCTAGACTTCGTTAACGATATGATCTTTCTCGGATGATAGAGGAGGGGTGGTTGTTTTCTTTATGTCTCTTCAATTCCTAACATCAATGATTTCTAGAATATAAAATAGATTTACTGGCTATTTCGTCAAGGCCATGTAGCTATAGAAGAAACCCTCAAGAATACAGTTTAATTAGACTAAAGCCATCTCCACCTCTCTCGCAAGACATGAATTAGGACTTCAGTCGCGTCGAACCTTGACGTACAGATACCGTGAAATAGCCGTACTGAAGGCATGATTTTCTCTTTCTGACATTACGTCTTGCATCTCTACCAATACAGCCGCCCGCCGCCCGCAGTGCTGTACTATCACGAGGCCATTGATGTGAATCACACGTCACTTGTGAAGTAATCCTCATTCATCATTTTCCGCCTGTCGTCCACTGGGCTTGAAGGAGTCGGAATCTGGGCTATATTGGGCACCTAAGGAATAGACAACAGAGCAAATAGTAACAACCTGAGCTTGATTCGTCCCAGGTGTAAAAGTACTCGAGGAAAGTTGGCTCGACTTCCTGCCACATTTGCAAAGAAGCGAGCCTTGGCCACGCTACATCCACCAGGGGAGGCGTTTCAAGTCGGATGCAACAAACCTAACAAGGTTAGTAACTGACAGGCCACCACTGATGGTTCGTAAATCTTCACATACCGAGTCCTCTTCATCTCCTCTTCCACCTTGGCCAGTACCTCTCTCAACCACTGCTCCCTGTCTACACGAACATCTCGAATGTGGCATCGTAGAGCTATCTGCGCAACGGTCATCGCGTTCAACTCCTTCCTCTTTTCGACAACCGCGGGCTGGAGGTCCATGTAGTCTTTTCGCGCCGATCTCAGTGAAGCAACACAGGAATCGCGCTCCAAAAGTGCTTTGCGTAGCTTAGGCGGTCGGCTTCTGAAGGCAACTGGCGAGTTCTCTTGCGTTTGGTTGGAATTGATCAAAGCTTTGTCGACTTTCGAAATGGCTAACAAAAGCTTTTCTTCACATGCCTCGAGGTGGTCCAGTGCAAGCTCGAGTAGAAGCTCGATATCGGTGACGGCGGTCGTGAGATGGTCGATTTTGGATTCGATGATAGGCAACTGATCGTTGAGAGCGGAGAGTGTTTCGTCGAAGCTTTCGCGCTCCTGGTTCAGGGCGTCGGAGACTTGGAGACGGGACATTGTAGAGCGAGTGCAAGAGAGCGTAAGGGAAAAGGAGGGGAACCGAGTCGAGTTGCGGTCAAGAGAAAGTAAAACGTGGTAAGACTGTTGTGATAAGTTAGCAAAGCGTGGTTCAGAAAGTCATTTGAGTCGTGTTGAAAGACGGTACGTAGGTTCGCGATGTAACAAAAGATCGGACGCCCGATGACAATGAGAGCTCTGTAGTCACGGATGTTGTATCCAGCGTTTGTCTCAACGGAGGCGAGGTTCGCGTTGTATGTGCATTCGCATTTTCATTCGCGTTTGAGGTGGTGATGTTTTGTTACGGTTCCATTACCGTCGACTTTGTTGTTGCCACTGTAGCTCAGTACCTTGGCGCTGTTGTTATTACTTTGCGGGCCGCCACGGTTCATTTCAAGCTACATTTCACTGCCTGTGCACTGCCAAAGTCAAATAGCTTTCACTCACACTCGACGCAACAAGATTTACATATCCGCAGTGCGAGGGTGTCGCTGGCATTAATTTTCCTCCCGGAAGGTGATAGCCAACGCCTGCCACTCCACGCCAATACTCCATGCCTAAGTGGGAATGGCGTCGCAACCAGCCAGATTTTATAACAACAAACATGCAGATGTCGAAGAAGCTTGTTGGATAGTCTCTGAGCACCTCTTCGTCGGCAGCTCAAGGAGAATCTCGAATTGCACCTAGCCCATTTCTGACCAGAGGATTTCCAAGATGTCACCAACGCACCTCTCCTTAAAGAAACAGCCAACAACGCCATGACTTACCCGGATCATCTCTAGACCAGACCCAACTAGCTGCCTGCGTGGCTCGAGGGCTATTCACACGGTGACATTTCATGCGATGCGATTGTATAGCTGGACCTGTTCGACTTCAAGACTATTCGTAAACGCGCCGCTGACAGCTATTTTTCTTCCAAGAGTCTTATTTCGATCAGGCAGTGTGGTCTACTATGCGGCAAAGCGTGATAACTTTGGTTCTTTGAGCTCTGGCAATGATTTTGACAGTGAATACGATCTACCTAAACTCGGCACACATAACGCACCAGAGATTGCATCAGATCAAAGGCCAAAACCCGCGCCGGCAAATGTAAAGATTCGGAGTGCTCATCACCGACAATCGCACCTTACGCCCTGGTCTTTACCTTCCCCGTCCTAAATTTCCGGGCGCATACACGTTAGGCCCTGTCCATCAATACTTGCCCTTCGAGGAATGTCATCGCTGAGCTGCAGCGTAGGGTCATATATTGGATTGTCTGCTGTCTTTGAGCACACACCTGCACTATCACAGTACAAACCACATTTAGGCTATATATCAAAAACTCACTAATATAGATACATACGACCAAAGGTAGTGGAAAATACGGGATCCCGTCCGCTCTCCCATAGTCAAGCCACTAACCGGCGGATTAGTAGTTGGGTCGGTGACGACCAGCGAATCCCCGCTGTTGTATGTTTTCATCTTTTTGCGATTTCTTCAAACGCTCTTGTCAACTCAATGAAACTTGTAATAGAACGAAATAGTATTGTTATAGCGGTTATGGTAAGTTGTGGTTTTGCTAGATTAGTAACGATTTTATGGATTACTCTATATATTTTAAGATCTATTGAGCTCGAACCCCAACGCCATAGACATTTACACACCACAGCAAAAGTAACCGCATCTGCACCTATATCTACATCTATATCTGCTTCACCTCAATACCATCCTTGACCATCTTCTTGTCCTCCTTCTGTTTCCGCCTCTCCTTCGTAGCCCACCACACTCTATTGCTCCAAGCTCACAGCAGTACATTTGCTCTCCTGCTCAAAGACAACTACTCGTCCCTTGCTATTCTCATCTTCACCTGTCTGCGATCATTTAGAATAGGGCCGTCATGTGTCGCCCCCCTCGGCCTTCTTCTGTACCACCTTGTTGTAGAGCTATAAGAAACTTTCTATTGTTGATCTCATTGGGAGACTTGTAGAGCCTTGGCTTGATGAAGTCAAAGGTTAAAGCAAAAGAATATGATGATATCTTATATCTCCTTTACATCTATACCCAGAAGAGCTTGTAACAACTCTATTACTATTAAATCAAATTTTATCACTTACTATGCCACGCACTTTACTCTCTGCCTCTACCATATCTTCCCCCATCTATCAGCCAAAAACCTTTCCCCACAACATCCCTAACAGGCCTGTTGTCTTATAGTTCTTATGCACTGTTTCTTTCCCATCAATTTTGGCCCTTACATTATCCCAAACCTGCTCCAAATCTGGCCTGTCACTAGCGCCGCCTATGTTCATGGCGCTTGGAACAATTGCCCACTTCTCTAATACTGCTCCTCCCTGTCCCTTCACATCTTCACCTTTGCCACCTCGTAGAACCAAAATCCCCGGCTGTGCCATCCCATTCTCATAGCCTTTCCTCTCGGTCACCGCTATCTCAAGACCATAGTTCTCTTTTACTAATTCCACGAGTGTGTTCTTAGTATCAACGATAGCGTCACCGGAATAACCAGTGAGTTTGCGCATTTCAGGGAGGAAAGAAGCTAGTTCGGAGGTAATGATTACGGTTTTGCCGCCCAGTGAGGATATGGAAGGGGACAGTCCTTGGAGGGTCTTGAGATAAGCTCGGCAGAAGGGACACCAATGGCCACGGTAAACTGAGAGATTTTAGCTTGAGCGGGAAGGTAGAAGGATAGTATGGTAAAATAGTAAAGCAGAAGGAACAAAGAGTTGGTGGCGTGAAAATAGGGCTAACTTACAAACGACGAAGAGAACTGAGGATTCTGAGAGTAACGCATTAAATTCCTCTACAGGGGTGTAAGTCGCCATTGTGAAGTGGAATGTTCTGTTGTGTAACTATGACTTGGTGAAACAAAAGGGCAGTTCGTCAAGACTTATAGACCAGACCATATCCAACCTCGTAGCCACTATCCCATCAGCTTGCCATTACAGTATTGACAAATTGTGTTAGCACTCAAACAAACTCGGATCAAACGGCAAAAGGCTCGGTCAGCAAGGCAGCATGGTCAGCATTGGTCATCATTCGTTATAATTTGTCAGTGGACATAATGCATCTGCATTAACCAATAAGCTGCCTATAAGTCTGACATATTCTTGGGGCAAGTCACTACGCATTATCTATGAAATGCAGTGGAACAAGACGGGAAAATAGGGTGTTCGGCGTTCGTAGTGATTTGTCAAATTTCCTAACTTATCGCAGCTATTGAAAGAATCAAGCAACCGCCCTCCAGCATCCTATTTGGAATATATCTATCCAAATGTAAACTTCTCTACACGTCATTGTGTACTGCGAGCCGAAACCGTACTTGCTCGGTTAATAAACCCACCCACGCTGGTCTCAGTCACGGTTCATAAATAATAACCAATCTTCCCCGCCCAATCATTTACTCCACTTTGCAGACAGCACCAACAAATATTTCTCTCTTTTTCTAATCTTTCTCGAAGGCGCCTAAAGTATGCCAGCTATAAGAAAGCAGTGGGACTTCTTGGTAATTGCAGGTGGCAGTGGAGGTCTTGCAGCTGCTAGGAGAGCGAGTGCATGGTATGGTGCAAATGTAATTGTAGTAGAGGCAAAGCGATTAGGGGGAACCTGTGTCAATGTGGGGTAGTTCTACCACTGCTCTAGAGTCTACCACTCAAGTGCTGACAGAAACAGATGTATACCAAAGAAGATCACCTGGAATGCAGCAAACCTGGCACAAAGCTTGCACGACGCCAAGTCCTATGGCTTCTCTGTCGAACAGAGGGCGCCATTGGACTGGACGAGCTTCAAAAAGAAACAAGACATGGTCGTCGAGAACCTGAACGACATATACGAGCGCAATCTAAAGAAAGACAGCATTGAATACATCCACGGCCGAGCTTGCCTGGTAGACAAGAACGGGTACATGATAAAGCTTGATGATGGCATCGAGATCCAAGTCAGCGCGAAGAAGATCCTGATTGCAACTGGTGGACATCCCACAGTTCCCCAAGGAGTCTCCGGGGCCGAATATGGAATCACCAGCGACGGTTTCTTCGAGCTCGATCATCATCCTAAGAAGGTGGCAATAGTAGGAGCTGGCTACATTGCCGTGGACTTTGCAGGAATGCTACAAGCTTTAGGCACAGAGACGCATCTTTTCATTAGACATGAAAAACTTCTACGAACCTTTGATAACATGATTCAAGAAAAGATTGTTTCAGAGTACGAGGGTATTGGCATACATATTCACAAGAATTCTACGCAAAGCAAGATCGAGAAAGACAAACAGACAGGGAAGCTAGCTTTACATTACTCTGACTCAACTGTTGAGGGCAGGCTTGAGGACCTGGATACTTTGATATGGGCCATCGGCCGAAGTCCAGAAGTGGAAGGTCTGGGTCTCGATATTGTGGGTGTCAAGCAGAACGAGAGCGGTCAAATAATCACAGACAAGTACCAGAACACTAACGTGGAGCATATCTACTCACTTGGCGATGTCGTTGGCAAAGTCGAGCTCACTCCAGTTGCGATCGCCGCCGGCCGCAAGCTTAGCGATCGCCTCTTCGGTGGTGAAAAATTCAACACAAGCTAGCTAGACTACAACCTCATTCCCTCCGTCGTCTTTGCCCATCCTGAGGTCGGATCCATTGGCCTGACGCAAGCTGAGGCCGAGAAGAAATACGGGAGGTAAAACATCAAGATCTACAGGACCTCCTTCACAGCGACCTACTACACCATAATGGAGGAAAAGAGGCCTTCCAAATATAAGCACATTTGCCAGGGGAAAGATGAGAAAATCGTGGGTCTACATATCTTGGGATTGGGGAGCAGTGAGATACTGCAGGGGTTTGGTGTAGCGATGAAGATGGGGGCCACGAAAAAGGATTTTGATAGCTGCGTTGCGATTCATCCGACAAGTGCAGAAGAGCTGGTTACTCTGAATTAGTGGCAATCTTAGAACATGAACATATCTCATAACGTCTCCCTAAGTATCTATCATGTTTCCAAGCAGTTGTTTCTCGCTCTGGTTTTGATGACGTACCTCATCACCTTGACACATAGATAACGCGAATAATACCAGGAACGAGGCTTCACTTATTACACGGCCTGGAAGAATGATCAGTCTTCATAACTCTAGTCAAAACAAGGCTGCCGAGCGCCAAAGTGCAGGAGAGTGCGACTTCCTAAGCGCTCATCCATAGGCGAGCCATCGAGCAACCTACTGCGTTCGCAAACGACAGCATCGCAGACCACTCACCTATGTCGAAAGGAGTACCAAGAACGCTGAGCCAGTTCTCGCCCCAGTCTCGCTATCGATCACTCACTAAACAAGAGCCTCATGATTATAGTTTAAAGTATGTCAATGGAGACAGTACCATGGATAAGAGCGTAACGAGGGGGAAATGACCAGAAGAGTTCGATACACTCATGAATGATCAGGATTTGGGCGATAACTATAAGACTGGGGGTCACAGCGATGTATCACTTAACGATAAATTCATTTCCCCCTTTCACGAAGCAACATCGAACCGGTTCGACGAGTTCATAACTAACAGCCTCGTCTCAGACAACGAAACGTACATGAGCGAACCCCAGAAAATGACACGGAATTATCTCCCTCTCTTGTGCCTGTCTGACCAATGGTAGGAAAGGATGTGACATTTCTAGCTCCCCAATTTCCCAGAACCTTTCTCTCCGATCCTAAGCCCTGTCGCAAAGGTCAGATCATGCCACACGGCCGAGTCGGGAAATAAACGTCGATTCATACGAGACCTCATAGCAACTAAGGTCATAGAGTAAATGGCATCTGCAATCCGGATGATGAGTGATGTCCTGGAATTACTCTGCCAGGCGGTCGAAGTTGACCATAACAATCCAAATGGCTCTATGGAAATTCTGAACCCTTTATGGCTTGAGAACTTCCAGAAAACCGATAGCCTTCCTTGAACGGTTGAAGGATTGGAAAACATGCAACGAATCGGCTTCATCATTCATCGCTCCTCTTCTCGACGCTAGATGTTAGGCTTCGCGTGCGTGACAGGCATAGGTCTACACTCTACGTTCATGATGGCACACCTGAGAAGAAGCGAAGTGATGGCATACAGAAGCGCTTCAAAAGCCTGTTAGTCAAGTATGGAATTGGGATCTCCAGCTGGGCCATAGGGTTTGGGATGGGCGTGATAGTATCTAAGCATTTTCTCACTTCTGCCTTTGATCTCGCTGCGGTATTGAAGCGGAAGAACAACTACAGAATGCAATAGACCTCTGAGCAAAGTCCAACGAACGTTTGAAATCTCTCGTGATCGAGGAGCGATTGTCGGCAAAAGTGCGTACAGCATCACATACTCACCGGGATTCGTTGCAAAAGCCAACCAGTCTACCCGCGACCCACCGTTCTCTCGCAAGGGCTGCCTAGATGTCGCAGAAAACCTTTACTGAAGCGATTATCGAGTGTCTAAACAGCGTTGATGAACCGGCTTAGATTTGTCAGACAAGGTTACTGCTTGCAAGGCTGAGAGAGAGCAGGCACGCCATGATCGGGGCCAAAAACATGTCAATCGGTTAGAAGTGATATTTCGTATTAAAGTTTAACTAAAATATTAGTAGGGGCATTAAAACACTAAGCTGCAAATGCACACTGGATTGTTCTGTCTTGGAAAACACGTCATTATGACAGAGATGGTCGGCATGCTTATGCCGACAGTAACGTCGTTGCAATCTCAGGAACAAATAAGAGGAATGTACTCCGGGAGAAGGTATTAATTATGTGCATGTTTATTAATCAAGATTGGATATGGTAGGCCTCCAGTCCCAATGGAAGTCAAAGTTAAATAAGACCAGGCAATTAGAGTTTGAACTGTGGTTTTATATAAGTTCGTGTTTTGAGGACCAAACCCCCACACGAAAGCTATCTATAGTTTTCTGGAGCTCCCATGATTAACATCACTGTACGCGAAACTCGATTTACACAGAAATTTGACTCCCTTGCATAAAAGAGTCAGTTATCACAGTAGCCTTTCCAGGCCAAGGCTCCTTTACGATGAGAAAGTATGCACACGTATCAGCATACCATAAATGGGCCGTTGATACTGACGACATCCAGCCGGCGGCCTTCACTGACATGCTACGAGCATGGTAAAGATTTCGATAGCATGGGGCAAGCGATTGAACATATAAGGGCTAAACACGCAAACTTTATCAAGCGTCCCGGACGTCTTGGAGAGACGGATACACATGGACATTACTGGTACTGCTTTGATTGTGAGTCTGCTGTAAAAGATCATCGCAGCTTTAATTCCGATGAAGCAATGTGGCGTCACTTGGAGCACAGCCATAGCGATGTCATGGATCAGTTCTAGCCAATACCAAGATATCTTATCCCAAGATAAAAGCAGTACTAGAAGTGAAAAAGTTAGAACAAGATGCCGCGGTTACCTTCCGATAACGTTTTCTATCTTCTCTTGTTGGGTGACCCCTCCACGATCGTCAATCCGGGCTGGACCAGAGGTTGGCTACGGGAAAACGACACAATACCTGCTCTATCGAGGTTAGACAAGCACTGGTAAAAGGACGTGGTTTGTTAATATGTTCATGATGATTAGCGTAGGCTGACGTTATGGTAAGACAAGGATGTGATGCACTATATGCAAAGCTATCTCTCATCCATGAAAATGACAAGGGCAAACCGTCACCGACAAGCGGTCAATCGCTTGTCCGAGAGTATACATGTGTAGCTTACCAACTGCATTCGTTTATTAGACAATCATCCGTTCAGGCAACTCAATCGCGTCTCAAAAATCTGTTTGAAGAAACAGATTACTTAGGTAGTAATATCGATAAATTTTGAAGCTGCTTTGTAATAGTGGGGACCAAGACTGGTTTGGCAATAGTGGCCTTCTGGTCTCACATGTCGAAAAGCCTCAAATCAATAGCATAGCACGGTTTCTCAATAATTTCATGGCTACCGTTCCGTCTAAAGTTTCCTGTAACTTCCTCTCTTCTAAGATTTATACAAGATCATATAAAACAGATAAGTTTGTCATAATTTACATTTCACTATACAATCTTAGGATATTGTTAGATAAATAATATTCTAAATGTTATTTATCTTATAAATCTGTGTCATGTTACACATTTCCAGGTAGCTCGTTGTCGGAACCTTTCCATAGGACTGTGAGAGTAACACTGTGTTGTCGAGGAAAATATCTCATGGAACTATCGCCACAGACTTGAGCCACGCAGCACCCCTTTTCCCCGAGAAATCGAGTCTATATTATCAGATGGTAACCAAACGTCGCCTACCGCTTTCTCCATTATTAGTTGTTCCACCGTTCGCTCCCAAAAGAGCCTCATCGGTCTGGGCGATGATGTTGTTCGAAATCCTACTATCACCACGTCGACTAACCCACCTTTAAAATCATTTATTATGCAGCGGTTTTAATTGAGCGTCACACTGCTTACGACAACATCCCTGCCGCACTTAAGTATACGATCACATCGGCAGAGCAGTAGGTCAGAGTGGGGACAGGGAGAAAAGAATCTAGACCCCAATAGCTTCAAGCGACTTGAATAATTCATTATCACTGGAACATGGTGCTCCCTAATCCTGTGATTTGCCCTCTTTCTTACAGGGTTCACATTCTGCAACGCAATAGCAATCCGAGTAGGGATCGTCAGCATTGTGCCCACCATTAGGGCATCGGGTGTGATTGAAGTTCAACTCTTCGCCATGACACCAGGTCTGGCAATGAGAAGCTATTCCCCAAGTATGAGGCTCACATTGAACAGATTAGAAGACTTGCTCAACTTTATCGGTATCGCCACCTTTGCCTTTCTCAGCCGGTGTAACAGGCACACCAACAACCACATTGCCCAGCATGGCAAGTGTGAGGAGCGTTTTCACAGGGCTTTTTGTTCCGAACATGTTGGAAACAATTGACGCTGCAATTGGATGTCAGCTGGACCGTGCCTAGTAAGTCTGGTTGTGATATCTTACAGAGATGAATAAGGCTTGTGTGGCAAAAGGATGAGTGAGGTGAGAGGTACAGCGAAAAACTTACTTGAGAAGAAGCTTGTGGTTTTATTACGGAGGTATTTGGCTCCTTCTTATATGTGAAATCGGTCGAGCTGGGCTGGACATGTTCCATTTTGTCAAACGTCCTCCGAGGACTGCTTGCAGACCTGTTTGCTCATGGCCTGGCCACGCAGATTGTTCATGTAAAACCTGGCTAAGAGGGTATGGCTAAGCTTTTTGCTGTTGGTCGTCGTTCGCAGGCATGGGCTGGCGCCACGCCATGTTGCAGTATCGTGATTCCTATTCCCTAGTTGTCGGTTGTTGGTTATTGGTTGTTGGTTGTTGGCTGTTGGCTGTTGGCTGTTGGTTCAGTGCAGAATCACGGATAGATCGGAAGTTTTAGACTGAATAATAGGATGGAAAGGTTCTATCGCTTGGGGGTTCATAGCGATGATTAGTTCCGATATATCAGCACGCATTGTAATTAACAAACTTGATTGATAGGCCGGTATGAGCCAGATATTCAAAAAGTATTCAGTCTTTCAGTACTAAATACAATGCTCATAGCTCTCGGTTGTTAATTCGAGGTTGGATCAATTCGCATTTGGATTAACTGTTGAGCAGCGTAGTCATTTACACTAGAACCCCTTGGAGCTTAGCGGAACTTTTAATCATACAGGGTGAAGGTGATAATGCCTCATGCACATGCATTTGAAGGCTAGTGGGACTTTTGTCGAGGCAAAACAACAACCAACAAACAGTTGTAAGCAAAACAGCAAATAAAAGTCATTATTGTGGTTATCAACCCGATTGTATACTGTTTAAGGCGCGACCTGCATAACCAAGCGGGCGTCCTTGTGCCGATACCCGAGCAGGTAATGAATGGACTCAAAGAGCTTGTCAACAATGTCGTGCTCCATAGCTATATAAATGAACCCCGGTCCTTATAGTTACCCCTTTTCACAAGTTCAACGAAATTATTATCTGCTAAAGAAACCACACCAATCATCCCATCAAAAGAAATCAAGCATTATGGCAAATCTGGCTGCAGTCCATTACACAGTTGACCCTTCCACCAACCCAGACTCATGGCCTCCACCGGCTCCAGAATACGGCACTGCCATTATTTTCAGAGTTAAAGTTATTTTTATCAATGTTCACGGAGACTCCAACTTTCGCATTCTACAAACGGGCACAAACCAACATGTTCACCATGCAGTCATGCAGGTAACAAAGCACATAGCTCGCGGCGTCTATCGAATTATCAGTATGAATGTTAGCGACTACTCGTGCGTGGTGGTTATGTCAACTGAGAAATCAAGGGAGGAACTTATGTTCAAGAATGGGTTTCCTTGGGATAGGGAAAGCGACCCTCAGCCAGATGTTATTTTGAAGTAGGTGGAAGTGCGGGCGAAATGTAAAGATAGATCACGATATTAAAAAATAAACCTGTCTCAAACCAACTCCCACTAATGTGTAGAGCACTTTCCGCTATTATACATACTAAGATCCTGATTCTGAAGTATAGTTAAGAGACCGATGTGACCGACCCTGCTGGCCGTGTACCGTTGTACTTCTCGTACTTGATGAGCTCGTCGTCTTGCATTGAAGTCCTGACCAAAGTAGGTGTCGATATCAATAAGCCCTATGACTTTGGTGAGACTCCGCTGCATTCTGCTTGTTCGACTGAAAGAGAAGCCAATGCCGCCCGACTACTTTCTGCAGGAGCTAAAGAAAGCACCATCAAACATAGAGGTATGGCGCCATTAATGTCTGCTATTGTAGATGGCAGCGTTCTCGCAGTCCATGTGCTCCTGCAGCACGGCATGAAAGTAGAGACCACAAATATTAACGGAGAGCCAGCAGCAACTTGATTTCCTGCGGGGGAGAGAGAACAGATCTGACGCAGGAGCTGACTGTGTTGTTTGGTGCCTTGATGCTGAAATCGGGTGCTGTGCTGGTAATAAATACACGTCGCCCTTACGAGCGTTTAATATATGAAGATTACCAGAAGAGCCCCAGAATCCCAGGATGTTTAAACCATGTTAATTATCACGACTGCCCTAAAGTGGCACCCCCAGGAAAGGAATGTTTTGTATCTTTGGCCCGTATTGGGAATTGCAATGCTGCGTCCAATGACTTTAGAAGACGGGCTTGTTAAGAAATTCGAATAATTCTGGTATTTATACTATCTTACATAACGGGGGTATCTATGTGTTTATCTAAATTAACATGAGTGGAGTGAGTCATCTAAACATTAAATATTAACATCTTCGGTCCGACATATTGTCAGGCGGCCGCCAGAGTTGGTCATGCAGTCCACCACCAGCATTGGTTCTGTAATCCGAAGCTAGTTCAGCACTTTAATCAACGCTTTCATCATCAGACGATGAACACGATGCGCTGTCCTCGCTGTCTTGGGGGGTGGGGAGTCGTTGGGCCCCAAAGGTAGGCACAACTCCACGGATTTTGGTAGTCGGAACCGGTTTAGATCGTCTGGAAGTCGTGGGCGGAGCCTCTTGTGGTTCAGTAGCCTTTGCTGTCGGTGCTGCTGGTTTTTTCTGCCCAGTTGTAATGGCCTTTGCCTTTCGTGCATCAAGCTTCTCTTCTTGCTTCTTCTCTTCAAGAGTTCGTTGTCGGTAGGATGATAGTACCGCTTGTAGAGCTTGCTTGTCCTTTTCGGCTTGTTCCTTTGCTTCTTCTTCAGCTTGCTTTCTTGCCTTCTCCTCGGCACGCTGATTTGCTCTCTCCCGAGCCATCCTTAGCTTCTCCTCGGCTAGCTTCTTCTCCCTCTCTTCTCTGAACCGCCTTGCTACCTTCTCTCTCTCTTCAGCGCGCTTCTTTGCCCTCTCCTCAGCTAACTGTTTCTCAGCCAACTTGTCCGCTTTTGTAAGTAAACTGGCTCCTGTCTCTTTTTCTTCAGCGTCCTTCCTTGCCTTTTCTTCGGCTAGCTTCTCCTCTTCTTCAAGTCGTCTTGCTTCCTCGGCTTGTTGCTTTGCCACCTCTTCGGCGAGTATTCTTTCTGCAGCTTGTATCATCGCCTTCTGCTCGACCACCCTTCTCTCTTGTTCAAGCTTTCGTAATTCATCATCCCGCAACGCTCGTGCCGCTTCTATGTCCTTCTCTTGTATCTCTTTGGCTTCTTCCTCAAGTTGGCCTTCATCTTGAGTCCAATATTGTCTTTCATCGGTGCACGTAGAAGAAGAGTCCTTTTCGTCGAAAGAGTAACCCTTTGACTCCTTAGATGAACTGTATCGCGAAGCTCTCGATGCCTTTCGCTCATGCTCTCCTGACTTCTTCTCTTCCTCAACTCGGCGAGCAGCTCTTTCTTCGACTCGCTGAGCCTCCCTCTCTTCAACTTTCACCCTTCTATCCTCGCTCTCAAGCCGTCGTCGATGATGACCATGTCGACTTCTGTCCCGAGTAGAATACCTGTCTTGGTCTCTATGCTTACGGCTATCGCGGTCTTGTTCGGGATCTTGATGCTGCCTGCGTGAACGTCGAGCCTGGATCTTTTGAGCTTCTCGATTTCTCTCTGCTTGAGACAGGCGTAGATGTCGGCGATCTTCTCTTGGAGCTTCGCGGTCCTCCTCCGTCTCTTCCTTGATGTGCAACCGCCTGGAACTAATCATATTTCGCAAAAACCCAACAAGTCCGCCAGCATCTTTAGTCTCTCTCATTTGCTCTTCCTTTGACTCATTTTTGTGGTGACGGCCAGAGCTCATTGAATTTCGTGGGAGCCCTTCATTCTTTCCGGCCTCATACTTGTGTGAACGTCGACGTTCTACTCCACGAGTTTCCCTCCCCTTCTTTGCTTCATTGTCGGGTTCGTGATGGCTAGATGTCCGTCTGCTTCGTAGAGACCGGTCGTATGCGTCATGCTGTGCAAAATGTTCCTTGGACGTTCGTTGCGAGACTCTGTGAGACCTGCGTTCGCCTTCCCCGCGGCGTTTCAATTCTTCTAAATGCTTGATATTACGGTGTTCTGTAATAGCAGCTAAATATAGGACACGTTTGTTACTGCGTCTGGCGTGCTCTTTCTGACGATATGGAGAGGGTAGGGCGCGTGGGGCGCGTTTGGCAACATCTTCAGAAGCATCGCTATCAGAAGATTCATCTGTGGAGCTCTCTGAGTCTCGTACTTTGCGGACCTCTGAAGCCGCGACCCCTAGACTTTGGTCACGGCTCTTCTGGACCATTTCTGTTGATGTCCGTAAGTTTGGAGGATTCAGACGCTACGACTGAGTTCTCTCGTAGGAGAAATCATGAGAGATAATAATAGTGAAATAACAACATTGCTCCCTGCAGATTCAAGATTGACGTGGCGCGTGATCCGTCCCGAAACTATGACCAGCGGTGTAGATCCACTAGCTAAGGGAGTACTTGTACTGAAGATTTTCTTTTACGAACATCACGAGTACTTTGCACCGGTAAGGCGCCAAAGGAAACCTGTAGAATAGAAATGGATGCATCAAGATCTTTTATAATTAAACTTGGTAAGTTTATAGGCGTTGATAACGTTGAAGTACACCTAGAATTGGATCCATTGAAATCAAAGCTTAACATTAGGCAAGGGTGACAGGGATGTAGAACAAGGATGTGGCGAAACTCTGAATCAGAGCAATCACACAGTACATTCCCCGCTAAAGTGACTAATCACTAGACATTCCTCCACCGGTCCGTCGCCTGGGCTACCCTACTACCGGGAAAATATCGTGCAATCTGCCTACGAGTAAGTAAATTTAAAGTCCAGTCTACAATATTAAATGTAAGGTAACAAGAAAAATTCTAGTAAATATTATTTATACTTCTTGCGTTGAGAACCTAACTGTGTAGCTGGTTGCGTATGTGAGGCATTTACCTTCGCAATCTGTTAAGACAACAACAGTGCAACCACATTACGAAAGGTACACCACGAACAAATGAAAATCATCACGTAACAAGCTAGGGTTTCTTACATATTCGTATTAGCCCAACGTAGTATCCATATTGTATTCATTTACATCAGATATACTTTTGCAAAGACAGATATTCTCAGTTGGGATTGGTTACGAATGATCAAAAGATTAAAACAAGGGACTGTACTTATTCAGCTCTAACACATGCTTAATTATCCGACTGTTTGTCTGGTCCATTATAGTGCTCCTAACAAATCAAATGTAAAATTAGAATTTCCGTATTTAGTTGAAGACCTTTTAATTTAATTTAAAAAGGCTATGGAGTACATTTAATTTAATTCAAACAGTTTAGATAGGATTTATTTTAGATCTTATCTTATCGATAGGGCTATGAAGAGGCTATCGATAAGATAAAGTACTAAATGAGTTATTTATATTTTCTCTACTGAACGGGAAGATAATTCCCTTATAATACACTAAATATTTAAATTAGATTATAAAAATAAAGGTATGAGCTGAAGTTAATTGAGATATAGATTTTTCCAATTTAATTTGAGGTTATTTAACTTAATTTGAATGATTTGATTTACTGGGAGCGCTGGTCCATTACTGAACTTACAGTGCTATCAAGATTTTATCTGTAGTAAAGACCATAGCGCTCAATATATATCTCTTACTACTATAAAGTAGCGTAAAATACTTGCAAGAATATTAGCCTCGTGCAGTAGCTTTACAAAGCTAGTCACTATATCATCATTGTAAGTTCAAATCCCACTGCAGCCGGTATTTTATTAAAGAAGAGAGGTGCATGATCTTTCAGAATCGAGTTGGAACTATACAATTACAATTTTCTGCGGTTTCTTATGAACCTGACCTAGGAAATGGGAGAATGTGGGCTTTGGCTTCATGCAGATGATCCGCCATCATTAAACACATGCTAGAAAAGAATCTCCTTAAATCATAGTCGGATTTATCTGCCAATTTACTTACCCGTAGCGACTCTAGAGTTTCAGATGATACGCTCTTCCCACCGCCGAATCCTCCACCCACCAGCTGTATTTTCCATCTCTGGCAAAATAAAACGTCGGCCTTGAATCGTTAGCTGAGACAGAGTGACATCGGCTGACTTCTGACCTGTTCAATTGTTTTCGCCGTAATGTATCTGACAACAACGACCGGGGATTGTTGGCCGAGCCGAAGTGCTCTCCCAATCGCCTGCTCCTCGATAAAAGGGTTCCATTGAGGCTCCAGGAGGTAGATGCGGGATGCAACAGAAAGGTTTAACCTGATAATTGACAGAAATTAGAGAGCTGTTCCGGAAATAGACAGGGTCTAGAAACTCACCCAACGGCACCCGTCCCCAACGTCATCAGCAGAATATTTGGGCCAGTTGTCAATCGAAATTCCTTCAGCACCTTGGTTCGCTCATTCAGCGACTGCGAGCCATGGATAATGCCGTACTTGATTGAACGATGTGAAAGAAGTTCGCTAACAAGAACGAGTGTTTTCTTCCAGAAAGAGAAAACAATACTATTTCATAGATCAAATTCTTAGCTTTTTCAAAACCCTTAATTCAACATATAAACTTACCAGTTTTCTGTAATATCCCGTCCAATATCGTCCAAGAGTAAAAGCAGCTTTGACGGATACTCGCTGACAGAGCGAGCGGCTCCGCCCTCCTGCTGTATCAGATTGTTGTACGCCTGCCGCTCGGACGGAGTGAGACTAACCTCTCGGACGTGCGAAATAGGTTGTTTTAAAGGCAGTATCTCTCGTGTCCTTCTGAGGCAGATCGATTCAAGCAATATCCGAAGGTTCTTGAACCGGTCTTTTGCAGAAGAGGTTGCTGGACTCGCAATAAACTTGTGGAAAGTTGGGGGGTTCTTGAGGATCGGCACTCTGAGGAAGGATACTAAAGCCCCGAGGTCTTCCATGCTGTTCTGTATGGGTGTCCCTGTCAAGCACCAACGATGCTTAGCCGAAAGTTCGGCGACAGCGTTGAACTGGCATGTTCGTCGGTTTCTAATGTCATGGGCTAACAGCGACAATTTCTGTCAGAGTACACTACGCAGGAGCCATTGGCTTTTACAAACCTTCATCTAAAACAATCCTGAACCAGTGAACCTTAGCTAGAGAACTGTTTCCTCGAGATGCGTCAGCTGCCGCTGTGGCATAGGTCGTGAAGACTATACATCGACTGTAAAGTAGATGTGTTTCTTGGTGCCTTTGTGAGCCAGTGTGCTTGTGAAAGGAGAGTCTCCCGCTATAAATGTGCCTTATCTGAATGTTAGCTAGGTCACCAGATTATGGAAGATGTAAAAGAAATAAAAAAATAAAATAAAACTATACGTTCTAATCTGTTCAAACCAATTGTCGATCAGGACTGGACTCCAATCAGTTCAAGTTCGTATATTTGACAAGCAGCACTTACGCGCAGATGACACCACGATCAATGTTGCCCCAGAGGCAGTGGTCCCGCGTCCTTGATGTAAAGCAACAAATTCATCTGCCCGGTCTAGTGAGCCTGCGATGGTGGACAAGATAACGAGGGATTTCCCTAGGCCCATGTCATCGGCTAGGATTCCGCCCTCAGCTTCTTCTTGTTGCGGACGCTTTGCTCCGCTAAACACATGCTGGTAACTGGGAAAGCTCATTGTGAGTATAATAAAGTTGGGAATGACTTTTGGCTCTTACAAAGGTTCATCAGCATCGGTTGTATTGTACTTCCAGAGGCTTAGTTCGGAGGGAACCTGACCAGTCTCGCGTTTGAAAATAAAGCCGATGGCTTCCTTTTGGTAGCTGAAGAATAAATTTATTAGTGGTACATTCTCCAAAGCCAGGATAAACATAATTTACGGGAAAAGATTACTCTTAACGCGAGCGTCAACATAGATGTTGTCAAGCAGATTCTGGTGTGACAGCGAATCTAGGATTTCATCAACCGCATCCGTATGATTGGCTGGATTTATCTCATCTGAGGTCCCTTCTGTGGCCTCCTTCGCCCTAGAGGGGGACGAAATAGGGTTTCAATCGGTCCTTGCAACTCACCCTTTGTAGCAGGATAGATCCTACAACACTTCTAAAGATTCCCGCGAGTCTCACTAAACCACTTTCTCGCATAGTCATCATTCCCAAACACGAAGTCTTCCTTCTTCCTATCTGATCCAATTTCCCTTTTCTCACGATACCGAACTCAATGGTTTTGCGCTTTTCTATTCTTCAAGGCGGGAACAACAAGTCCCCCATAGATACCTCGTCTCTCTTCTGTTACGGTTCGATAACAGGGGTCTTCCTAAAAAACAAAACACAGGCTGTATGTGGCGTCCTGTCTAGCCAATTAAAAGTCTGCCGAGCCTAAACATAGCTGAATACCCCTCACTTTGACATGGTCTCACCACATCTGGCGATCTACAAGACAACTATATCGAAATGCAGATTCCCATTAGGGATACCGGATTATCTGTAGCTTATGAGCCGGACAATGGCTATTCAGTTGTAGAGTGCGCTTCCGACCCAGTCCCCAACCTAGTGGCTTTCGCACGTGCTAAGTGATCTTGATATAACAGCATCCTCTTCATACATGGCCTAGGCGGGCATCCTCGAAAGACATGGACTAGTTACAGAAAAGACCTTGAGATACAAGAGTCACCGTCGAGTACTGACCAATCAAACAAGAAGCGGCGGAGGAACGTTCTCAGTCGGGTGTCTAACCATCTTCACCGGATCTCTTCAAAACGTGCTCCAGAATCTGAGCCAAAGATAAATCACGTCACATCAGAAGAGGCCCGTGACGCCGACCCTACCACAGTATTTTGGCCCGTCGAACTTCTTTCTAGGGAATGTCCAAACTCACGGATCCTCACGTTTGGATACGATAGCAAGGTGACTAAGTATTCGGCTGGTGCGATTAGTGAGAATAGTATCTTCTCGCATGCCAAGGATCTCCTCTTTTCGCTCTGTCGTGAAAGAACCCTTCATCGCCCTCTAATATGCGTAGCTCATAGCTTAGGTGGCATCATCGTCAAGGAGGTAAGTCCAACTCACAAAACCTGTCTTCCACTAATAGTGTGCCCTTAAGATGCTGTCCCGGTCTTCATCCTCCACAGAAAGCGAGTATCAAAACATCATCGAATCCATCGCGGCAGTAATTTTCCTTGGCACCCCACACCGTGGGAGTGTGGATATCGCTGCTATTGGTGAATTAGTTCGTTCCCTTGTCAGCGGTCTCGGGATAGCGACAACTCCCGTAATTTTGGACTCTCTTGGCCTGAAGAATACAGAACTTGAGCGCGCGCAGGAGGACTTTTCTCGCTTATGGCAAACGTATGATTTCAAGGTCAAAACGTTTCAAGAAGGCCTCAGTCTCGCCAAGTTGGGAAGGAAAGTTGTTCCTGAATACTCTTCGCTCATTGGAAACGACCGCGAACATGCGGAGACGCTGCAAGCCGACCATGTGCAGATGTGTCGATATTCCGGAAAGGAAGATCCAAACTACCGCAAAGTTGCCGGCGAGATCTGTTCTATCTATTTTTCAATCATGGCATTAAACCAGTCCAAGACTCTAATTACCCGGGAAATACCGATTCGCAGCCAACCGACGAGGACAGGTTTGTGGTCCCAGAATCTCGGAAACGACCATGAGGGTCAATGCAATAAAGCTTTCCTCCAGTCACTGTGGTTTCCGGGCATCAATAGCAGATACGATGGCCTAGAAAACCCAGCTGCACAAACATGTCAGTGGCTATTCGAGCATGAATCATTTCAAGATTGGCTTACCAGTAAGAGCCGTGGAAAGCACCAAGGACTTCTTTGGCTGAAGGGTAAACCTGGTTCAGGAAAATCAACTTTGATGAAAGAGGCATTCCGTCGAGCAACCCTAAGGCAAGCAAAACCTTCGTCCTCAGAGCAAACAGCAGCCTTTTTCTTTAACGGTAAAGGCAATGAGCTTGAGCACTCAGTCGCTGGGCTTTTCCGGTCCTTGCTCTATCAGCTTCTTCACAAGGATCTATCTTCCCTTAATAGCTTCCGGGAGTACTGGAATGAAAAGTTCAACCGTGAAGCGGGTCTTACGTCAGACCCTCCCTCTTGGACAGAAGCTGAGCTCAAAACTGCTTTTGAGTCTGTGATTATGCGACAAGTAGAGAAGAGGGTCTTCATCTTTATTGATGCTATAGACGAATGTGACTCAAGTATGGTGCGAGATGTCACCTACTTCTGGCGAAAGATCACAAAGTCAGCTTATGCTGCAAGTATAGATCTAAACGTCTGTTTATCAAGTCGCCATTTTCCATCTGTCACCATCAGTGATTGTTCAGAAATTATCATGGAACAATGTAACAGCCGCGACATTGCAACATACCTGTCGCAGAGATTCGAGGTTGGACCTGCCAGCCAGGAAGTGCAATGGCAAAGTTTGAAAGACAAGATCATGGAGATGTCAGCCGGAGTCTTCCTATGGGTCGTTCTAGTGGTTGACGACCTCCTTCAAAGCTGGGACGAAGGCCGGAGTGTTGCATACTTGACCAACCGGGTTGAGAGAGTCCCCCAAGGCCTTGAGAAACTGTTCTCTCAGATGTTCTCGAATCTCAGTAATGAGATGAGCGAGATTACCATTAAGCTATTTCAATGGGCCACTCTGTCCACGAAACCACTTCGTCTCCACGAGTGGCATCACATAATCGGATTTATCCAGCAACCTACCCCTGCGTCACTTACCGAGTGGCGGGCTTCAGATTACTTCACAGCGACTGATGACCAGCTGGAAAGGCAAATCAAGACAATCTCTCTGGGTCTAGTGGAAGTGACAAAAGAAAGAGCGGTACCACTGCGAGACACGGACTTTGAGGCAATGTCAGTAGATGCTGGTGCAGGATCTTTAAATCTCGAAGCTGGCGATAGTCGGGTTGTCCAGGTTATTCACGAGTCGGTACGAGACTTCTTCTTGAAAGGGGATGGGTTTTCTGTGCTAGACCCGAGTCTTATCATACATCCTGTTGGTAAAGGGCACTTGTCTATAATGGCTACCTGTCTAGACTATGTGAATATTAAGGAGCTCGATGCTCTGGTAGGGGCTCGGCAACAAGTAAGCCGACAGGAAAGGAGTCCGAAAGGAACAGAAAGCCCAGTACCATCAGCCGAGTCAAACGCCATTTTGTCCGCCATTGCCCGGTCTGTCGACGAAAAGAACAACCATACACGGGACTGGATAACCTTACATTCACATACACAAAGAGCATTAAAAGGAGACGAAGATGGTGGGTCTGTTGCACCGACGTCACCCGAGTTGTCTCCTGCCGTGGATGTAGCTCAATGGTTGGAAGATACCACACATCCCACAGCCCAGTCGATACATTGGAGAGCGACCACACACGACTCAGTCACAGGTTCTTCTGATATGAACCAGTCCCAGACCCTGGAGGATTACCCCGCGCTACTTTCATATGCCACATTTGCCATGTTTGGCCACGCCCTCCTGGCTCATGACGACGGGGTTGATCCCACTGGAATCATAGACCGTTTCAATGATAAAAATATATGGGCTCGCTGGAGAGCATTGAGAGAGGATGTGCCACGAGAGATTGAATTTCTCGATTACCTTACGGAAATGGGCCTGTCGTCGTGGGTCAATATTTTGTCTAATCACGTGAGTCAATCTCACGAACAACAGCAGGGTGCTCTTGAAATTCCTCTGCCTTCGATGTCAAATGCACTATCGTCTGCTGAATACTCTCTTCCAAAGAATGCAGACACGGAAATTAGCTATTTCACCCAGGAGACCGTGGAAACCGCGCGTACAACTCTTGAGCACCATTCTCCCGATCGTCCAAATTCCTCCTTTCGTAGGGGATCGCATTTCGATACCCACGCTGAATTAGAGGATATGCTTCACCGCATCTCCAACGAAGATATTTTTCGGCCCCCTGCACTTACAAGTCTCAAACGTGGACGGTCTCCATCCATCATTTCTAGACGACAATCGCCGACAATTTACAGTCATAGTGTACCAAGTGGTCACAACCCTTCAAGACGCACAAGCCCTCAAAGCTTTAGTCTTATGCCAAGAAGGCGAGAAAGTGTCGCCAGTTTTGGTTCTGCCGGCAGTCACGATAATCAGGAGCTATACCCAAGGAAGACCAACCCAACACCACAAGTTGACCAGACGGGTCCTGAAGTGCGGCCTGAAACAAAGCATGGGGCATTTTTTATGTGTGAATGCTGCCCCAAGAAGCCGAAAAGATTTATGACGATTGAAGATTTGACGTAAGGCAATTATTGTGGTTAACATCCTCCCGCACTGACAGATAACATAGGGCACACGAATCGGAAAAACAGTATGAGTGTTCCTTCTGCGGTAAGAGATTCAAGAATAAAAACGAAGCTGAGCGACATCAAAACTCCATGCATATACGCCGTCATGCCTGGTCCTGCTCAAATCTCTCAGGATACGATCGCACTTTTTCGGAGTCTGATACACATCCTGGGGAGTGTGACACATGTGGATTTTGCGGCGATGATTTTTCACGTTCCGGTCAGGGCGATGGACAAACTAAGTACATCACAGATCAGGATTGGGATAAACGGATAAGGCATTTGCGAGAATCACACAACTTCGGAAAGTGTAACGCAACCAAAAAGTTCTTTCGAGCGGATCATTTTCGTCAACACTTGAAGCATAGTCATGCTGGCCGTAGTGGGAAGTGGACAGCTACACTAGAACTAGCATGTAGGGTGAAAGAAGATAGAACGTGACTTATTGAATGATTTTCACTTGCACTTATAATACACGAAGTGAATTCAGTAAAAGTCATTTACCAGGACTGATTTTTACAAGCCCTAGTGTTGGTAAACTCGTACACATTTGTATTTTCATTGTCCCTCATATCGTCAAAGCCATCGTCCTCGTTGTCCTTTTTGTCCTCGAGGCTGGTATTTTTCTCATGGTTTTACATTTTGCGCTTCAAAGGCCTCATGAGGATGGAGGTGGGTCTAGTTGATCTTTTCTTGCCTCGCGCAGCAATAGCTGCGCCATCAACAGTGGAAATAAGAGACCCAGCGCGGGTGCTCCGTCGTGGAAGAGTGGTCCTGATACCGGTAGAGGAATCAATGTCTTACTACCGGTAGAGTATATTTTCGGTCTTGTAACCTGTCTTGAGCGCAAGGTCCTGCACGGCGTTGAGGCACAGTGGGCGTGTAAAGGTTCAGGTAATTTTCACTCTTCTAGATTCTATATAACATTATCTAAAATTTAATAAGCTCTGTTGAAGTTTTATAATCTTGTGTTAAAATTAAATTTGACGTCTTCTAAGAATGACACATTTTACATTTCTATTGACTATAAATCTCTTATCGCCTGGCTCTGCCCACTTCTATTCTCGGTCCCCAACTTCATGTTTGCCCTATTCGCTTTCTCTTCCCTTGCTATTATCGCTTCTTTTGAATTGATTTTATCTTCCCTTCCAGTACTATCTTCTCCTCAGCCTTTTTCTCACATTCTGCGACTGTCCAGTGGACCACGGATGTCGGTATTACGAAGGTCTGAGTATTTCTACATGAAGGCTCTGTCAAGTTATCTAATAGCACCATCGAGAGAGCCATTCCCACGGTGGACTAATCTGATCATACTCAAAAGCCTCATTATTCAATCTTGCTCTGGCACGCCGGAAAGCAGTCCAAGAACGCGTGTGAGAATCGATTCCAAACTCTTGACAATGGTCAATCATCCTGTCAATAAATTCCTGACAGCCAGTCTCCTGTTCCTGTTCCAGTCTCTCCCTTGCCTGGGCTGCTTCTTTGCTAGCTGCTTCTTCTCTGCTGAGTAGTTCAGAAATGAATTCAACGGCCGTTTCTAACCGGACTCGCACAACTGTCGGCTCCGGTTCATCCTCATAATCGGAGCGGTTAACACCCAATGCCAGACCAGACTCAAAAAGTGGTAAGAAGCTGACTGGAGAGGTCAAGTGAGAATCTTGGCATGTCCTCACTAACAAAACAGTGTGATTCGAAGATAGGAATTCTTGGAACTTCTGCTTGTAGTTGCTGTCGCCCTGTCTGAATGGTTCTATTAGGTCGTTCTGATATGCTTCGAATTGGTCGTCAATTACCATATACAAGGCCTTGAACAAAGGACGTATGAGATAACCATGGTTGCGAAAGGATTTAACGGGCGGGGTAGCCGTGGGATTAATGCGAGTGTTGAACGAGACAGAGTCATTGAGGGATTGGGAAAGCATCTCGGACAGCTCCATATGATAAGTAGATAGTTGAGCCAGATTCACCCGCGATTGCTGTGGTATAAGCATATGCTTGGCGATAAATCCACCCCTTTGTAATGGGGGCCGGCCGTTGTATTGGTGTAGCCAAGTACGATAAAGATAACGTCCTGTCAGGTCAAGCGAGAAGGAGTTCTCTGTCTCGTAGACCACCTCTTCATCCATGTATAGCATAACTTCCTTGTCAAAGAAGTGAATGATGGAATCTCGTTCAATAGACAATGCCGATGTGGCCCAAAGTTGATCCCAATCTTTGTTTCATTGAGCGCGGTACTGTGTCCCGGATCGAAGGTCTATGGCTACCTCCTCGTAATACATGGTTCTTAGTTCTTGTATAAAGAGGTTGAGAGTTGGTTCCGACAACGAGTGCCAAGGGGGTGACGGCGGGTCTGAATATTGCGGATTGCAACAAATGCTGTCCTTGTTATTCGAATCTTGGCAGTTCATGTGTCCTGTAAAGTCACCCTCTGATTCTATGAGGTAAGTCATATCATAGGTATCATGGCAACGTGGGTCAAATTCGAGATGAAGAACCGATTTCTGCGACATTTTGTTGGTAGTTCTGCGTGGTGTGCAGTGTTTCCAAGTGTGTCATGTAGGTGGAAAAGGAAGGTAAGAAGGTGGGGAAGGGCACGTCTTTATATGCTGATGTGATTGTAATTTGTGCAAAGCTTATTATACGGCTCAGTTAAGTTTTAGTGAGTCAATGTGTGATCGCCTTCGGCTTGGCCGTGGAACGCCGATTGGCAAAATAAAATTAGTATTTGTTATTGAGTTTGAATACACGAGGCCACTGCCTGCAGCGAAGAGAGTATCAAGGTCAATTTGAGTTTGAATCGGCCCAGTAACGAGGCAAAACCCACCAACAGAAAAGTAGAGTTATACAGGAAAGAAAGCCAGGAGGCTAATTCTGAGGAAGAACACAATGATGCTTCTTGGAAGACAGAGCTTGAGGCAACAACCATTAATGTTCTACAACCACATAATTCCATAAGAGCGATTGAAGTTGAGATCGAAGTCAAAGAAACAGACAAAGTCGGTATCAAGGAGCATGCTAGTGGCGGTGAGAAGAGGAAGAAGAAAGGGAAGAAAGGAAATGAATCGATGCCACTGGTGGTGAGATGGGAGGAGCCTCTTTGCCAAGATGAGATACAGATCTTGCGCAAGCGTACACAGCAACGCCTCACGAGCTTACCGGAATACACTACAGACATGGAACGTTGCAGCAATACGGGCGCCGAGCTCCGCATGGCCATCGAGACATCAAACAATATAATGATACGATAGAGAGCGAGTTGGTAACTCGGTCTGACATGACTAAGAAGCCAGACATTTATGACGAGACCATTGGTGAACCGAAGATTATGGACGATGATAAAGGCCCAATTACAGATATATTGGCAGCACTTGCATCGCCGTTGGAGTAGATGGCGATTTTAGTACACACGCAACAAATGAAGAGGTGATTTATAGTGTTATTATTGTAGAATTACATTTAATAGCTGTCAGAACTAAGCCAAATATTTTAGTACTATCTCGTATAAAACCTAGTCACGTTTAAAAACCACAACTAAATAAGAAGCGTGGCGTCACTAGCTAAACTTTCTAGCCCTGCAGCTCAAATCAATTTCACTTATAACTGGTGTAATAGGCAAGTAACAAACCAAAAACAAACGGTCGTCACTAGCATCTAATAGTTCAAGATTTGCGAAATTACAGGCCCCCTATTCACAAGCTACAAAACCGAGATCGTGTCTCAAGCCTTGGCATTCTACAACTTACATTCATTTACTCGACAACTACATCCATTCGGTTCCAAGATGCGTTTCTCATTACAGTCTTTCGCTCTGTTGCTCTCGGCCCAAGCAGGTCTCGCTGTCGCAGGAAATTGCAAGCCCTCGCCGACTACAACAGCCGCTGCAACCACCACCACCGCTGCCCCTCAAGGAACAGCCCTTGTCGCCGTCCTCTCCGACGGAAGCGTAAAAAATACCTACCTCAACAACCGGATCCTGAGTGATCAAGGAGACACCCCCGCAACATTTGTCCTCGAGCCATCAACCGGTCGCCTCACCACGACCGTTAATGGCAAGAAATACTACCTCCAGACCGTCATCCCACTGAGTGCCCAGCTGTCGTTCCAGTTTGACACGTATCAAAACATCATCAACAACCAGTATCGGTACTTTGTTAGATGCGCCATCGTCGCGGGCTTTCTGTCGTGCGAGTCTGAGAATGGTTCCACGCCAATTTATTGGCATATTGAGAGCAACAACATCTTTTATGGAAATGAGAACGTGCTTACTACTGGTGTGATTACTGCTCAGTTCAGGTTCCAGTAGAGACGGCTATGGGGCGACTTGAGTCGTAAATGTCACAGGGATTTATGTAATTAGAAGACTTAAAATATAATTTTAGCATAAGATTATATAAACTTACTAAAGCCTACTAGAGTTTAGATATTCTTATATATAGTCCAGGATAGTAGAAATTACCCGAACTTTCACACTCATGTGGAGTGATATGGCATACTCTGCAACCACACCAACAGCCTTTGTGGTTGTTTCTGTAAGATCTCGAGCATCTGCGAATGCCCTCCATGGTGTTTTCTCGTCTGGGCGTGAGTTTTTGGGAAGTGGCATTGTGTGGGGAAAGGCGCTCGTCGGACGAGTATGGGATGGTTGACTTCGACGTTGGCAATGGTTCGAGGGAAATGAGTGCGGTATCGGTATGTCGTTAAAGCTTATCGAGATGTTTGAGGCAGTAGATACACGAAGGAGTTTCGGAAGCACGAGGACTCTCTGGTTGTCTTGGGCGTCAATTGAATTGTTGGAAGATGGAGGAGGGAAAACAAGAATCACCTACAGACTGAGAAGGATGAATTGTGTTGACGTAATGGCGTTGTCTTATCCGCTCCTTCCCATTCTATCTATGCTGCTATTGATCTGAAGGAAGGTGCTTGGGATGCACATGCACGTGCGCATAACCACCTTTAGCATCGTAGTGGTTATCGATGGCCCGTTTGACCTGAATATAGGTCAGGCTGAGGCTTCTATCACAGCAGCGGCTTGTTATGTTGACACTCATCGTAGTAGCTGCGAAATTGGTTAGCGATATGGGCTGAAGGCGGTTAATTAACCGACTGTAGCTGTAAGGAGCTTGTCGAAACCTTGCAGCAGGGAGGAGTCCTTCTGGTTGTCGTCGACCTGAAACCAGAGAGGTCTCACAACCTTGACGCGGTGGTTGGTTCTCGGCATTCGCAGGGAAGGCGTTGATGATGACTTTCATAACTTCGTCGGTGAGCTTGGCGTTGAGCGTGGGAGGTGCTTTATTACTTGGTTGTGCTGATCGACGCCGGTGTCTGAGGGCTCGGCGCTGGAGTGACCTGTATGCATGATATGTTAGCGAAAAAGAGCCGACAGGTTCAAAGCTTGTTGAAAAAAGATGAAAGACTTATCCACACCGCCGAGGTCCATCAAGCATCTTCATAACGAGACATGAAGCCCCGGTCGAAAACGCCAGCGTCCATCTCCTGCCCAAGCGAGTGAGCGCGTCTGATTTCGGGGAGAAACCCTTCCCCAGCCAAGAGACTCGAGTTCTTGGGGCGTTTGACTGGCGTGTCCTAAGCGGGAAGGCTATCGGTATCTTCATCCGGAAGAGCAATTTCAGCATCAGGTACCCCAAGCCGAGTCTTCAAATCGTCGTAGGCTTTAGTCGCCATGGTCTTAGTTGGGAAGCTTTGTGGGTGCGTCATGGCAGCGCTACGCAGCCCGCCCCCAGGCTGCCAAAGGCTGGGAAGATCGACATCACTGCTCATATCGAGCCTGGTGAGGCTGGCGATGGGCGTAATCGTGTTCTCACCACTGGCCTTGCCTTTGTGGAAGAAACCTGATGGCGTCCAGCTCTGGCGTGATCTCCAGGTAAGGCCGAGGTACTGGATATTTTGGTTCGTGTTGTCAGCGCGCCTTTTGAACCTGTTGTGCTGCCTGCTGACTTCTCTCGGCGGCCTTGAACTTGGGTATCTCGATGTTCAGTGCGCCGAGGAGTTCCGCTCGCTTAAGGTCGGGTAGGAGTCGAAGTTCAGCCTTAACGACGGCAGCGGCGTTGTTCTTGGAGGGAGCAGGGCTGTCGACGATGTCGTTTATGAAGGATTTGACCTGTATCTATTGTGAGATGATGCGTCGGGGTGTCTCGAGCGATCTACTCACCTTGTCTTTGCCGTTTCCAGCAGGGCTGGCAGGGCTGCCTTGATCCATCGGAATCACGATTCATAGTCCAAGGTTTCGGATGGTCTGGCTTGGTCAGGACGCTGGAGTTGGAGAGCTCCTATGGCGCAACAGATGCGTGGGAATGTGCCGTTTTGGAGGTGATGTCGCTGGGCGCGGTCTGACGTGATGCGGGCGTGTGCCGTTCGTGAAGAGTGAGAGTTTTCGCAAAGAGGACGATGTCGGCAGAGTGAGTGGCGTCGTATCGTGTTTGCGCACAGGAAATGGTTGTGCTTGGCCGATGGAGTGGATGAAGAGGTGGGGTTGTGCATCGCGGGAAATACTGGCACACGCGCACGCGCACGCGCAATGTGAACTTCGGAAGTGGGATAATCTAATCTGATTGTTTCGGGAAGCATTTTGGACCTACATAAACTTACGAGGTTTGTGCTTTTGACAAGATAGCTAAGATACAGGAAAAGACGAGGGCAGAGCTAAGAGGACATGGTGAGACTCTCACATGTGGCGTGATGGTTTCTCTGAGGTCTGTGACTGGAATTTGATTCAGCCTTCTAGTGACATCTACAGATCTGAGTAACCTGCAAGCAAAAACAATGTCAAGTTGAGATCCAAATTAACGAAGTGAAGGTGCACTTCTAAAAGGCTGGCTTTAGGCTGCGGTTCTCGCAGCTGCCTGCCACTGCCAGAAGGCTGTGATTCACCTTTGTTTTCGTGCGCTTTACCGGCAGGGCTACAAAATTGAGATTTTCTCTTCATTCATGACAGCTTCTTCTTCTCTCTCTTTCATCTTCATCACCAGCCTTCATTTCTGCAGTTTCCTTCATCTTCATCAACCAGCCTTCATTTCTGTACCTTATCTCACTCCTCTATCATGCCTGACGACTCTCCCTCAGCAGAGATCCCCTCTCTCTCATCTCTACACATCTCCGACGCGACCGAGGACATGCAGTACGAGGTAGGTCACGCATTCATCCTTCAGTTCTACGCAGATCTAATTCTTTTCCCAGGACAACAGCGCTCCCTCCGTCATAGCGGACCAAGCAGCCAACTCGCCACCACCCAAATCGTCGATGTACCCCGAACTCCACGACTACGTCGCTGAGAGCCTCGACGAAGATGGCCTCGAATACTCATTCCGCGATCACGACAAAAAGGTTGACATCAAGCGTCAATATGACACCAACATCATCGGAAGATTTACCTGTCGCAGTAAAACTTGCCGTTTCCGTCAGTGGAGCAGCAACTCTATCGCTATCACCATTCAGGAGTACGAAGACAACTCGTACAATGTCGTCGTGTACCACCAGATCTGCAGCAGGTGCAAGAAATCGACCCGAGCAACGCTTGACAAACTGTCTTACTCAGACAGAGTTGCGTACCGCCTAAAGAAATGGAATGGCATCGATGCCAAGCAGCTCGTCCGGGAGGTGGAGTCCAACGGAGATCACAAGGAGAAATTGTGCGAGGGCTGCATCAAAGGCATCTGCAGCAAGAAGAAATCGTCAGCTAAACGCTTTTTTTGAGCGATGGTCTGAAATTGGTTGCTCAGCTGCGTGGATATCGGGAAGATTGGGTCAGCGCAGAGAGGTTATCAGGGCTGGAGTCTATTGAGGGACTGCACACCACTCTAGCAAGCATGAAGAACTACGATTAATCGCACCAACTTTTACGACATTTTGACTCTCGGTGACAATCCACGTAATGTGATTCAAATGCAGAGCGAAATCAGGTAAACCCCTGTCAGTAACATAGAGAAATAATTGCGTCGGGGTCTTAAAGCACTTGCATCAGGCACGCCTACAGGGGCGACGACTTGAGGGCATGGCAGCTAAAGACCCGCCACCACCACTCATCTTTCACACTTGATATCCAGCCTCACGCCGCTTCTTCTCGCAAGGCCAGATACTCAAGTCATAGTTTTGAATCCGTCTCAAAGCTTACCAGCAGGTCCAAATGACTACTAATCAAGCAGTTGGTATGTTCGCAGCCGAAGAAACAACAGCTAGTCAAGGGCGAGGCCAACTAACAGACTACTTAGGGCTGCGACCTGTCTAAACAATGACGGAGAAATGGCCTACTTGGCGGTTTCGTCAAGTCGATCGTAAAACCAGAGGTGGCGGGATGGACATGATTTGAGCGCAATATCTCATAACGAGGATATGGTCTGGCACTCTCACCAAGAGTCCATGATTACTGCAACCACTTGTCAGTATAACGGTAGCGTCGAATTGATCGAGAAGCGCGCGAAGAAAGATCAAGTGGCCCTCAGCCTACCGTCAGATCCAGCATCATCACTCGAACAGACTTCTTGTATCAATGACACTGAACGGCTGTGATGTGTCGGCTGCCTCTCTGTCATGTACTTCTCTATGCTAAGCACAATTATACAATTTATTTGTTCGCTATCATTAAAGTTAATCGCAAGAATGACTTGTGATTTTTAGAGGTGAAGAGCCAATGGCTTATCGCGATTGCCTAATCGGGGACTGATAACATCCGCTGCAGCGCTGTCGACCGCTGAAACCCACTAGAATCGCCTGGAGCAAGCATGAAGTGCATCCACTAATGGCCTGAGAACCCACGGCTCTAGACCCCGCTCCGCGAAACTGGGTCGACGCGTATTCCCTTCATATTCCCCATTAACCACACATCCATCCTCGCAAGGGTGCGCGCACCATCTTCAGTATCTGACGGCAAGTTATTCCCTCATTATAATGCATTATCGAGTGCAAAGTTCATGCCCTCTTTGCGTAGCTGGCTGATGCCCCGCTTGGCAGCTTCCCTAAGCTTACGCCGCTCGTGGTGATTAACGAGACCGTCAGAGGCTCAAGTGACAGTTTATTGTGCAGATACTTCCGCCATGTTATCATGTGCAGCTGAGATCGACGACCTTGATGGCAGCAGAGATGTCGGCACCGAACCTTCCAGACCCAATGGTCCTCTATTTACCGAACCATCCTTAAAGCAACCCCACGAGAACCTTCTCGCACCGACGGTGTTCTTCCAACACACAGCACCGAGAGCACCAACATAAATCTCCCGCCATAAAAAGAATGCTTTCTAATTGGACGAAGGGCTACGAGTAATCTGCTTCACATTGCAGTCCGGTCACCAGCCAGAGACTTCCACCACAATACGCCAGACCCAATGCTGCGACACTCGTCTCAGCCCACGACATTCTAGAAAGGTGTTGGGTACCCACATCCAGATAATGGTGCAGTCTATATTTTCAGGTGCGTTGCAACTTAATCTATACAGCAAGTGAGGGTGACAGAAAGACTTGGTCTAAATTCAATATAAGAGCGACAAATAAATTTTGTCAATTCGTATCATAAGGTGCTTCAAGTGCTTTGATCTACGGCTGATATTGCAACCCACCTTGTGTTCAACAACGCAGAGCAATATGGCGGAGTAGTGGCGGAGTAGTGGAGGAGTGATGGAGGAGTAAGCCGGGGGAGTAGTGACCTTAGCTCACCACAAATTCGTTTTATATACCTTTAATAAGCATTGGGGCTGAACTGGGTCTTTTCCAGTTCTTCCTCGCTTTCTCTACTGTTTCTAAAGTAACATTATGGACCCGGTTTCCGCTCTCGGTATTGCCGCTGCCGTTGTTCAGTTCGTGGAATTCTCATATAGCCTAATTTCCATCAGCAATGGGATCTTTCACTCAACGAAAGGCGCTAGCCTCGAAAACCTGGAATTAAAGGAAGTGTACGGAATACTTTATAGATTTGGTGCAGAGCTCGAGATTCGTCCTCGTCCGGAGGGTACAACTTCGACATTGGGATCTGCATTACCGTCTTCAAAACAAGTATCTGATCTCAGGCAGCTGTCTGAGGCCTGTAGATCAGATTGCGATGAACTCCTTGGAATCCTCTGAAAGTTAACGGTTGAAGAAGGGAGAAATCGTCTGTGGAGAAGCGTCAAAGCTGCGCTGCGAAATGCCGCAAGTCGTCGGAAGATCGTCGAAATAGAGGCCCGATTGGAAAGGACACAGAGGACTATGTCGCTTCTCATTGCAACTATCACAAGGTATTTATGAGTAAAGGGAACGGGTTGAGTGACCATCAGGCTAACTCTCAATACCAGGGACCATATCTCTGATCTTGAAGAGACACTTAAATCTTTAAAGAAGCAAAACCAACGGCTGCATGCAAGTCAGACATCCAAGATTGACGGCATATCTAAAAGACTTGATGGTCTCAAGTTAACAGAAGCTTCGCGACCGGAAATGCCCTCGGTCGACCAGATGGAGAACCTAATAACAAAACTCTCTGCTCTGTCTACAGATTTTGATTCAACATCCAGGGAGCAAGCGATCCTGGAGAGCTTGTATTTCCCATGCAAACCCGTCCGCCACGGAACGATTCCCGACGCCTACGCCAACACTTTCCGATGGATTTTCCAATCAACCTTTTCGCAATGGTTGGAGCCCCAGAATGGAAGTTTCTGGATATCTGGCAAGGCGGGCTCAGGGAAGTCAACATTTATGAAATTCATCGCAGACAGTCCTCATACAGGAGACATCCTTCAGACCTGGGCCAGTCCGAGAAAGGTAGCAATTGCAGCACATTACTTCTGGAACCCAGGCACAGCCATGCAAAAATCCCAGCAAGGCTTACTGCAATCTCTCCTTTTCGAAATCTACAGGCAATGCCCGTCTTGTATTTCTGTGTCTTCTCCAAGTCGTTGGGAGGAAGCGGGCGGGCGGCTCTACGAAACAAGAACGAAATCATGGATAGTTCCGGAACTTCTTGAAGCTCTTGGCACGGTGGCAAAGCAAGAGGATCTCCTTGTCAAGTTTTGCTTTTTCGTCGATGGGATGGATGAGTTTGATGATAACCAATTAGAACACCGAGAGCTTTGTGAGATCTTCCATGGCCTTTGTCAATCCGCTTATATCAAACTTTGCACCTCCAGTCGCCCATGGAATGTCTTCGAGGATGAATTTGGGCAAGACCCTTCGACCAAGCTTTACATCCATGAGCTAACGAGGAACGATATTGTCCCTTTCGCAAAGGGCCGGCTGAAAGGCCATCCCAAATGGGCAACATACACAGTGGAAGAAGACCAAAAACAATCTCTGATAAACGACATCGGAGACAAAGCCAACGGCGTGTTTCTTTGGGCTTTTCTTGTTACTAGGTCCCTTAGAAACGGGCTGGACGACGAGGACACCATACGCGACCTCAGAAAACGACTGGAGTTTCTTCCTACATATTTGGAACGCCTTTTCAAGCACATGCTAGAATCTGTCGAGCCGGTCTATCACGAGAAGATGGCCGGGATTCTGCAAATTGCACTGCATGCAAAAGCACCCCTCACGGTCGATATATATGGTTACCATGATAGAGAATACCAGGACGAGAACTACGCAATCAACTGTCTCGTCGAGGTGCCTACAATAAAGCAAGGATTGAAGCTTGATAGGCAAACACGCCGGCGAATCAATGCCAGGACCCGAGGGCTCTTGGAAGCAAAAAATGACCATGTCGAATTCATACATCGGACGGTCCATGACTTCTTACAGACTACAGAGATGAGCAATTTCCTTCTGGCAAAAAGCAAGCCACAGTTCGACGTCTATTGTTCCATTCTTAGAGCCTACATTGCTTTGATCAAGTCCACTCGCTTCGACGGGATTGTGAGGACCTCACCCGGCCAAAATGGAGGATATCTCATCACGTTATTGCGAGAAACTCTGAACTATGTTCCCGACACCGCAGTCAGAAGCACTAGCCATGTAACGGCATTACTGAACGCATTGAAGCATTCCATTGGGGAAATGTTCGAAACGTCTTAAGCCAGCTTTATTTTGGGAAAATGCGATGGAAGGCTTATTTTTGGAGAAGAGGCCATTCGATCCAACTTGGCTAAGTATATTTCACAGCCACCAAAGCGATATGCGGAGGAAGAGTTTGCCCAAGAAAGAGGGTCAAAGAGGATAAAATTAGACTAATCTATTGTACCAAGTACCCCAACATCAGGTGTGGCTCGACCTAATTGCGAAGAGAGAATCGGTGCATTGAGTGTGTATTAATCATAAAAGTTATGGTATTGATGGTCGTCCTCAACGACGACACGACAAGGCAACCTGGCACAAACGAAGCATTTGGAAGTAGGCGGTACTGAACTACCCATCTTTCGGAGCCAAATACCGGGAATCTCTGTTTGTTAATTGGCCCCCTTAGTTATGAGTAAGGGAAGAAAACTGGTTGTAAGGTATACAATGCCAGCTCCCGTCCCTAAGCATGGATCCCTGTGGTGTTGGCCAGGGTCTCTGATATCTTCTTTTCAGCAACGGGTTACAGATGACGGTTGTCGGCGGCACGAATGGGGCGGCCGCATAACGTCTTTCGAATATCCATGACAATTTGCCAACCTGTCGCATGTCACCTTATCGACAGCGACATTACTTTTCTTCTCACAGCATTGTGCTCCTAGCTTCTCCGCGGCTGCTAAATGATGTTTTCTTTTCGGTTTGTTTGTTTAGAAGAGCTTATAACAATCTCATAAACTGTCGCCATAGAATATCAACTTGAAGATAATTTGCATTTCTCTCTCAAACGGACCAACAGAAGCTGGCGCGGTTGGGTTCGGATAGCTGCAGCCGCCCTGCCCACCACCTCATTTCCAAAAATGCTTTTCTCTTGTCAGAAGTAACGGTGAAGACTTCAGCCAGCCCGGTTCTTGGTATCTTGTCATGGAACTTGGAGTTGTCCTTTAAGCTTACCGGCTAATGTGATTTGAAGTCGCAGTTGTTGAATTACTACACTCTGGCTCCGTCGGCTTCGTGCAGTCCTCTCTTTGTTGTGCCCGCTCTGTACGCTGTGAATGAGTAGGCCTCTGGACTGCTGCAAGCCACCTCTTTGATTCAAACACCAAACACATCTCACCGCTCTACTGTGTTTTCCAAGCCAGTCTTTGTTTGGCGTCAGCCGCAGGCTTGTTAAGTGGCAAACACTCTGGTTTATCATATGTAATTCTTCTACCTGCCCCGTTCTCACATCTGTCAAGTTGTCACTTTCACGTCACCGCCTACCGCTGCCTACCGGTCAAATCTCATCTATAAATCTCATCTATAAAGTCCCTTCACCCCCTACTCTAGGTCTCCACTCTTGCGCGCCTTGAACACCTGAACACAGCAACACGCGAACACAACAACACAGACTCAACAAACCCCTTCCACACACAGCCAAAATGTCCACCGAAACTACTCAGGGTTCGTCTTCCTTCCCTCTCCGTCACATCTACTAACTACCGTAGCCTTCAAAGACGCTTCCGAGCGTCAAATCACCGACCATTCGATCGATCGAGCCTCCCGAACCGTGACCTTCACCATCAAGTACCGCTCCACCACCTCTGATTTCGTCACTGCCACACTTGCTGAAATCACCGTGCAAGAAATCGACGAACCCCTCGTTCTCAAGTACTGGACCGAAGCAGGCGGACGTGCCATCACCGGTTTTGGCAAGGACCATGTCTTCAAGATCCTGGAAGAGACCAAGGGAGACTGGGCTGTCTAGTGGGTTGGGTACTCGGCTGAGGAGGACCTGACCATTGAGGATAAGCATGTCGTTGCCCGCAAGTGTCCCCAGGCTATCGTCAAATGGCGCAAGAGTTTGAGCCGTGAGCATGTGAGTTGAAAATTCTGTGAAATACCTACCTGGGTGGATCTTTGCTGGCGAGCTTAAGCTAACCTGAGCAGTTGATCATGGTTCAGCATTTCAGTGTTGGGATTGATGTTTTCCGGGGTCTTCCAGCTTGGTATTCCGATTTGCCCGAGGTTGACATCGATGAGCTTGATGATGAGGAAAAGGATAGACTGGGGATCTTTTGAAGAGACTATCAGAAGATGCTTGGGTGATGTTGAGAATGTATTCTCTTGACTTTAAGACCCATTGAGTCTTCTCTCAACTCAAGGCGAGCTGGATTATGTGAGATTGGAAGCTGTAGCTGAGACATCTAAGCCTTAATTCGGCATCAACACTACAGTAAATGAACAATTCAAGAATCACCTCCACTCACAGGTATTGTCAATATATGATCAATTTTAGCCCATAAGAAATGTCCATGTTTGGGTTGGAACTTTCGCACCTGCTAAAGATCACTCTGAGTTTGGATGACTGCTATCTCCTGTGTACAAATGGTCAACACTGCAGTCACCCAGGATATCACGAACATACAAAGAATCACCGCCCATTGACGAGCACCTCCTCCCTCGAACTCGCGATACTTGAGCAAGGTTTGATCGTGACTGAGCTTTTTCAACAAAGTCCCACCCGTTGACAGTCTGTAATGGCAAAGCCTTCGGCTGGTCTGACCTTTGCCTCGTATTTGATATTCGTGAGACCTATCCATGTCAGTCATGCGGAACTGTAGAAAATAATGGGCGAATGTGTCCGAGACAGAATACACATGCGGCTCTTGAAGCTGTTGCAAAGAGGCAACTACGATTCCGAAGGTTTAGGTGAACCGTCCATGCTGTTGGGACTATAACAGAATATAAACGGTCGCGTAAATTCGATTGCTGGATAAGATGGATGGATCACCAGCTTCGGTGTAACGTTCGCGTTGCTTGCGCACAAGACCACAGTGTTCCCTCAGATGCACTGGTAACACGCCTGGTTACAGCAGGCAAACAGTGTAACGCTCCAGAACTAATGTCTATCATAACTATGCACCTCGTTTCACAACACTTGCTGCGCCTGCATTTATTTCTCTGGAACGATTATGATCAGTTTTTGCACTTTGCAGTCTGAGTCCAGAGTAGAGTTGACACCTGTCAGCGCTGATGTGCGTGTGACAGATGTTTGCACAATGCTTGACTCCAAGCAGCGACCACGAGGCTCAACTCCAAGCGCTCTTATCACCATCGGCTTCTCTCAGTTCCACTTCCTCCACATCCCCCGACTGAAGGAGAACAGTGCTGATCCTGATACTGGCCAACTTGCCACCTGCGACTTTGGAGATGAGAGTGACGGGGTTGCCAAGTTTGAGGCGGCTGTTCGGAGAAATACCAATAAGCAGCTCAAGAATGAGGTCCAGGCCTACGAGCGGCTGAGAGAGGTCCAGGGTGCTTTGATCCCGCGCCTCTACGCCGTTATGCGCCTTTCCCTCGCTTCAGAAGGCCTAAGCGAAGAGGCCTGTTACCTCGATGTCTACGTCATCATCCTGCAGGCCATCTCGGGCCCGACGCTGGAGGATCTACCCGAAACACCATCCGTGCTATCAACCGAACAAGCACTCACGTCAATCCTCCAACACGTATTCGACGCGACGCGCCAGCTCGTCGTCAAATGAGGCATACTACTCGAAGACCTCGCAACGTCATGCTCGATCAGTCTCTTAACTGCCAGCCGTTCCTCGTCGACTTTGCACAGTGATTCTTCAAGGACACGGCGTTTAAAAAAGAGGCCGCTCATGCCAAGGCTGAAGGTGATGTGAGCTGGGAACTCAACGTCGAGTTCCACGAGTTGGGGAGCGCGCTTGACAATGATGGTGCTATTGGAAGGCCATTGCGGACTTGTTACTCGTAGACATTAAAATGGCATTCAAATGAAAAAAATGAACATACAACAGCGGGGATTCGCTGGTCGTCACCGACCCAACTACTAATCCGCCGGTTAGTGGCTTGACTATGGGAGAGCGGACGGGATCCCGTATTTTCCACTACCTTTGGTCGTATGTACTAGATGAAGGGGTTTTCCAATCTATATACAGTTGTACTGCAACTTATACCATTTCCGCGCGAGGTTCACAGCCGTCAAGCCTTGACTCAAACTCAAGTCAGAGGCCAATACCAAGCATGCAAACGGCGAAGCCGGACACAACCATTCTTGGACACAATGGAGGTGCCAAGGCACTAGAGATATACAATAAGCCAAGATTCCATATCGGAGATTGGATAGCTCTACTGATCTAGCCTGTCTGTGTACCTATGCTAAAATGTACCCGCCCCACGATACCAATCCTTAGCAGACACGGCGTCAAGATGTGTTGCAAGGCTTTTTAACGCTCAGCAGTGCAAAGAGGATCAGCTCACTATTGTCTACTCATTGTCCAATATTGCGGACTTATACGGATGCACGTGGTTGCTAAATAGTACCCTTCTTGTCATTCTAAAAATCCCAAATTAGGCACACAAAGATGTGATCGTAGAACTTCGGTATCCAAGTTGGCACTGAATATTGCAGTAATGACTGTCTTGTATATAGCTAACTATTTCTGCTCTAAGCAACATGTGTCAAACTACTGTTGGCTCCCTGAGCTGTCGAAGCTGATAAGCGCCAGAACGAGGTCGTCACCTCTTCCAGCCCATTCGATACGTAGCTATACAAATTAGTCATAGAAGATTTCTCGTAGGCCATGGGACTTAACTTACGAGCGTCTAGAGTGATTGTCTTCTAGCACTTTCCGTATTTGTAGGTGAAGCACTGAGTGCTGGTACCGGCGGGCACGCAAGTGAAAACACTGCAGTAGCCGCTGACACAGTTTTGACCAGCGGGGCAGCTGCCGCGAGCATCAAGCTCGCTCACATCTGCCGCGGGGACAGGATTGGCAGCGGGAGCAGCGATGGCGGCGCTGATCAGGGCAGTGAGAAAGATGGCGGTCTTCATATTGATGATTGTTCGTGAGAAGTCAGGTAAAGTGTTTGTCGGTTGTTTGGTTTGGTTGTAGAGTGGTGAAGAAATACTCAATTACGTGGAATCTGAGGCCATACTTATACTTCCAGAACTCCATTCCGATACGGCTTCACATTCTGATTCTTTCATTCCGGATGTGAAGTCTAACAAGCCGAGCGCTTGACTACAGTTGGGCTGTCCTTTGGCTTGTTCATGAAGAAGGATCATGTCTCAATGAGGCACGATCTTTGCTCAACCACGATGAAAACTATCTATGATGCAGTTCAGAGTCTCGGTGTAGTCTTTCGCAGGGTTATTACATCGAAGGATCTGAAACTATCCTGAAATGGCGCTATGCAGTAGATCCGCGGGCCGAAGGGCCGAACCAGAGCGATATCCCGTGCCCCTATTGTGGCTTACCTCATGGGAGAAATGATAGGCTGCAGGTTTACGCATTGCCTATTTGAGCCAGAATCCTACCGGAACCTCGACTCCCCAGAAGGGGCAGGAGCAAATATTCCGATCACTGTATGCTTTGTGTTTCTTGGGTGGTAATAATGAATGATGGCTGGTGTTGTTTCCGACATTGACCCCACAGCAGACCCTGGTCTATTCATCCACGCTTAGCGTCCTATCGTCAATGGTTAACGGCCCGGACTCGAATTAACACGGACTGGAAACGAGTTTTTGACTGGACTATAGTCTATCGCTCAAGTCAACACAATTATCAATTACAGCTCCTCGCTGTCAAGTGACTCAATTATTATCAAAGCTGTCATTCTGTGTGGTATGCCTTTATGCGCGTCTACAATCGGGATAACACGAAATCTTGGATGGCCCATGAACACAAGAGTGAACTTGTTATACGAAAGCCACTGAACCAAGTACGAAGCCGCGTATAATAATCTCAGTCCTCGGGTACATGTTATGTTCTGGGCGCTAACACTGATTCAGCGCCAATGCCATACCGCCGCAGACAGCGTTGGTCCACTCTGGCATAGCCATCTTTGAGTTTGTCCTGAGTCGACACCTTCTAGCAACAACCCTGTCTTGGTGGGCAAGCTCAACACTCTGGTAGCAGCTCACCGAGATCTGAATGAGGTAAAGAGTCGTTTGAAATATGCATTTATAGGGATATCTATTAAAATCTCAACAGCTTCAGTGCACTATAAGGTCCATTTAAGCACAGCCTTAAGAGCCTTCCCACTCTTTGTATCGCTAATGGCTTTTTCGAAGTCCTTCACATCATAGTATGTAACCAACTTGTCAATGGGGTATTTGCCTTGCGCATGTTGCTCAATCAGGAATGGAACCAGCTAGGAAATAATTAGCAGGCGTAGCACCTTCTAGGGGAAAGTGTAATACCTTGTCGGGGATGGCATCGCCCTCGCAGCAGCCAACATATTCTCGTCCGTGGATAAGTTGTGCAAAGACATCAACACTGACGGTCTTTCCGGGCTACGACACGTGTCAGCAACTTTCCAACCTGTAGAACTTGAACAAGGATTCTACTATGACTTACAGATGGAGCTCCCACAGAAGCAGCTCGACCTCTAGTCCCGAGGCATTTAATCATTGTCTCAATAACAGCTGGTACACCCGAGCAGTCGAGAGCATAATTGACGCCGTTCGGAGGTGAGATCTCTTGGATCTTAGAGATAATGTCAGGGTCGCTGCCTAATATGGTAGTCGTAGCCCCCAGCGACTTGGCCAGGTCAAGCCGAGATTGTTGGAGGTCAATGGCGATGATCTCCTTGGCTCCACGGATCTTGGCAGCCATGACAGCACTCATACCTACAGAGCCAGTTCCGAAGATGGCGACTGTCTTCCCAGGTTGCACGTCAAGTGTGTTGAGAATGGCACCCGCTCCAGTTTGGAGACCGCATCCGAGCGGCGAAAACAAAGCAAGATTGGTGTCGTCTTTCACTTTGACTAGACTTGATCTGTGGACTATGGCAAGATTTGCGAAAGAGCTTTGGCCAAAGAAACTGCTATACAGCTCCTTTTTGCCTTGGTTGCCCTCAAGATGCAATGCAGCAGAACCATCAGGTCGTTTGCCGCCAAAGTTCCACGGGACCCAGGAGTTGCAGTATGCAGGATGTCCTGATGTGCATTGTTCGCAGGTGCCGCAATGCGCAAACGAGAGGAGTACTTTGTCGCCGGGTTTCAAATCAATGATATCTGAGCCGACTTGTTTGATGAAACCAGCACCTGTTCATGTCATTAGATAATCCAGGGGGGTGAGGTTAGACTACCTACCTTCATGCCCCAAGACCGCAGGTGCGGAAGCAGGGAGTGTGCCGTTTGCACAAGATAAGTCGGTGTGGCATATTCCTGTTGCATGGATCTCCACTAGAGCCTCGTCATTTCGAATGGTACCAAGAGATATTTGTTCGAGAGCGAATGGTCCGCCGATCTCTCGCAGTAGAAGAGCAGTTGTAGTAGACATGGTGGATAGATTAGTGGGAAGCTTGATTACTTGGGCTCGATAAAACAACAAAGAATTCTTCTACAGCAGCCGCCCCAGGGCCGACCTTAAATAAAAACGATTCAATGTTCTCTAAGTGGCAATCATGCGTCACTGAGGATTGTGTCTACGATTGCCGCATTTTGTTGCCGAATGGCAGTTGACCTCAATTTAGCTATACCTTAACTAGCCTTTGATACACAAGATCTTCCCTTCAACTGAGCATTAGCTTCTCGCACAGACGTCTAGTGCATAACTAAGCTTCCCCAGCTTCCCCAGCCGCGGAACAAACATCTAGAACACGTGGAAAGATCAGTTCCATGCCCCAGAATGTCTGGGGAACATTTAGAACTAACGGTAGAAATCGCGGGGTTCTGCTTTGGCATTGGATAGATGACTACCGTAGCTCCAAATGAGGAGTCTAGACCTTTCCACTACTTGCCTAACCTCCGCGGAGAGAATTATGGGGAATTGCAAAGGTAGGTTCCTTAGTGTCGGAAAAGATTGGTGGCGTGGCAAGAAGGTTTGCAATTGGATGAATACTACTAAGATGCTACCTTTTATCTGGTTTTGTTAGGAGAGGCAGATGAATTGGTCAGCTCATACCCGCCTTTGATTTCGAGCAAAAGCTTAACTACTTAATGAGCTGCCTCTGCAGGAGGCTGAGGACTCTGCCAGGCTAGTATATAAGCCCCACCCGACCTACAACACGCTTGCAAGAGTTGTGAACCTGGACAAAATATCTGTCCCCCATTGCATCTTTTGCATTGTCCACAGACCGAGGAATGAAATATGGCCCATGCAATGGCGAGGCTAGGTAGTAGCGCAATACATTTAATCGCTGCTCATATAACTCAAAAAACACTATCACTGTTCCAAATCGCAACGTCGTGGCAGGGTTCCGACAAAGAGATGATCCGTCTATTTACACGCATTATTTCACACTGTCACCTCCAATATCAACTTCTTAGAAACCCAGGATAGGGTGTCTCAGTATTCTTACCGCAAAAAGTGAGGTTCTGCCCGGGCTCGAACCGGGGACCTTCTCGGTGTTAACGAGATGTCATGACCAACTAGACCACAGTACCTGTTATTACGTACGTTACTAGTTTGTTACGCATTATCACCAGATCCACATGGAACCGAAAGTGAGGAAGCCGAGCTGTAATGAGCCCGCCTTGCCGCTCCTTTTGGTTTGGTCTATCTCCGACGCATCTCTGTGTCTTGAAAGTCCTCTTGATGATGTATTGCACAGCTACGCCCCTCCTTGCTCTTGCACAACGTGCTTTATGAATCCCACTGGCTACACTAGACTTTTAATTATGCATCCTTTTACCATCTATTGTGTCGTTGTCGAACCACTGCAACAAGTTCAAACTACCACGAGTGTCACCGCCCACTAAACCACCTCGTCTTGACCAAGCGGGCAATGAACGAGGCTGGCAGAAATTAGAATTGGGATTCAAATACCCAATGGTGCCTTGATAGTGCTTTGTGATGGGGTGAGTTGGTTGGAGCTGTAGAACTGCCTTTCGCTGTAACAACCACACTTCAAGGGTAACTGTTTAGGAGAGAGATCTATAACATCTATTACTAACTTACTGCTACTCATCGGTGATGGGGACCTGCTAACCTACTCAGCTGTCTTCCGTAAATCAAGACGCGCTCTGGCCACCAGGTCTGTTCCGCTTCGATCGTTAACGTGATTTCGGACAATTGCCAACAAGAGGCAGACACTTGTCGCCAACTGTTATGCACTGCACAATCCTTGACATTTCTTCTACCGGTGATAAGGTTTATAAATCCATGACGATGCAGTAGCCGATAAGGTAACTTTCCCTGTTATGTAAGCATCTTTAAGTACCCGTACTACTGCACGTCAGTTCCAACTTTAAGCTCGTATCGGATATAAGCACCTTAAGCCCATTAACCATAAGAATTTTTCACTACTCCTGCAGCAAATTCCGATCTCTTTTATGGAGTATGAGTTTAAACGGAGCCGGAACTAGGGCTATATAGGGTCAGAATCGTCGTTCATCTACATTCTTCTGTCTACCCATAGGTTTATCCATCTCCTTTCTTTTCAAGCTGGGCATCTACTATCAGCCATGATACTCTACGACGCACAAGCTCCCAATCCCTAAGCTGTCCGGCTATTTGTTCTTGAGCGCGGCGGCCTAGAGTTCGACGTCCAGAGTATCGATATTATGAACCTAGAGAACCGGCGGCTTGCATACCGAAACGTTAACCCGCGAGGTGAAGTGCCAGCCTTGGATATCGATGGTTTCGTTTTGACTGAAATCACTGCGATATGCGAATATCTCGACGAAATCGCCAAGGGTGGCAAGTCGCTGTTCGGCGACACGGCGCTTGAGCGGGCTGAGACCCGCATGTGGCTTCGGAGGATGGATCTCGAATTGGCCCAGCCTGTTATTGCCTGGTTTCGCAATGATCCAGATACCGTTGACTTCTATAATGGCAACCGAGTCCCAACACCTGAGGCTCGCTTAGTACAGAAAGTCACTATCAACCAGTTCCTGAACCTCCTCGATGATGAGCTTGAAGGCAAGGAATACCTCTGTGGATCACGATTTTCAGCTGCCGACATCCACTTTTATGGACTGCTCAAGATAATGGTTATGCAAATTGCTCAGTGGTTTCTTAGCCCTGGGCGTAAAAACGTGGTGGCATACTTTGAAAGGATGGATGCGCGGAGCGCTAGCCAGCAGGCTCTTGAGCTATTCGGATCTAAGGTTTCAGTACCAATGCGAAGCACTGGGGTATAACCACCAGGCAAAGGGGCCGCTGACTGGTCAAGAAACGGATATCTTATTTCATATAGAGCCCTACCTAAAGATCAAGTTACTTGTTTGGTTGAGTTATCTCTCTTTGCTGTGCCGATAATGCTCGTGATGGCTTAAGAGTATCATAACGGCCCACTACTTAACATCCTTTGGTAACAAAGTGGTGGATTGTCTAGTATCTAATGTTGATTGTCTAAGAGGTAACTCATCACCGTAAAGCCTTTCTTACACGAACTTCTGCATGTGGGAGGTTCCACCCACTAATATTGCGTAGAGCCTTCAACGAGGCTTCTTACTCTCGACTTGGAGAGTCTCATTAATTTTATCGAATTGAAACGTACAGGATTTGGGATGAGTGTGAATCTGCCAAATGAAACGTGTGCGCATTCCTAAAGCTACCACGGCGTTGTTACCAAAGACAAACCATATCAATAGCGCATGAAGGAACAGCCCATGGACCAAACATCATATGCTCTTGATCGGGGTCCACGACTGTATCGATGTTCGTCAGTCTCTGGGGGTTCGTAACCCTTGGTCCCTGAATGGGTCATATTCTGATTGGCGTCTCGCTTTCGGATCTAAGTATTCTTGTCTTTGTGAAATACGGCAAGACCCAGGTAGGCAATTTGCAGTTCTTTCTTTTTCTTGCCGTTTTTGACCCAAAGAATGTTGTCAGGCTTCAAGTCCCAGTGCCTGTATTTGATCTTGTGGAGGTCTTTAAAACCACGACATGTTCCCATGAATTGGCCCAGGATCCACAATGTACGCTTCTTGTCAAAGCACTTGAGATCATGGTCATCCCAGATATTTACAAAACCTTCCTCCGGTGTAGCCAAAACGTATGAAAACGACCTGTCTACCCCCAAACTTAAATAGGTCAGTTATTATCTAGTATACGTTTTTGACCATTTTCTCTAATTGCTGTGGTTGGACCAAGATTGATCAAGAGGAAAGGATGTGAGGTATAAGAAGACAATAAATGTCTAGTAGTGGCTATTTAGTCTGTATATATAGTTCATCTAGACTATATATTTCATGTAGGAGCCTAGAAAATTGAAGGGACTGGATGTTCGGTAGGAGTTTGAAATGATATTTAGTCAATTTTTACTGGTGGTATAAGTTCGCAATATGTATAAGAGGCAAGCATAAGCAATCCAATTTTCTCCCAATGAGGCTTAGTACTAAACCTTTCAGCTCGCCACAACACAGTCCTGTTATAATCAACAGGTGCCAAGTGGCATGTATGCCTTTCTTCCTCCTATGTGTCTTACTACACCGCCCTCTTCAGCGCTGAATCCAAGAAGGAGTATTTTTTTTTCAGCGGTTAGAGCTCTGACGTCAATGACTTTTTACATTTCCAGCTGTTGCTCTTTACTGCTACCTCGTACCTCATGGATGTTACTGTTGTTTAATGATACGAAGCAATGTGAATGTAGATAGCTTACTGTATGCCTTTACTTTAAATCAGTACTTCTTTAGTTTACATAAGTAGATACAGTGGCGTTTTCTGTCTGTGGGCCTTGGAAAAAAACTGGGATGTAAAATGGATTGAGATGCTACAGCGTATTATACACACGTTCTTACGGCGACGTGGATACCCGAGACAATCATTACTCAGTCGATGAATGGTTTTTTCACCTACAGCCATAACTAATGGTGCATAAGGGCACCTCAGTCTAGTTCTCCAGTGACGTTGGCTGTCGAGCCGTGGGAGTCTAATATCGCGTCGTAAGGCACAAAGGCTTATATGCGAAGTGTCTCCAGGTGAATGGAACAGTCGTACATCGAAAAGCTCGTGGATATGACTCATCATAAGGATGCCATTGATGGGAGCCCACGTAACTAGCCACGCTTCCTGGTGTCATCAGAGGGTTCCTTCGGTGGGAGATATCGGGGGTCATAACGACGTTCGGGACGGGGGATATGTGTTGCGCATGCAGCTGAGGCAGATGGGTATTGAACGTGAAATAGAAGAGACGAACGTAGCTTTCAAGTGAGCTTCCAGTGGCGACGACCTCTCAGAGAGATTACATCTTGTGTAGCGCACAACATGGTATCGCACAACATGTCGTTCCTGCGGATCGCGACAAGACAAAAACGGTATCCCCGTATATATTTCTTCCTCCTTAATGAGTAGGGGAAGGTGTGTATCAATTATAATGCGTTGATATACCTAGGCCTTTCAGGGCGGCCTTAAGAAGCTAAGATGAGGAGTAGAAGATCTGCTTGCCTTGCGTCATGGAATCAGACTGAACATAAAGAGTAGTCTGAGATATCTGCTGCTGTAAGCGTGTGGGTCCGTCCAGGAAGTGTGGAGGGGCTAGTTGTTAAATCGGGTGAGAGTCACTTCCCCGAAAGACACTTGAGTGCGTGTCGGGAATTTAAGCGCCAATAGTGGGTTAGTCTAGTTTGTTACTGTAAAAGCGGAACGGACCTATTTTAGTATTTTCACCTATCAATACCTACTAAGTGAACTTTCAGGAAAATAAAATAACGTTAATACCATTATTAAAGTTGACTGACTGTTGATCTGAAACGTTATAAAGCCTCAACTGCAGCCATTTTCTTTTCGATGCCTTTTCTCACTTCGAATCAGCGCTTGTGGCCTTACGCGGACTTCGCCTAAAGGCCTAGAACCCAATAGTCTGGGAGGCCAACACTTGGTCCAGGGGTCTAACCTAGCATGACCACGCCGATTCGTGTCTAGGGCAGCCGCCACATTCAATAGTTTCTCAGCTTCGTCTACATACAGTTAATAACAACGGCGTATTTTAAGGAGTTATATGGAAGTAATTTCCTATTCCTACGTCTATTTGCTTTTATATTGATAGTAGCCTGCATTAACTTGCAACGGTGCAATGCGATGTAAGTGGGCCCTTGCTTAGGAGATTAATTGAGCAAGTGTTCAATCACTACATAAGAGGAGCATGCCGTTTCCGTGACTTGCTCCGACCTGCAGACATCGTCGCTGTTCCATCAATCGCCCAACATGGTGTCTTTCAAGTCTGCCCTCCTACTTCTTGCCCTAGGCACTGAGGCCCTTGCAGCCACGGCCCCAAACCCTGTCTGTAACAGTCGATTGGGCACCGTCAGTGTCTCCAAAATTCCCCGGGTGACTAGCACCGTGACACAGAAGGTCACCGTTGTCAAGAAGGTTATTCGAAGGATCAACGTATACGTCATCCCAAGGCCTCGCACTACCACCGTGACAGATACAGTTCAAGAGACTGTTGTTGAAACGGCGGATCCTGAGGTTGACATAGCTACAGAAACCGTCACTGGTAGGTTCTCTCTTGAGTTTGACTTTCAAGACGAATATTAACATGGCTTTACAGACGAACAAACCGAGTTTGTAACGAACTACCATTCCGAGACCACGACCTCCACAACAACAAGCACCACCACCAGTATTGTCACCAACACCATTGCCGCCCCAGCAGGCTTCGTTCCCGTCTTATCAGGGGACTACAGAGCCAAGCGAGCTGTTGCAAAGAAGGTCGCCGCAAAGCCTCAGGCTCCCCCGGTATCTCCAGCCAACGGCAAAGCGGCTGTCAGGGTTGGAACCGTTGTTCAGTACGTCACACGTGTCGACTGCACGAAGCGCGTGCCCTCCACAATTATCAAGGTTGTCTCTACAACAATCCAGGGCCCAAAGAAGACCCTCAAGGCCAAGACAAAGACAAGCACCGAGACGTCCACTGAAACCATCACGTCTACCGAGTATCCCCCCGATGTGACCGAGACTGTTTTCGAGACAACTTCACCTACTGTGACCAACACTGTGGATGAGACCTCCACCACTACTCTTACTGAGACAGGTAAGCTTCTTCTTGTTGACACATACTAGCGATTCACTAACATTCTGAATAGTCACGGTCGAGACCCAAGTCCCTCAAAACTTCTACGCGGTCTGTGACAGCAACAACATGTTGAGGTCCGCTAACGGTGGTCTTCCAATCAAGTACCTAAGCCCCAGTCTAGGGTACGCTGTCTCTATTTCGGGCATCGGTGATGCGTACTCTTGTTGTGCTGATTGCCACCAACGCTCCAATTGTTACATGGCAGCTCAGCCAGTGGGCGGAGGCGGGTGTATTCAGTATTTGCTCACAGGCGATGCCACATGCCCCAACGGGCAGGCCACTTGGGCCACTTGGTACTCAACCCATGAGTCTCAGAATTACGTCTTCATGAACGGGCCTTGTGGCAAGATGACCAACGGAGGGACATACAACTAAGATTTGCATGAGTTTGGGGAGGAGATCATCGGCACTCAGATGAAAACATTAAACTATGCAAAAGATTTAGTTAATTGTGTTCTAAAATTAAATAACCCTTAATAATTACGATGGTTTGAATAAAAGTAGTCGCCGCGACAATGAGATATGTGCTTGCTCATCTCAGCCCATCTGCTTTCAGTAGCTTGTCTTGAAATTGGCCAATAGCTTATGGTATAAAGTTCCTGGGTAACAATCAAGACCAGATGCGTCAATCGACAGTGCGCGAAGATTCTGTGTCAGCAACAGGGACTTTTTTTCTTCCTCAGTAGTGAGGATATTTCCCCGATTGGGGTTGTCTGGTAATGAACATTGCTCAATTGTGAAGTTTCCCGATTGGGACTTTTCCCTAGTCATGAGGTTTTCCCAGTTGTAGGATGTCGCTCGATGCGAGTTTTGCCTGGTAGCAGGTTTACCAGTGGCGTGCGTGTTCTATGAGGCGCTTCTGGCGGTTGTGCTGTGCGGTTGTGTCTCGCCATGGGATGGGGTACGTTCCGTGGATCTGATCTCACGACGCGTGATCGTGCTGTCGCGTTCATTCCTGCGCGTCGCGTCGCGTAGGGCCGAAAACTGGCTGCACCTTTAATCCCGGGACATTTTCTCCATTTGCCTCGGTCAATACCTAGTCGGCTGGATAGGTACGTACTGATTGCTATCTCATCTCTGGGCTTGGCTTGTTTGGCTGCGGGAACTGTAAAGAACTGGGTCTGGATGTTATGGTATTACTGACAAGTGTTGTGATTTATTTCCGAAAGGCAAGTGACAATACATTATTGGGTGGCTAAGCTAGAATCAACTGAGTTATTCTTCCAAGACCTTGTGATTTCAGGTGCCAAAGAGTACTTTCAGAGCATGTCACTCCTATCTCCGTTGTCAATCCTCCCCCTACCACAATCACAACAAGGCCGCCAGCTACCTACCCTAAGCCAAAGAACTCTCGACCTTTCTAAAACACCGAAATCTCGTCCAAATGCAGCGTCACCAGCCTTCATGAATTTTCATATCTAATCTTTCCATAATGGCATGGCACCATCTTATTAACATACGACCCAAAAACATCTTAGCTTAAGACCATGAGCAAGCCAAGCCAGACAAACAATAACTGAAACAAACCACAAAATATAATTGCTCTCTTGTGTCCTTTCCTTTTTCTTTCGCAAAACACTCCTCCGTCACCACTAACACAAAAGGTCGTTTCTACTGAAATCAACACCACGGTCTTGTAATGGCCGCTTTACAGCATCGCCTCACGGTTACAGTCCAACCTCACGCCAAAGCCCAATCTCTTCCAGCACATCCTTCGACACCACACCGCGTTGCCACCTTCTCATTCTCCCCCTCCCCCCCAGCCATCGAGTCTGGGTCTCGATAGACGGCCTCGACCAAACCTCCGACTTTCGCACCTGGCGAGATGTTGATGCAAGCATGTTTATGTGACCCCACTCAGGCTACCAACACCATCTTTACCAAAAGCTTCATAGTAACAGATGGGAATGGTCCATTCTTTGCCGCCCGGCCAGATACCTTAAGTCATGCCGGTGCTTTCCCCAGATTTTGAGCATGGAGCCGAGGTGGAGGGGATTGGCAAGGTGAAGGCCGTGGTTAAGGGCCGCAAGGAAAGGCGACCAATAGGAATCAACCAAAGCCGGGTCTAAGAGAAGAGCCGAGGGTTTGAGGGATCCCTACTGGAAGGAATTTTAGATATCTCCACATGAACCCTAGGACCTGGACTAAAACCTGGGGCCCCAGATTCTCCTTGTCGTGCAGAATAACCCCAATGTAAAATCAGAATGTAGGTTATTCTTATTACTACAACCTAATAGCTATAGCTAAATAGGCATGTGGACTTCCCGCGTCGGGTCAAGGCACTCCACTTTGCCGTACCATTTTCTTGCCATGCAGCTATATTCCTACATGAGATGCTGAAAGAGCATTGTAGGACATAGCACTTTCTTGGCCGAAGAGGCAACTCGGTGCTAAATAGACCGAAAGGACAGGTTAACTTGAAATATAAATATAACTCTAGAACAGGTCGAGTAATGTTCGATTCTTCTAATCACTTCACACCTCACAGTGCTAGCTACTTTATAACCTTTTATCTTTACACTCAATCAAGAGCTTCCATTCAGGCCTGCCAACTATGAAGGCCTCCTTGGTATTTTCTTCTTTTACAGCCTTCTCTTGTAGCTTGGCTTACGCCACTCCGCCTTCCAACTACCTCAACTGGAAGACGTTCAAAGCTAATGGAGTCAACGTTGGTGGCTGGCTACACCAGGAAGCCGTAATTGACCCCAAGTGGTGGAACCAGTATGCGCCTGGTACACCTGATGAATGGGACTTTTGTGCAAAGCTCAAGTCGCAATGCGGGCCCGTTTTAGAGCAGCGATACGGCTCTTATATCACGACCAAGGATATTGATGCTATGGCTGCAGCCGGGATCAACGTCATCCGAGTGCCCACTGGATATAATGCTTGGGTCACTGTTCCAGGGTCCCAGCTTTATACTGGCAATCAAGCTCGCTTTCTCAGGACCATCTCTGATTACGCCATCAAGAAGCACGGCATCCACGTTATCCTTGATATTCACTCACTCCCTGGTGGTCTGAACGGCATGGGGCTGGGTGAGAAGGAGGGGAACTATGGCTGGTTCCAGAATCAGACTGCTCTTGACTATTCTTACAAGGCGGTCGACGCTGCCATCAAGTTCATACAGGAATCTGATGTCCCACAAGGCTTTTCGCTAGCCCCAATCAACGAACCGGTTGATAATCGAGATATTACAAAATTTGGAACACCAGAAGCACTAAGTGAAGAAGGGGCTGCTTGGGTTCTGAAATACTTCCAAGGCGTTGTTTCGCGCGTTGAAAAGACCAACCCCAAGATACCCATCATGCTTCAGGGTGGCTTCCGACCTGTCGACTTCTGGGCCAAGTCCTTTGCTGCCAGTACCAACCTTGTATTCGATGTCCATAACTACTACTTCGCTGGCCGTCCGACCACTTCACAAAACCTTCCCGAATTTATCTGCACCGATGCCAAAAACACCGTTGGTACTACTTCACCAAAGTTCCCCATCTTTGTTGGGGAGTGGTCCATCCAAGCTACCAGCAACAACACATTCGCCAGTCGGGCGCGTAACCTCAACACTGGCCTGAAGGCTTGGGCTACCTACACTCAAGGGAGCGCTTACTGGACGTGGAAGTTCTTTGGTAACGAGACGGTCAATGGCGAGGGTACTCAAGGCGATTACTGGAATTACTCTGACTTTGTGAAACTGGGTCTTATTAACCCGTCGTCGGGCGTTAGTTGTAAATAAGATGCATGCGGCGTTCCAATTACGATAATCCTGTCAACATACACGTCTTTCATAGCCTAAAGCTAGACGCTACTGTTTATGAATCTAAGATTGCCTGCTTATCTAGGCTGAAGTCGCCCACAACTGCAAACCACTCTGCCTCGTTGTAGCATTTTGTTCCCACTTTGCCAGCATGTCGATACTTGATCTTTTTGTTCATTTCGTGCTATCCAATTCAGACTAATCGATAAGCTGGCCCTGACTTGAATTTTAAATCTATGCGATTAGCTGGCTTGACGACTCCTTAGCAACAAAAGCAAGGATGGTAGTGGATTTGCGCTGACCGTCGGCTCTTTCGATAGAGGCAGAGCTGAGGGAGTTACGTCTGGAAATGCTTTTGACTTCTACATGCAATCGTTGATATTTTTCTGGTTATCAGCCGATGGTCTTCTTCCAATTGGTCAAACCTAACCTCTGCAATTGATAGGTGTGTCTACGCATTGAATGCGCAACCAGCCAAGCGCCGGCTTTCTGATGGCACATTCAACTCGTGGCATTTTCTTTGTCCCTACTTAACTCCAGAGTGTTGCAGTGGAGACAAAAAAACAAAATCGGACCGCAAGATGTCTTGCCTCGACACGGGATCGAACCGTGGACCTTGTCATTACTAGTGACACGCTCTACCACTGAGCCATCGAGGCAGGTTTCGAAATGGTTAGTGAGTGAGGCGCTAATTCCCAAAATACAATCACATCGTTTGTGTCAGATAGTCGGTGAAGAAGTGATCGATGATTCTGCTATTACTCGCTGATGGTTAAGCTGAGAATAATAGGCGACAACAGTGCGAACGGTGGAATAACTAAGAATGGTTCGTCAGAAGTAGTAGACGATATCTGACCGTCTACAGACATCTTTCGTGATATTCTCTGCACACTTTTCAGTCGTGACGGGACATCCCTCTTTCCATACCAATTATTTATGTTCCAATTCATCTTTCGCTTTTATCTGCATCTATTCTTGGGTCTAACTATTCTCTGTCAACGCATACTACAGTCGTGAGCTATTCACCCAAGTCCATACCAAGTTCAATGGACTCAGCGGGAGAGTTAAGGTTGCGCCTTGTCTTTCAGAATATGGATACCAGTGCGCTAGAACAGATCCGCACGAGGTGCACTCGACTAAGTTGCATCTTTCAACCTCGAGTCAATGCCACAGCTGTCTTGGAACATACTTTGTAAATACACGACTACTTCCACAATCAACAGCCCTGAATATTATTAAGTAAGTCAATGCAGAGAAAGTTAATGAAGTATGCCAGTGTCCAAATATTCCACTTATTCTTCACAATTTCCACGATGTTCAAGTGTCACATCTTTCAATAACACAACAAAACCATTCGTACGATACAGCAGGCATTCCATTATCGACCATGGACCGTTGTAGAACAATTTACAGACCTTCAAGGCTTCCATTGCTGAGGTCGACGTTGATATCCGAGCTCGACGAATTTCCCTGTCCCTATCTCGTGACAATTCTGGTCATCAACACTTAAACCCATCCCGCAGATCAGGTAAGGAACTGACAGTGTCGCTGGCTTCATCACCCAGACTCGTCCGTCCAACCATGGATCACATTATGCCCTTATCTCTCCAATTACATCCCAATCGATCACAGCTGTTTGGTTTCGCATATCAACCTTGACCCAAATACTTTCACCGCTCCGGTTATCTCTCGAAAGAGTGTCTAGGGCAACGCATCTCCGGCGCCTACATGAAGGGCGCCCAAGTAAGCGTCAATACCCTCACTCGTCTTGCACCCAACAAGTCCCATTGCGCCTGGCCACCATGCTTGTACGCCCCGAGCCGTGCTCCAAACCCTGGATCCTTCGCCAGGTTTTGTCTTGAGCTACCCATTGAGTTGAGCTTCGTCTCACCATTTGTTGCTAACTAAGCGGGCTTATTTAGGTTCCTCGTTCCGGCTCAAATCAGCGAGCAAATTCTAGGGATCAGAGCGTAATGTGGATACATCCTGGAATGACTATCTGATATTAAAACGGCTATTATTTCTGCGCCGTGATCTCCATATATATACAAAGGCCACGCTCGGCTTATACAAAGATACTCCTACTTAAATGTTTCCGCGAATCCACCCACTCTATTCACCAGCGCTCAGCCACATCACGGCGCATCGCGTGGGCTTGGCCGTCCTTCACGATCTTGTAGATCGCCGCTGCTCAATATATTTGCATCATGGCAGCAAATAGAACCATTCCAAAAACACTGCCAGTAATTCCCGGATATACCCCCAGTACTGACGCAGAACTATCCGTGTCGAAATCAAACTGGCCGTCATCATTGCCGAAGGTTTTGTTTTTAACATCGTTCGCAGCGTCAATTTCCCTGGTGCGCATAAGCCTCATATTCAACGCTCCTAAAGGCGCTTTAATTGTCAGACACTTACTCTCGCGTACAATGTTTCTCGAGATCTGTATTGAGTCCAATCGCGGATGGCGGATCCGAACACAGTCCGGGGTAATCGTCTACGCACAACAGCCACCACTCTCTGTAGGGTCCCTGGCCCGTACACATGGTGGATGCGCTGCAGCACGTAGGGTAACACTTGTCCTTGAGGCGCGTGGCACCCGCTCCGTCGCATAGGCAGGTATTGAAGCCGGAGCTAGACTCACCACCACACGTATCAGAAACTAGCTCGTCGAGGCAGGTCCTGCATTCAGGGCGCTTTGTATCATTTGCCCAAGGGAAGACCGTATTCTCTGCCAGGGTTGGGACGACCACGGCGAGGATGAGAGGCAAGATTGCGGTTGAGGGTTGCATCGCGGATACACGAAAGAGTTGGTATAAAAAGAGAGTGGAACTTTCGGTAAAGAAGCAAGCGGCCTTGGGACAAAATAGTGGTATCGAGGCCGGGCCCAGCTGGACGCTTTATCTTAATTTAGTTCGAAGCAGCCCTGTCAATTTCTTCTCAGCCTCAAGGCACTGATTTCATCCCGGCGCTTACTATGTCTTGGCTTGCATAAATGGCTTCAGCTCCCTATCAAGTAGAGGGAAGAAGAGAATATAAAAAAGCCTCTTAATTAATCTTTTCTTGGCGACTTCCCTCTAGCGCGTAGCTATATTTAACATCATCTTAAATGCTAATAAGCCTTCCAGCAAGTCGACGTTCTTGATCCGCTACTGATATTACTGAGGCGCTTCAGTATTTGTGGTCTGGAAGAAGAGCAGCGTTGTTGATGTCTATTTTGGGATACTGGCTATTGTCGCGCCCCTATAAGTAATAAGCTTGGGTTTGCTCAAAATCGAACACTTTACCATTTTGAGATTAGATAAACGTCGGAACAGCGTATAGTTGTCTGGAGAATTTCTAATCTTTAGTGTGCGACACATCGCATACTGCAAGAATTCGTGCATCTACCGTCATAGTGTATATCGAGTTGTTGCGTCTGCGTTAACCTCACGGTGTACATGCTCGTTTTTCATGCGTTATGCGTGGAATCCCAACCTCATCATGTGCTTTGCCTCGAGCTTTTGCATTTTAAATGAACCAATACAGTTAAGGTAAAAGAACACACCGAGCTAAGACGCTCGATGAACGGACGGGATTGTCGCGCTCTTCTGATCTAGCCAACATTTAAACATGGGCGGCCTCAGACGGACGTACGGCCCCCACAGACATCTCAACACATTCTGTTGTCTCGGCGGTAGAGGTTTGATGGCGCGTAAACGATTGGGCAGCCCATATATTGTCGACAGCCACTAAAGGTTGGGACCCTCTTGTTATTAAACTTTCGGGCGCTCAAATGCGGCTGTCATGCAGCACTTGTGGAGATGGCTTGGACACGCAGCTTCGGATTCGGCAGATATTGAGCGGCACAGCTTTTATGGACCTGAGACGGAACGCCTGAAGCCATGTAAGTACAGTGGGCGCTTTTAGATGATCAGCAGGTATGCAAAGTTACTGCACAACAAAGAGAAAAGCAACCATTTTGATGAGGTGCCAAGTCTCAGTCCAAGGCAAAATTTCGGTCTAGTGTTCCCCACACGCATAGTCAAGGGGTGCATACTCACCTGGCGGGCGTGTCTGGGATGCATCCTTTGCGCTGTCTAAGCCATGTATGCTATTTCGAGAGCTATGCTATATTTGAGCAGCTAGACTCCCGGCGCTTGCTCCTCTAAATGGAAATACAAACTTTTAAGTCGACATCTAGGTTACTGCCCTCACCTATATGAGGGTAGATGGGATAGGCCTGGAAACACGGCCAAGGCCGACATTTGGCGTTGCGAGTCCGGATTTAGCGCAGCGGTTCCCGAGTAAATCTGGTTCGTTGGCCTGCATGTAGATCAGGCACCAACCCTAAAGTGTCAGATGGGGGCTGCGATCGTCATCGTACCATTACAGGTCGTATGAGCTGGGGAGATGTACTCATGTGTATTTGCAGGCACAGACTTCGCGCTATTGCAGAGCCCGAATGGGGACATCCAGTCTTGCGAGAGGATTGCGAAATCAAGATAATAAACATTAGCCTAAAATCTGTTAAAATGGCATTCTTTACAATCTATCATCTGCATAACATTATCTGGGAAAATTTCGGTATGCAAAACAACCCTCGTTAATTCTTTCATATGGTAAAGAAGATCTACAGCTCCATCTTTCTCGACTTACAGGGTTAGTTGAGAGGATACCTGTTATGGGAACTCAATACTTAAATCTCATTGACTATCTTTCTCTAGTCCGCGGTCTGATCTGACGCTGCGTCTCATTGAAGCGATATATTGGTACCAAGACATCTACCACTACCCTTACATTCCTTTCAACTCGGCAAGGTCCAATCTACCTGCCCGCAATGTCTCTGACGTTTCTAGATAGACCACGTCTGTGCAGCACCTATTGCCAGAGCATCATTCGAACCATCCTCAACGACATCATATGTAGGCTCATCGGTCCAAAACTCAAAATCGCTTGCCTTGTTGCCAGGCTTGCTAATTTGCCAGGGTATCCAAGGCACACCAAGACCATTGAATACATCGATGTGCTGACCGACTGTGGTAGACTTAGTGTTTCCGCTAGCACCAAACTCTTCAAAAAGCATAAGCTTGTTGGCGTTCTTTGCGCGCTGCAGGGCGACTGGACCCTTGGTCTTGAATTCGTTGACGCCCATGTAGGAGTGAATGGTAACAAGGTCTAAGGCTTTGCAAGCCCAATTCTCTGCAACATCTGAGTTGGGGAACTCATTGCCGCCACCTACAATCCTGTGTTAGTAATGAGAGGTAACATGAGGGGCATAAGGCATGACCACGTACCAGTCGAGATCAGAACCTTGCTATTATTCCCCATAACTCCCCGCATGAAGCCAGCTCGATCGCACCACCACGACGGATGGGGCGGAATGTTGTTGTTTAAATGACCCTGACCTTCATTCTGGATATTGAAGGCAAAAATGTGGCTGTTCAGGTTTTTCCAGGCTGGACTCCCGCTGATTAATGTGTTCTTGTGCTCAAGAACGTGACGGATGCGATTCTGAAAATCGGAAATGCAATTATTGTCTGAGTACCAAAACTCGACGTTGTTGGCGCTCGCTGGCTGAGTGTTGCAGTCTACTGCAGGCAGCTTGTACTTTGATACGTAGGCATCGCTTCCCCAGCAGCCGAGCTGGTAACGATCATGGATTGCGATGGTGAGTTTGATGCCTCTGGCTTGAGCTTCGACCATCAGTTGATCTATGGCTTTGAGCTGGGTATCGTCCCACACCCCCACGGTCTTGGGCTCAATGTCTGGCATTGCAATGGAGCCAGTGTTCTTGAAGTTCTGGAAAGTTGGCGAGATGAAGATACGTAGGACCTTTAGATTTGCATCCTGGATGGCGTCCAGGACTTCCAACCTATCCTGCCTGATTCTCTGTTAGTTCTATTATCGGGACGTGGAAGGGGAAGTGCTAGTCTTACTGCTTGAATGCATGAAGGAAGAACGAGTTTACGCCGGCGAAGCTACTGCCTTGTTGGCGAGCGGGTAGCTCATAGCTATGAGGGGTGGCTACTGCAAGCAGAGCTTGGCCCAATGCGAGAAGGCTGAAGCTCTTCATTGATCTCAGGAGTTCGGGGTTTGTACTTCAGAATGATCTGAGTATTCTGAAGGTACTGATCTTGAAAACATGATGGGTTGCAATCGTATCTTATAAGTGCTGAACTGGAAATACCGAAGGGGGACGGTGGTTGGGAGATTGTTGCATCATTCAAACGCATTGAACAGATGTAGATCCCTGCTTTCCCCTTTAATTTACCCCGTGTTTTGACTCTAACATATTGTCATATAGTGCGCGGGCTGTTACGTTAGTCTTGGCTTTGAGATGGCCCTGAACGGAATTACAAAATACCATTCTAGTGTGTGACACAAATTCGAGGGTCAGATCTGGTCTGCTGGCGCCGTATCCACCGGATCTTTAGACTTACTTAGACGCGAATATAAAATTCCGGCTAACCTGCCTTTACGGGCATCAGACAGAGGCTTGTCGCATGAATAAGGAAATCATTTGAGAGATGGCCTTGGCACAAATGTCAAAGAGAAACTATCTGCTTACCAAATCTTGATCATCTTGAGGAGAACACTGAGATTCATGCGAGACATCGAAAACTCTTGGTGAAGAGCTAATTGAATGCGACACGAAGCAATCCCATTTGTATCCTTTACACAGAATAAGGCTGATTTTGTATAGTTATAACTGGATATAGAAAACAGGATATTGCTTAAACGTAAGGATGAGTGACACGAGACCGGGAAGGACGAGAGAATATGCATGTATTGGAATTGTCCAATACGGGTTACTATGCATATATGTATTTATTGAATTTGTCCCATCTTAATCGCTCTGCATACGTATAACAATTTACTGTCAAGAACTAGGCCCTTCGTGCGCCCCGTTGAAGTAAGTTTAGTTACATGTCTTGCTTGCATGACAAATGCGCTAGACGAAGGAGTAAAAACACAGCTCATAAATCTCAAACATCGCGAGTTTTTACTTCAAAGTAAGACCGGAATATTAGTGAGAGGATTTTGGGGATACTGAAATATCATTGACGTAATGCAGCGTCATAATATGAGGGGCACTCCAGATCAATGGTGATCAAAGTTTTACTTGAAAACAGCTCCTTTTCGCAATAACGACAACATATCAGAAATCACTATGAACAACCCGACAGACACCGAGCCGAACACAGCAGTTATCGAAATTGCTCCAGATGGCGATGTCATTCTAGTGGTTGGGCCAGAAGAGTCAAAATTCCGTGTCCGTTCCACATTGTTGATGGCCGCCTCGAAACCCTTCTCCGCCATGTTTGGACCACACTGGAAGGAAGGTCATGACAAGCGCGATCACGATGGGCCATTTGAGTTACCGCTACCTGATGATGACGCTGCTGCCCTAAAAATTGTTTGCTCTATCATTCACTATCAGAACGAGAAAGTACCTCGAACCCTTTCCGCTGGCGACGTCCTCGCAGTTGCTGTCGTTGCAGACAAATATGATTGCGTCGATGTTCTGAAGTTTGCAAGCGAAACCTGGTTTCGATCCTCTGAGAGTGAACCTGCCAGTCTAATACTTTTAACTGCTGCGGCATACCTCTTTCGTAATGCGCAGGGATTTAGTGAGATCACTAGAGCATTGGTACTTAACTACAATGGTTCTTACCTTTCCCTTTGCCTTGATGAAGTTGAATCTGTCATTCCATGGAAGGTGTTTTGTAAGTACTCCAAGACGCTTTTTTATTACATAACTTACTAAAGAATCAACAGGCTTGCTAGAAGAACAAAGAGGGTTTGCAAGACTGGAGGTATCACAGATCCTCGTAGCAGGAGCTGGGGCTAGTCCGTGTTGCCATAAATGTGGATGGACAAGCAAATATGCACACGCATATATCAACTTGTTAGAAACAAAGGACCTTTGGCCAGGAGGGCTATTCCGTACCTCTATCTCTAAAGCACTAGAGAAAGCGGAAAGGATGCCAGATCCCGTTCCTGAAGAGCGAAGTACTGAGTGCCAGTACGCGTACAAGCATGAACCCCCAGCATACAGGGAAACCCGTCGTTGGAAACTGGACAGCCTTAACAAGAGGATTGGACTTTGCCTGCACTGTGCTCGCCTAGATAGTACGGATCCTAACTGTAGCAATCCCTGCCATGACCGCTAGAATCAGATAACAAAACTCTCTACCCTACAAGTTAGGAGATAGGTCCAAATAATAGTAGCTGGGATTGTTACCTTCCTCAATAAACATCAACAGAAATGTATTGCGTTACCTTCGCCGACCCCCTGTGGGTTTATAAGTTTATCAACTACTGCATAAACCATAATATTTGTTAACAACTACTAGAAGGCTAAATAAGAAAGATGTGACTAGGTGCGTGGAAAGTGTAGCAATATGGGGGTGCGCTTTGGACTCCATCGGGCTTTGGGTGTGCTGTGAAGGCGGACAGTGAGATCCGTCAGGTGTCGGCTGAATTTTTATGATTGTAAAGCTGGAATTATAATTTTTAATGGCCATGGAGCTAAAGAAGATGATGATCGAATAAGCATTAACCTTCAGTGGAGATCTATAAAGTAAGGAGAATGGAAGATATTGTCGCAATTCGAGATTTTGGTCAATCGGCTCCCTTTTCTAAGAGAGGTTACTGATACCTTCGTAAAAGAAAGATTCAGTGCTATATACTGAGGGGAATGACTATGGATGTCAGTTCCAGTTACAGGATCGAGACTTTAATACACAAAATACTATATGCATCAACCAGGATACGGAATCGGCCGCGACATATAATAACGCCCTATCACTATCGAACTTGTTACATATGACCCCTCTGATAACCATTCTTGAGTTTCTGCCAGGACAAACATCTCAAACTCAGGCGGTGAATACTTTACTACCCGGAGGTTGGCCCTCCGACAGGGAAACATTTAATACAAGGTTATGAAAAGCTACCAAAGCCTTCTTGTGCGTTTGAAGCAGAAAGAATATTAGAGAGGATAAAACGCATCGATTCATTTGTCGTTACTAAGCCTATAAACCCCACAGAAACATCTGTTAAAGACGAGGTCCCGGCACTTCCGATGTTGGCACGACTGCAAAGTCTTCCGCCTTGTAGTTCTGAGGCCAAATACCATTCTTGCCCGGAGCTAGAATACCTTTGGGGTCGAGAGCATTCTTGATGAGGGTATTGAGATGCATCTGAGCATTATTGTTGAAGTTGTACGTCTGTGCGATCTGATCCATCAAAGCCAGGTGCGTGCGATACTCACCCCATCCTCTCTTGGCGGCTTCATCTATTAGAGTGCGAATAAGCTGGTGCGCACGGCGGCATGAATCCTCGTCTTCTCGGTTGAATACCAAACAGACAATGTGATGCATTTCGCGCATACCAACGACAAAAGTACCGATAAAGTCGAAGCCGGCTTCCTCGCAACGCGTACGAGTGAGGTGATACTGCGCCATGGCATCGTCGCCGGTGACTTTGGCAATGGGCGAGAAGAAAAGATGTGCACCATTGGGAAGCCAGTTTCTGTCTAATGTCAGCTGATAACTCTGTAGGGAAAGGGAAGTGTTCGGATAGAGGACAGAACTTACACCCATTCTAGTTCGGTATAAGTAGGAATACCTTGCATGGTAAGGTGTCTTGTCTGTAACACAACGTTGTCTGGCATATCCTCAGGAAAATAGAACTTGGCGCCAGGGATAGCTGAGAATGACTGTTTGACAACCTCCCACATGGCCTTTCTGATGGGTTCTGGCCCATAAAGTGCTCCATAAAAGTTCCAACGTCCTAAGTTTAGCTTCTTTGCTATATCATCAATCTCTTGGTCGTTGAGGGGCTTCTTCGACATTGTGTATGAGGCACGATTTCCCTGAATCAATTCAGCGACAAACTCTGGCGTGGGATTCCGGAGTATTCTTTCTCATACCATGACTGCTGCATCTAGAAGGACATGCCTGATAGTGGGTACATTCTGGAGTACCATTGACGTCCGGAGTGGCCTGATAATTTCGATGGCCTGGTGGAGATCCTCGTCTTTAGGGATAGTGATCATGTATGATTGGTAGCCCCCTGGGTTGACCATCAACCATACACCCATCTTGACGACAATGCCAAGCGAGGACTGGGTGAAGATTCCGTCGTTATATGGGCCGAAACCGTAGTTGAAAAGTTGCCATGCGGAGTTGGGTTCTTGCTCATGAGGTGGTACGTTGGGATCTGCATTAGGGTTGGGAAGCGCACCCATTCCTGTGCGAACGAGAGTACCATCTGGCAGGACGACTAAAGGAAAGGGTCAGATCTATCTAATACCTTTGAGATTAGGAGATAACGATTACCTTCCATGCCACAATGCATCATAAAATGATCTCCTATCCGAGAATCAGCGGCTAATTCTTTGTAAGTATCTTGCAAAGCTAGGCAATCTACCATATGGTGTATAACCGACCCCTCGTTCGGTGGTATTTCCGAGGACAGACCCTCCTCCCAGATCAGGAACGTCGACCCAAAGCTTATCACGAAGATTGTTATCCACCAGGTACTGGTGAAGGTCGGCGTATGTCACACCGGGCTCAACCAGAGCGTAGGCGCCATCAACATCGACCTTGAGGATTTTGTTCATGTGCTTGCCCAGATCGAGCGTAACAGACCCTGGAACTCTGGGAGCAGCCCCGCCATATCCGACGTTGCGGCCAACGGAGAGGGGCCATAGAGGAACGCTGTATTTATTTGCGAGTTTGACAATGGCTTGAACCTCGGACACGTCGCGGGGTGTGATCACGGCTGAGGATATAAAATGTTCTTTGCCTGCAATGTGGAACATATCATGAACCTTACTTGGATCAAGGTAGTCTTGTTTGTTGAACTGTTCACTGCTTCCAACGATTGTAACATTGTCTGCGCTGCTGATGCCTTTGGCCTCTGCGATGAATTGGTGAAAAGTCTCGCTTGATATCTTGGGTGGCAACACAATGGGATCCGATGCGGTTCGGCTTGACCTTGCATTCTGGTTTGAAGAATCCGACATGTTGAGGGGAGATCAAGATGGTATAGTAATTAGAGTGAGAAGAAGAGGTGCAGAGATCAATGAGAAAGGAAGATAATCAAAATTTCCTGTTGTTGGCCTGGGACCTAGTTATATATCCGTAGGTGGGTGTGGAAACGTGAGTAACTGCACCTGAGTAGTCTACAACTCGTTCAGTCGAGAGACCAAATCGACCCACTCCTACAGAAGATCTTTGTCGATCTGAACGCATGAAGGCGCCAATTGTCCGATGTAGACTGACGCGCAAGGTCATGTTCAAAGCTAAGTGGCGGTGGGGAATTATCCGGCGGGGGACGACTCCTGCGGTGCATCTCCAACACCAGCCGGAGTGTGATGACACGAGCGTTACAATGTGGAACTGTGTGGATTATCGTCTTGATAATGACTGGCCAGGGTATATTTCATGATTTTCAAGCCGTTCCCACTTAGCCAAGACCATGAAGATTACAGCCGGTGTAAGGCAACTCTACCGGCAATGCCCATAGGTAGAGCGACAATGTGAGTGTGCGGGGTTACGTTGCTGAATCAATAATGGTTTGACTATGATTAAATATATGTATTTGTAGAACATCAAGTGCGATATACACTAGTCTGGCATTAATTCCGCACAGCCGAAGTTGTTGGAGGTACTCCCGTAGCATCACACCACTTGGTCATTCAAGCACTAACTTATACAAAGTTAAGAGAAGAATCTGTCTGACTGTCTATCATTTCTTGTTTTATTAATTCCCGCAACATAACACAGCCGAGCACATGATATGAATATTGAGGTTACATGACATATTGTCCCCTCTGTCAAAAACTCACGAACAACAGCAATCAGAACTTGAGAACCAATTTACTAGCCTATCACCAAAGTTAGCTGTCGTAGTGCATAAAAGTAAAAACACTCACAGTTGCAGGTTTATGCGCCGCCTGATCAAGGTCTTCGAAACTCGCCAAGGTTACTTTGGGCTTGACAGACCCTCGGCGCACAAACTCGAGGGCCTCCAAGGTCTCCGTTCTTGTGCCGACCAACGTTCCAATGACGGTAATCCCTCGATCAATTACAGTCAGAGGGTGCAGACTCATAGCTTGGTCAGGCGGTGGAATGCCAACACAAACCAGTGTTCCAAACACTGCGAGAATATCGAGCGCGCTCTGATAAGCCCTCCCTGACCCTGCTGTGACGATAACTGCTCTCACTCCTGCTTCGTTTGGGGTGAGCTTCCTCAGGCTAGCTGCCATGTCTGCTGTAGAAGCATCAAAATATGCCTCCGCTCCTAAGGACAGGCAAGATTCCTCATGAGGTCCAACATCAACAGCAGCTACGCGGTAGCCCATGGATTTGGCGTACTGTACTGCCAGCCCACCAACGCCGCCCGCGGCCCCTACAATCGCAACCCATTCTCCCGGTATAGCTCTGCATGTCTTCAAAGCTTTGTATGCTGTCACCCCACCACACAGAATAGGTGCAACATGTTCATCAAGTAAACCTGGGCTTTCAGGTATTGTCAAGATGTAACGACTGGGAATGACGCAGTACTCAGCAAAGGTACCGTCCCATTTACGACCTGAGTTTTGCTGCTCTAAACAGCGGGTTTCACCGCCAGGCTCACGGCAGCAAGAGCAACGGCCACAAACGTCACGAACCCAGGCTATGCCAACCCGATCGTTTGTTTTGATAATGCTGGGATCTACCCCGGAGCCAATCTCAACAACGCGACCCACGCCTTCATGGCCGAGAACATCGCGACATGGACCTAGATGGCCAGCTGCAAGAGATAAGTCCGTACCGCAGATACCAGTGACAGACAACTTCACGAGAACCTCCCATGGGCGGAGTTGAGGTCTTTCTGTTGAGCGTATCTCGAAGTTAAACCCAGATTCTGATCGCTGCAAAGTGTGAGTTTCTTGTATTACTCCTAGACATGGTGGGTTTGACTTACAACAACAAAAGCGGCTCTATGATTGGTATCTTGTTCGCTACTCATAGTTTGTGTCGTGCAAAAAGTCTTTTGTGGTTCGAAGCTGTCTGATTCCGTTGTAGTATGACACTTGACTTGGGTTTTGTCGAATTGGTGTACTTTTAAGAGAGACAGTCAAGTATAACTATCCCTGCTGGGTTAGCAGGGTCTGATTAGCGTCAGAGAGTCGAATGCCGAGATGATAACCGAAATTCTGAAAACCCCACTCTACGACTCCCGTACCCCAGATTCTCCCACTCCAAGATGCGGAGGTGGGGGATTTCCCGGTGGCGCTATAGAATAATCTGCGGGGGTGGTAGAATTCCCGAGATGAAATCCAATCTTGCAGTTGGATCGGTCTCTGTTCTTTCATTCTACTGTATCTGACCTGCTGACAATTGGGTCCGTCAACTGTAGCAGTGTGCTCTCGGTTGCCGATACGGCACCATCCTACAGAACCCTGACTCGCCTTTCGGGTTCCAGTTACCTCCTCATTGACTTCCGGCCCCAAGTGATCCGCCAACGTGCAGCAACACTTCCTACACTTGCATCCGGCTGTTGCAAGGATGGCACAGCTCCAGTGTTCGGTTTGCTGCGCTGAATTCGTGAAATCAGGTATGTTCACGTCATTTGCATTTGTGTTTCAATATTTCTTCTCCCTAGTTATACTTCTTGTCTTCGTCTTGCTGTATCTTGGCTAACCGAGTTTGCATTGCAGACCATCTTGCACGTCATCAGTTATCTCGTATGTCCATACCTATTCTTGTTAGTACGCTTTCACTCTTACTTACGTCGTAAACTTTAAGATGGTAATCAACGTGCGTACATATGCGGATTTTGCCCTCTGAGTTTCAATAGAAGGTTAGCCTCCAATCGCATACATGTTGAGACAGTGTTAACTTATGCCAGGGATGCACTACTTCGACATTGGAGAACGTGCAAGCGTGGTATCGAGTCAGGACTCCGGCCTCTCGTATTGCCGCCCAAAAAGCGAGGAAGAAAGCTTAATGCGTGCTCACGTTGTTCACAACTCAAGAAAAAGTGCAACGGAACGACACCATGTGCAGCCTGCGTCGACCGGGGCCAGCAGTGCACCTACCCAAGGTCTTTGGGGGTAGAAACAGCACCGTTTGTTCAAAGGGAACAACAGCCTTTGGCTCCCCCAGCTCTATCCATCTCACACAGTTTGAACACGCAGGCTGTTCAATTGCCGCACTTCTTTGTGCCCGATATTGAGCTCTTCTCGATTGACCCGGCTGAGAAAAATGTCGCCAATGGTTGGCCATCGGATGGTGATATGCCCAATCACTCCCTAGATCGTTCTCAAGATGGGCATTTCCCATTTTCACTCTTGGGTGACGACAAAGCCTTGGAGACTTCAACACTCAACTTCACCCACTGCCCACCGACGTATAGTTATGACTTGAATTCACTCGTCAGCGGTTCAATCTGGCAGCCCTTGACAACAGATTCAAGTTTTCTACGCCTCGACATGCGGTTTCTTGCCAATATGACATCGACACATGGCATGGCAAATTCCTTCGAAATCGGAAACTCGTCAGCCCGAAAAAGGGCGGCATCAAATATGGTGCAAGGCTATAACATACCAGTGATAAGTAGGCCCTATGGAAGAGCCCAACAGGCAAGAGTGGAGACCAGCCACAATGACTATGATGCCAACTCTTCGGGTTTTCTTGGGCTTAGTACGTCTAGAGATGCTGGGCATCCCTTATCGTTTAAGTCACAAGAAATAGTTCGGGGTATTCAAGAGTCCCTTTCGAACGGAGTATCGTTGCTGACAGCCAACGCCAACTCATCCCAGGCAACGGAACGTTCTTGTGCTCGGTTCTTCTCTCCTCCAAATCTTGAAAGATTCATGAGCCTATTTTGGCATTTTTGGTACCCTAACTGGCCAGTCTTTCACGAGACAACCTTTGAGATAACGAAAAAGCCAGCCCAACTAATAGCAGCGCTGTCACTCATCGGGGCTTGCGTTAGTCCTGAGAAGGTCGACCGAGATCGGGCAATCTCGTGGCTCGAAATGGTGGAAGACTGGGTCTTTTCTGATCCTGACTTTTCTGAGGATGCGATTCCTCAGACATGTGACGAATTCATGCTTTCACAGGTTGAAGCTCGACTTGACAGTATCCGTGCGGCGTATGCTCTTATGATCGTCATGACATGGGAGGGTGACTCGAAACACATGACGAGAGCACGAAGAACTAGATTCACAGAGACCGTTTGTGTGAGCCGGAGCCTTTACTTCTTCTGCGCCCTGCAAAGCTCTGCACTCGATGAATCCATTTCCAGTGGCCATTCGAGATGGAGACTATACTCCCTGAGGGAGGAATGCATCAGATCACTGCTATACGTCTTTATGCTTGACTGTGCGTTCGTCATGTTCAACAACACAGCCCCTCGCATGGTCATTAGCGAATTGCAGTTTGGTCTCACAAGCCCCGAGGATTGGTTTCATGCTCCAACCTCGAGTGACTGGTTGGAGTGTGTTCGAAACTCGCCCCGAATAGACCAGGGTATATCTCTGTGTGATGCGATTAATAGAATTACGCAAGGGGCGTTGGATGCGAACGACTGCAAGATATTTGAGCAAACCAATTTGTTGAATCACTTTGCAATCATTAGCGGTGTGTACCATGAACAAAACCACATATCTTTCTTGAGAGTGAAGACACTAACGGAAAACACAGCTTTCCATAATCTGATCTACTTCCACAATTATGGACTCGACGGTGATTCTCAATCCCCTCATCTCTTACATGGTTTGAAGAACTGGATACGAATTTGGCATGCTCGAGTACTGTCTATGGTTAACGATGAACATCTCAGTCATGGAATTCCGGGACGGGTTGGATTTTATCGGCATACCAGGGAGTACTGGTGCGTAGCAGTAATTCTGTACAGTCAGTTTCAAAAAGGTCAAGGCCTGGGAGTGAGCTCCAATACAGGCGTTTGTCATAACGAAACTAAGCTAACTCGTACCATTGACAACTCCGATATGGGCCAACTTCATGAGCTTATAGTTAGATTTAGGGAGATGGATGTGCGGGAAGTACTAGAATGACCAAATCGTTAAACATAATAGAACCTCAACTATCTGGACTAAATCTTGGATTTGTAGATATGCGTAACCTTCGACTTGCAATAAGCCGACAATCCTTTGCGACCCCATTCACCGCCGAGTCCACTTTCTTTATGCCCTGAAAGATAAGCCTGGGGAAGTGGTTTCTCGAAACTGTTAATCCAGATAGTTCCAGCTTCGATCTGGCGTGCTAAGCGTTGGGCACGATCAATATCCCTCGACCACACTGATCCTCCGAGGCCGGAAGGCGTGTCATTTGCTCGATCGATGACCTCAGCTTCGTCCCTCCATTTGAGTACGGGAACAATGGGGCCTAGATGCTCAAGTCAGAATAGCCACAGCGAAGAAGGACAAGAGGACTGAAAACATACCAAAGGCTTCTCCTGTTACTACAAGAGAATTGTCGGGGGGGTTGTCGATAATAGCAGGTTTGATCACAAAACCATCATGACTCCCATCCGATGGAGACCCTAGCGCAAACTTGTGTCCGTTCTGACTTGCATCCTCAAAGAACCCTTTGACGATATCATACTGCATCTGGTTCTGGACAGGGCCTAGCATGATACCCGGTTCTAAAGTCGACGTTGGAGCCACAGTCCACTGCTTCACGGTCTCAACCATGACTTTCAGAAACTCGTCGTAGATATCTTCATGCACAAAAATCCGTTTGCTAGCAACGCAAAACTGTCCCGAGTTCATGAATGACCCAAGAGCTACCTGGGGAGCGACGACTTTGGGGTCAACATCTGCACAGACGATGCTTGCGCTGTTGCCACTTAGCTCCAAGGTAACAGGCTTCAAAAGCTTTCCAGCAACCTCGGATATCTTCTTCCCCGTGGCTGTGGAGCCGGTAAAAGTGATTTTGTTGATACCAGTGTGGGTGCAAAGAGCAGGCCCGAGTGTTTGGTCTCCATTGAGAACTTGTGCAACGCCTGGTGGAAATACACTCTGGAACAATTCCACAACCTTGAGGATAGAATACGGCGTGAAAGGTGAGGGCTTGATAATGATGCAGTTTCCAGTAATTAGAGCTGCTGCGAGCTTTCCTATTGCAAGGACAAGAGGGTAGTTCCATGGACAGATTGCTGCTACCACCCCCAGTGGTTCTTCTTTAATACTGAGTGTGAATTCATCATCATCTTGGATGATGGATTCCTCAATCGGCTCTTGGGATGCTTTCTGGTGTTAGCAGACTCTAATTTACAGATTGGTGGCTTTTGTACCATTGAATTGTATGAAGTTGATGGAATGCTCGATCTCCATGTGCGAGAATTGAATCTACCTATACTTAGTGCCTGTGTTTTGTTGTTGATATTCACACTCACCGGTTTTCCTCCTTCTTTAGTAAGAAGGACTGCAAGCTTTTCCTTATTCTCGACCAGAATATCGCGAGCAGCTGTGAGGGACGCTTGACGATGTGACCACGTCGTCTTGGACCAACTTTTGAAAGCTGTTTGGGCCGATGATATGGCTAACTCCAAGTCATCTATAGACGCTACAGGAACATCCCAGAGCTTTTGTTTGGTCGAAGGATCAATCCCTTGAGTGAAATGTGATGCACTTGCTGGGCCGCCATTGACGATGTTTGCGAACGTAGTGAACTCTTCCATGATAATTTCTTGACTAGACTTGTTGAAATAGGAACGAAAATAATAGATAATTATCACATCGGGGTCTGTTTGCTAACGGGCTGATTAAATAATGCAAGTCTGACCCCTGGTCACTTTCCTAGTTGGCGGTATGCTGTTTTCGTCCAAGACTGTGTTTCTAACTTAACTGTGACCCGAGGTCGGGATATCTGCCACTCCCACTTCCACCACTTCCTGCTAACTCAACCAGTACTAGTACCATCACCCCGCTAATCTTAAATCTCACGTTGGTAAGGGCTTAGTAAAGCGCTAGTAAAATAAAGGTCTAGATTTGTCTCATTCTATCCTGCTCCCACTGAATGCAAAGTTCTCGGGATATATTAAAGGGATCTCCAGTGACTCTCCTCCCACCGGCGTATTCAACACTCCCTCGGTCCCTAGTTGCGCGGCAAATAATTCGGCACTGATGGAGCCGAAGGACTGCTTGCCGAGTTGTAATGGAAGCTGTCCAGGTCGCGCATTTCATTTGTGTCTGGGACCTGCGTACAGAGAGTAAGTAACTGCCATAGGCTTTTCATTAAACAAACGAACTTATAAAATACACTGGAAGAATATTATCTCGTTTTGAGTTGCGGTCGTAGTTGTAACGGGTAGGTATTTCCAAACCCTTGCCTTACTCCCAATAGCAAGACCCCCAAATCCGAATGCACTTTCACTTCTTAACTCAAAGCAGCCTGTTCCTCCGCCTCAGGGCTTTAACATCTGTCAATTTAATTTCTTATGCACTGCAAGACAACACATCGCCTAGATATCTACGTTTGTCAGAGAATCAATTTAAATGACCAGATGCGTTTACTGGCATTGTCAATCGTTACCCAGAGCAGTCAAGTGTCTCGTAGCCTTCAATCCGCATTTTCGCCGACGTGTTCTCAATGCAGCACATATTGTAGTTATGTCGAAGTGCATTGCCGCCGGCATCAGGAGAATCACGAGCCGTGGTGCCATGATAGTCTTGAAGAAGACCATAGGGAATGAATGAGCGAATCGCAAGTATATCGGGATGGATGGAGGTCAATCTTGAGTTAAAGGCCTCTTGTAAATGGCTCAACAAGAGGATACCATTAGTAGCAGACCATGTTTTCATGCTGCGGAATGATTTGACATGCCTGAGGACCAGGTCCAATAGCTGATGTCATGCACAAAACCCCACCTTTTCCAGAAAGAACGCAACGTTTTGCCATGACAAGACCTTAGAGATGCTTAATCAGGAGGCAAAGAAACTAATGCTCTGCCTAGGTTCTACAGTCAGTATCTTTGGGCAATTCGTATTATACCAGCATTATTCAGATCTCATACATACCCGGGATAATGGAGGACGTTCTTAATACGCACGCAGGCTCGTCTTGGTCTAATATTGTTATTTCCTTATGGGAGAGACTACATAACTCACGGCTCTCCACAAGGCTGCGCCATGTATATTAACCAGTATTGGGCATAGGGCAAGTATGACCTTGCTCATAGGTCTCAGTAAACAGATTAGCAATAGAACGATTGAGTTTAATAGTAATGGTAACTTTTAGTAAAACACTAGTCCCTCTATAACGGGGAAAGAGAAAAAAGCACATTTAATTGCCTTGGTTGATAAATAACTACAAATTAATGCATTCCGTCAGCTATCTACGGGTAGCTTCAGCTCATTGGGGCTATAATCGCCTCTGTTCATAATCGTTCATACAGCCTGATATAACAGACAAGCAAGAATTATTGGCAAAGGTAAACAGCTCTGGCCAGTCAGATGAGACTATGAAAGATCGCGTCTAGCTCAAGAACTTGAAGGAGAGACACAAGGCGATTTTCTTTTGGTATTGACTAAGAAAACCTGTTAACGAATATTAAGCCACAGTAAACGTTTCTCCTTTTCTGATTGACCTATTATGTACCGGTATGGTATTGCACGAAGCCAGTCCTGATCAGCCATTATGGGCTTTAGCCACCTAATCAGTTGGAGATGGAGACGAGAATTATCAAGAGGGACGAGAATCAATAAACACGTTCAAAAGTTAAGGCACAATCAATTGAGATTCCACGAAGAAATACTCTTATAGACTGAGGTTTCAATAACTAATAAAGGAAAGTGAAGAAGAAGACCATCCCATCATCCTACATAGCACACTATAGCTACCCCGAGAGTGCACGACTCTCCCAACAAATGAATTACTACAATCCGACAGGTCATCAACCTCAGTTGAGCTCAGCGATCGATACCAGGAAGCCTACTTGCTCAGACAGACCTGAGAGTAGTAGGTGGCAAAGGTAGTAGCAGAAGCAGCGCAGCAGAAGATACTCTCCTGGTTAGCCTTCGTAGCGCAGGCGACACAGGAGGCGACGAAGTTGAAGGTCGAAAAGTTGGCGCAAGAGCGGCAAGACGAAGGGTTAGGCGCACTGTCACAGCTCAGAGACTTCATGCGGCTGATAGTAGCATCGCGAATTTGGGGGCAGTTGCGAATGTGCTTGAAAACAGCGACATCGCGGCTGTGGTTCTCGCTGAACAGAGATTCGAGAAGCTTTTCTTCTTTGGCAACGGCCACGATCGGCTCGAAGTACTGGTCGAAGAGAGACTCGGGAATGCAAGCAGTAGGGTCGTTGATATAGGCGGTGGGGATCTGAGGAAGCGTGTTGTCACCGGTGTTGTTGAGTTGATAAATCGCTCAATTTCAAAGTTTGTTTAATGCCATCTAGAGTAGCAAATACGGGGCTCGTGATAATCGTTCCTATTTTCGCTCACCATTGCTTGGTGTTTAGCCTTTAACCAAAACTTGCCGTTGTTAGCTGACATGTTTGGGCCATAGTGACTGTACCCGCTCAGACGTTTTCCAGAGATACATCTCATGATACCAGACCATTGCATCCACTGTGCATCCGAGATAGTCGTTTACTACCGGACCGGTTCAGTCTATTACGTTCTATCTCCACTTAAGTCCCCAAGGTCCTACTTAGATTGTCGGTGTACAATGATTGGCAAATTAGCTCTCCTCAGAAACCCCACGTGGGTGTTATTGTACGGCATCTCCCGCTGTCAATCTGCCGTACGCCTAACCTCTCCAAGAGATAAGCTTTGTCTATCAAACCCCTGTCATAACTAATCTTTCTAGCCAGAGTCTAGAACGGAATGACTAGACCCATGCTGAAACACTGTATGCCTCTTTAGAGGAATGAACTTAGCCCCCATAATGTCATCTATGAGAGTTTGCGCCTATTACCCAACCACTCCTAGCTAATCGAGTGTTAGAAGTCGAGCACAAAGGTCGCGATTCTGTCATCCTCATAAGCTAGAAAGGTATCCGTATAGCGAATACGTCTAATAAAGCTTAATTGCTTCTTGTGGAACGACGTCCCTAGTATAATGCTTGGGGTCCCTAGTATGATCCCAGCGATTCACGAGGATAGAATTAATGAGCCGTGCAAGCTGAGAGAGGCTTCACAATAACAGAAATTGAGGATATGGATATGGACATGCCGAATTGCCGAGTTGGAGCTGTAGAGTTCGGCAGTTACTTTAAGCAAGTATAGACTTCTAGACTCACGAATTGCCGTAAACAGATTTGGTGCCTGTCGGGAGATAGAGAGTTGCCTCAGAACAGAGCTGATGGATGATACTCGTGGTCTTTGCCCAGGGACCATCATATTTGCCAAAGTGGTTTATCTATGACCCTTGGAAATATTTGGAATTATAAATGAGGTCAAGCCTGATTATGTTGCTTTGAGTGCCGGTATGTTAGCGACCAAACAAGTGTCTCCTCAAAGGGTGCTTGTGCTCACCTCTTTTTCGAGCCTCACCACCAACAACACCACTTCAACTACAAGTACCATCACAGCTCCTCTTTCAACACCCATCAGCCAACATGAAGACTTTCAGCCTCATCGCCTTTTTCTTCGCCAGAAGGTAAATAAATGCTCTTTTTTCCGATATTCGATTCTGATCTTGTAGCGCTCTGGCTTCCATCCACCACAACTGTAGCTGCACCTCTCATGGCAACTACGACGTCAACCTGAGCAGGGCTGCCTGCGCTCTTTGGGGTTCCAACCAACCCAACACCCACTTTGATGGCTATTCTGTAAGTAATATCATACTGAACTGTGGCACGAAGAGTGCTAAATTTGCAGTGCGTTGATAAGAGTAGCGGTCGCAATATTGACGGACAGCCTTGGGAGAACACTTGCAAGCAGTCCTGGGACGTGAGCTTCGGTGGTAACCGCAACGACGCCTGGGGTAGATGCTGGCACTAAGAATCGGCGTCACATTATAGGATACTATGTCATGGCTTCTTTAAGCTGGGCAGCAGTACTTTTTGACCTACTTGACGCAAATTTCTGAGCCATCATTGGATTTCTTTTCATCTGACAGTGACTTCCGTAGTATATTTCCAAGTCCTGTCACACTTGTTAGATAACACTCGATTAATTGACTGTTAACTGTACTTCATCGTCTAATTACACCTGACATTATCCATTTACATTTGCCTGCTCTTCAGCGACGTGTTTTCTGCTGGAATAGTCTCTAGTAAAAATAAGGTTGGCCGTAAATTAGTCAAATGTAGGTTAATAGGGAGCTCATTCTCGTACAATCTATCTCTAGGGCTTGCTTCTGTCTATCATATTGGACGCTCAGTTATGACTTGATGCTCTGTAAGTGAACGGACACGTTAAATCGATGACAGGTTTCTTTAACTTTAGTAAAGATTTGTAACTGCCCTTGAAGGATTAGTAGATGCAGGAAATGATAATATAGTGAGCAGCGTTAATAATAAAATAGTTTAAAGTAATTCTAGGCCAATTGTTAAATGAGATATTTTGAAAAAGTGTCTATTTACTTATCTATTCTGCCTGCTTATTGTCCACGTTATGTTAAGGGACTGTCTTTTTGCAATTTGATGAATGACGATTGAAAGTCTATCTTAATTTACTACTAGCAAATCTACCTAGTCTCTCTGCCTTCTTTTCTTCTTGTTTCTCAGGAGTAGGGGATGATGTTGCTGCCCGAGAAATTGGTTCCTCTCGCATCCAGCCAATTAGAGGCCATTTCGGGTCAAGTGTAGCATATCTTGATGGCAGCACAGGGCTAGACGGGTTAAGTGCTGCATAGATAAGAGCAGATCGATGTTCTATAGCCAATTCGTGGCACCCTAAGCCCCGTGCATCCTTGACGTTCCTGTTTGCGCCGTAGTCCACCAAAACATTGAAAACATCTAGATGGTCGTTGACGACGGCATATAGTAAAGGAGTTTGACCCGTGAGCGAACTCCGAGGGTCCACTGACGAACCAGCTTCTAGCAAAACTTGGACGATCTTAGCAGCGCCTGTCTGGGCGGCGTGGTGAAGTGGCATGAAGCCAAATGCGTTTTTTCTCTCGATGTCAGCGCCATTTGCGATTAGGGCCTTAACTACCGCTACATCTGTGAATCGACAGGCCTCCTCAAGGGGTCGGTAACCGTCTTTGCTACTTGAATTAATGCTTGCTCCGCATGCGAGTAGCTGTTGCACCATTTTAGGTGACTGCTGCATGATGGCAGAGAAGAGCGACTTGGTGAGATCGCATGAGAGTGGTAAAGAATTTCTTCTTGTTGATAGTCGGACACTTAACTCCCGTACCAATGACTCTAGTCGTAAAGCAACAGCTGCTTGCAGGAAGTCACTCCAATCGACCAAGTGATACCGATGTCTCCTGGGGAGATATAGGGCATCTTGGAAATTATACCATAGTTCAATGAATTGCGGTCCGTCGTAAAGAAAGACGTCAAGCACAGAGTTCAGAGCAATCCCGCAATCCTCAGCGACATCTAAATGCCATTCGAGAGCTTGAATAGCATATTGCAGGAGTGGGAGACAGGAAAATGCTGTTCCAATCGCTGTCGCCACATCACTGGAGGAAGACTTAATGTCTGGCCGAGATCGTCCGTATCTGCCAGATTTGAAATCAGCAGGTCGCTCCTTATGCCACCAGTGTCTTTTGGCATTGGCGACAACAGGACCATGGCTCCATTGTACAGAGCTTGATTCAGAGCGTTGAACACACTGTTTTAGCCTTGTCATACAAGGGCAAGATATTATCTCCCTCTGTGACAGGTACTGTATGCAAGTAGTGAGAATCCGATGGTGTATGACACCAGCCATATATGTAGGGTCTACCATAGGCTCCAGCATTGAAAGTCCTGAACTCCAGAGGAACCACGGCACGGTCTGATGGATAAACTCGACCTTGTGGGAGGCTGTCTGATGCGAAACCTTTTGGATACGAAGCAATCCGCGCGAGCGGCTTCGAATAAACCGTTCTTGTTGGTCCTCATAAAAGATAGACCATGGTGATATCTTCCATGATTCCAAGGTCACACAAAATTGACCAGGTCGGAACTGCATCGCAAAACATAGTTCAAGTGGTGTTAGCCGCCGGGAGGCCGTAAGTACCCAACTCAGCATACGGAACGTATCCAAACGCTCATCTTGGTCCAATTTGAGAAACACTTGCGTGTAGAGACCGTTAAGTTCCCGTGGTGTAGCATTTAGGATGGCCATTTTGCCCTGCAACGTTTCTCCGTGATCATCTGCCTCCAGGATTGAACTGGTAACAAGATCCACCCAAAGGAACACTCCATCGGCCCTTTCCAATATTGATCGCACCATTTCCTCGTCATTCGGGTCCTCAGAAGACCTCGAGAGCTTTTTCTTTGTAAAGTTCTCGATATCGGTGTAGTTGTGATCCTCGACGAAAAGTTCCAGACAGCCTTCCACCCTTATACCAGGATAATGTCGACTAGACATGCATATACTTAACTTGATGTCATCTTCTGCATCACCAGGGAGAACCTGCTGCTGGAAGAAAAACACCAACTCACGAACCTCACTTGTTGAGCCTTCATCCAGTCCATCCAAAAGCAAAACAGTTGGCATCCAGCTTTGCAGTTTTAGGGAGATTTCAAAAGCTTCCATAAGCTCTCGGAGCTCCCATCCCAAGTTACGCCCCTTCACAAACCTATTGTCAGATGCTGTCATGAACTCCTCCACAAGTTCACGATTCTTGGTGAATATCTGGTATAAAATGGAGCGTAACAATCCGGTGCTGGACTTTTCCAACTTCGTGCCGGATCCATCGTAGAAAAAGGAAGCAACGGTTGACAGATCGTCGGGTGAGCGTTTCTGCAAGTCTTCTAGAGTGCGTTTCATCAATGTAGACTTGCCAGCTCCGGCCTTTCCTTTGATCCAGAGAAAGCGATGGGCGCCTTTTGACCATTCTTGGTATTCTCTGGACTGAAAAAGCCAATCACCAGTACCGAGGCATGGCCTCTTAATCACAATCTGTCGACGATATATCTCGGGGAACTCTAATGACTCAATAACTGTCCATCAATATGTAAGCGCTTATATTCAAGTATTGCTTAGCTCATTAATAACCCACGCTTTTGACAATTTACTTTGAGAATTTCCGATGCTTTGTTAATCCCCCTGCGAGCTGTATTAATGGTCAGAATGTCTCTCAAACTATTCACAGAGTAGGCATACCGATGAAATCGTTCAACATTGGCACTGGTGCAGATGACGGTATAGCCGACAAAAGCTCTTTTGTATACGCTGCCGCCGTCATAGCCGCGTACGGCTGCCATCGTTTGTTCTTGTGCGAGTCGGCATAGTCGCATATTCCACGGATTACAAGGCACGGAAATCGATTCATCAGGCCAGCAGCTTCCATTTCGAAACATAACACACCTCCAAGATCAGAACTCAAACGATCACGTTCAGCACCATCTCGCATAACCTGATTGCCTGATGCAATAGTGCCTTGATGCACTTTGATTCCTAAACCCTTCCTTACAGGTCGGTGGATAAGATAATCCTCTAAACAACTATCGCATTCTGAACCACCGGCATGATTGTAATTCGGCTGGTATAGACGGTCAGGGCCGGCATATTCGCGTGAGAACTGAGGCAAATATTTAAAGCCGTTGATGTGTCTCGAAAATAGATCTTGGCATCTAAATTGTCGAGCTTGGAGCTGTGTGACTGCCTCCAAAAGGGCTGTAGGAGGCGAGTTCAAGAAGCCGGTTCGCTCAAACTTATCGGGCCGGGTCTTTCCTAGGTCATACTGAATGACTCCCCCATGCATTAACTGAGGTTGACTGACAACAACGTCACCAAGACGGATATCATTACCATTACCAGGTACACCACCTCCGATGCCCACCATCAGACCGTACTGGATTTGGGGAAAGTCTCTCTGTAATTGAATAGCGCTGGCGGCCGCGGAGTTAGTGCCTGTCTGGCCCGCTGGAAGGCCAGCGAGCACGACATTGTGATCGCCAACCCGGCCGAGAGTATATAAAGAGGAGGCTTTGTTGCTGTCCTCTTGATTGTATTTTAAAGGCTGATGTTCCTCGTCCAGTACTTCCTGTGCCGCCGCAAGTTCAATTGGAAGAGCACATATCCACCCGAACTTGTACTCCTGCCGATCGAGTGCTCTCTTTGCCATGATTTAACTCCTGGCAGAGCCACGTCAGTATACGGTTAGGTGTTTTAGAAGTAGATATAATAAAAAAGAATGAGAGCTTGTATCTTATGAAGGGTGAAAAATGAAGCGGGGAAATGTTGATTTTCGATCAGGCTGTGGCTGAGTAAGCTTGTTTGTAGTGTTATGCAAGTAAGATAAGGTACAGTTAGATTGAATATGGACTTACCAACCTTGAATATTAAAGAGTTTAGAAAGTAGTAAGAATTATATAATAAGGATTTAAAATAGAAATAAAATATTTATAAAATAAAGTTTTAATCTTAGATAATATTCTAACCTAAAATACTAATAATTATGTAAAAGCTAGGACCCTTGATAAAAGAAGAAAGGTACCTATGGGGTGTAACAAACCTGAGCTGTTCGGTCGAAGTAGTAATACCTTGTTACGCCGGCACCCTAGCTACAGAGCTTAAAGTTCCATAACAGACCGAAACACTTATGCATACAAGAAGCTATTTCAAAAAGACCTCACATTGAATATAGGAGTATAGCTATGTAGACGGATTAATAGAACATACTAGTCGTCTTGTTAATATCCTCCGTGGTGGCTAACCTATACACGATTGAGGTCCCAGTGCAAGTGTCTCCACTTACTTCTAAAACAAGAAACATGAAATCTACATTAAGGAATTCGATTCAACAACCTTTAGATATAATACGTAAAGTTTAAAATCAATTCAATTTAAAAGGTTTAACTTGAATTTAGTTTAAATATTTTCTTTTTATTGAGATTATTAGTTATTAAATAGCAAAGTAAAATATCTTTTCTCTACTAAATAGGGAAAAATAAATGTAAATTGGTTCAATTTTAAAGTTAAAATCCCCTCATTTAAACTAACTTGACTTTTCTTATTTTACAGCGCTTCAATTAGCTAATCCAAGCCGCTAAGCAGTGTAGTCTAAAGCTTGTACAGTAATCTAGTTTCGAAAGGTGACATGTCTCCCTCCAACACCATAGTAAATATTACTAAGGCACAGTACACTTCTCTTTCAAGGACATACATCCCTTCAGCTCATTCTTGTCAACTCAGTTCTCCAGGTAAATGCCCGTAGGGTAAATAGGTTAAATAAGCAGCCGCTGAACTCGTGTAGTGGGGCATGTTAAGATGCCTGGGTATTAGCAGCACATAACAGTCACCATTATAAAACATAGTAGATAGGACGCTATTTATAAAAAAGAAAACGCTTATCAGCCTTACCGTAATTTTTGCCGCTAAGAAGTAAACTATTGTCACTAGCCCATGCTATTCAATGCTATTGCCAAAATCCGTTACTATCGCCTCAATAGTGTCAAGCCACCTTCAATTGAGAGGCTGAAAGGAAATTAACAGGCTGAGACCCAATAGTCAGGAGAATGCTCCACCAAGGAGACCTTTGTATCTTATAAGGAGCGCATTTCCGAGGTCTGCTTCTGTTCCTGGCCCTCTTTAGATACATCTCTATTATTGTCAAATAATTTGACGTCCGATCTTTACTTCACATTCGATTCGTTATTTGACCTTCATCATGGCCACAATCCGCTCGTTTCTGTTACTTGTCGCGGCCGCTGGCGTCGTATCTGCCGGGAAATGCAAGCCAGAGAGCCGTTCAACAACGATCGCATCGGCGTCTGGCCTCACTACTTCCGCCATCGACATCGTCTCTTCGACCGCGTCGGCCTCGGTCACCCTGATCGATTCTACTACCATTCAAGCTGATACAACGTTGGAGACGACCCTTGCCGAGTCTGCTTCCAGCGCCACCTCGCTCGATACCACCGAGGCCAGCACGACCGAGTCAAAGCCCACTACTCTGGTCACTTTTTTCACTAGTCGGAATGTAGATACCACTACTGAGCCAGTTGCAGCCACCACTTCTGCTGCCCCCGGCCCCGTTGTCACCTGTCCTTCAGAGTTGAATCAGTGCCTTGGTACCATGGAGATTCAATGCGACGTGATTATCGCGGGTTTGAGCAATCCAACCCAAGTCTCCGATTTGAACGAATGTGCCCAGCAATGTAACTCCGACACCTCGTGTACGGCCTTCACCTACTATGAGATGGGCGGCCAATGCTTCAAGACCACCTCTTCCTCTTCCTTTAACCAAGCGGATTTGAATGGCTGGGTGTCTGGTATCAAGGGAACATGCGGTCAGAGTACCGAACCCAGTAGCACTGGTTTCACATCCACCGCCGAAACCACAACAGCCGAGCCCCCCGCAACCACGACCTCAGCAGCACCGGTCAACAACTGTCCTTCCGAAACCGGCCAGTGCATCAATGGAGCTCATATCCAATGCGATGTCGCTCTGGGCGATTTGAGCGTTGCGGGTGTTTCTAGTGATATCACCGAGTGCTCTCAGTTCTGTGCGAATACCGATGATTGCCGTGGCTTTTCCCGCAGACGAGACACTGGTGCGTGCTTCCTGGTTTTCGCTGAACCTGACGATGTCACCCAGGAAACGCGAGAGGGATGGGACAGCGGCATCATGTATACTTGCTTCAACTAGACGCGACAGGGGGAGGAGTTGAGGAATGACTTGGGCGTGTCAAGTACATAGCTTGCTACTGCAGTTTGGATATTAAGAATTTCTTCCAGGCTTGAATGCAACCCAGGAGATAATTATAGTTTCCTTCAACATTACTATTCTGTATAACAACCGAATTTGGGGGTTGGTGAATAATATATTTCAAATTATCCGTTTCATACACGCCTGATTTCGACGTCCAGAAGTTCACTTGATGAATACTTATCTCAGCTTTTAAGAACTTGACTCCTGAGTATGCGTCGCTGTATATCAGACCTCCCGGATGCCCATGATCATATGTTCATAAGTAGCGGGTGTATCACTGTTTCCAATCTGCTAGGTATGACCAAACGCTCGAACGCCGACAAAATTCAAACCCCTAGTACCTGCAGCGACTACACACGCTGGAAGCTGATCGGAGGATCCAGAAGGCGTAGAGGAAATCGTCGGGACCGAGCATGAGATCTCAAAGTTACCAGACAGCTCGCAAGTCAAGAAAGCCGTATGTAAGGGAGTCTCGTTATGACAAGTCACGACAGTAGCGGGCTTGTTGAGTTCCTCTTTCGTAATGCGGTAGTATCCACAGAGAAACCAGCCGAGGTCATTGGTGAGTCTGCCCTAAGAATCGATGGAGTGTTGTGAACAGAGGGGTTGTCGTCTTCGGCGGCGGGGTCGAATACGACAACGGCGCTATTGCGGCTGTAACTTTGAAGACTGTTACCTGCAATGACATTGGAGCCAGAGGCAAACATGGTGAATGTAGGGATCGCTGCGGTGGTGGTAGTCTCGGCAGTGGTGGTAAGATCGGTGGTGGACGGCTCAGCAGTTGTATGCTCAGTGGTGAGGTCCACGGTGGCCGAGGTTGCTGATGTCTCAACGGGGACGGACGAATCGGATACTTCGACGGAAGAAGAAGATGTCTGGCTAGAAGACACAGAAATCTCGACTGTGGTCTCAACTACCGTGGAGGGAGTGGCTGATGCATCATCGGTATTCGATGCAAGAGAAGTGACTAATGAAACCTCGGTGGAAGTAGCTAAAGTGACAGCAGTGGCTGTTGTGGTTTAGACTAACCTTCCCAGTAGTTGGTCGTCAACAATGCTCACCAGGTTTGCAGGGGCTTGCAATAACAGAGCTAATAGCCAGAAGGCCAACAAAAAGGGGTCTACGAAAAATATCTCAAGATTAGTTGATGCCACAATCGACAGTCAATGTTTCTAACGCACGACTGGCCCAAGATGCGTATCCTAATCTCACCCGTTTCTGCCCTGGGATTAGTCCCCAATGCTCTGGTATTTCCTAGCGGAATCCCATAACCAGAGAGGCTAGCCTGTCGCTCTTCATTGCGAAAATTAGATCAGTACGCCGAGGAAGGCAGCTGCAATATCAGCCAGCCCTCGGCTTTGACAAGGACAATTACTATCACACCGTGCGCTCTGTCTGGCTTGTCTCCTGTCGGAATACGGGGGATTTGTTTGAGGAGCGAAGGTAAATCTACCCAGACAGCTAATTTGTTGTTCAGCTGGACAGAGAACAATGTTGACGCTGTCCAACTATCACCAAGTATCCAAGATTGGTTCTGCTCTTGTGGGAACCTCAGTTTCACTCATTCGGGAGCGGTTTCGAAAGACAGGGAGGGATTGCAGGAGATGTCAAGGCCAGGACTGTAATTGCTAGGGACGCTACTGTGCTGTAGAACAAAGACATCCCATCCAAGAGAGCGAATAGACTATCTATACAGCGGTTTCGTCTTTACTAAAGGGCACCAGAGAGCGACTAGGACGGGAAGATGACGACGGCATATATGAGGATTATCGACTTTCTTACTTTCAACGCCAGATCAAGAACTTGATGCAATGCAGTATACTATGCTAGGATCAGTTAGGAGGGCAATAATAGGGAAATTGAACCACTGAAATACATACTTCCTCCTGCACTTCAACCGTTTAGCTCGTCAAGCGCTTCAAAGATAGTGCTAGGAGCAAATTAATATGCACTATCATGATATCCATAAGAGAAATTTGTATCAAAGAGTGTCCTTCCACCAATCTCAAGGAAATGCAAGTGCGGATCCCGTCCATAGGACCATAACGCAGCTGGTTTGTAATCCTTCTCCATTTATTCAAACTGAACCGTCTCGACTCGCTCAATATTCCTCTTCGTGAAAGGCTCACAGATTACATAAATCTTCTTCTTCGACGCCCTCATTCCCTCTCCATTATACGCAACCTTGTGCGCATAAATATTCAATTCCGTATGAGAGATGATACCAGACGGCGGACTGAGATGCACCATCATGATATTCGAGCTTTTCAGACCGTGTTCGCGCAACAGCCTTGCGCGCGCGATGGCATCAGCACGATCTTGGTATCCTGGTATGAAGGGTGCGCGGGAGCCTGGGTGATCAAAGATATCCTCAAGACCTTCTCGAACATCCTCAAGAAGGTCTTCGTATATTGCTCTCGGGATGTCGATCTTGTCCGGGATCTGAAAGTATTTGGGGGTAGCTCGACGAGGGGTGACGCTCAGTCTGTGCATCTCAACGTCACCGGCTGCTATCCAGCAAGGCGTTCTGATCTCCAGGCCCCATGCCATCATTAACGCTAAGAGTACCTTAGGTTGGGAAGTGATCTGATGGGGTTTATGATGAATATGGGCAAGTAGTAGATGCAAAATGTCTCCAGTCGCAGTCAAAAAATTGTGGAATCTGTTCAGGAGGTAACACGTAGTACTAAGTATAAGTGGTAATGTGTCGAGAATAAAGGAAATTCAGTTCCCGAGAGATTGCCGGGCATCGCTCGATACTTATGCACGATTACAAGTTGGTACGTCGGATTATGGAGCCACTTACGCACATCGCTCTCCATCGATTCCGTAGACTTTTGGCTAATACAGGAACAGTACCAGATCACACGATCAAGGCAGGTTTACGTGTTGGCTGACTAAAGTTATGCGATTGTCACCTAACATCGTTCGGAGGTTACCGGGTGCATCAAAAGAGGGTGACGTCGAGGAGAAATGCCGCCTCAATCTGACCAACGTCAGATAGGCTTGTTAGCAACTGAGTGAGCTTGATATCTTCGGATTGTGCCATGGCACAAAGAGGATACGTTTTAATATCACGAATCTCGCCAATTTTAATGATCTCTGACGGAAGCAAACCTACAATATCACTCTCCATCACAATTAACAGGTATGGTCGGAGACTTACCCCAGGGTAACGGCTATAACGGGGAATGCCAACAGCTACCACCCAAATGCTGATATCAGGAGACGAACGCGGAGAACTGCGGGGTATCTCAACACCACTTTCCTAAGATTGAGTCTGGAAGAGCCGAAAGAAGAAGTTGGATGGCACGTGAAGTATCATATCATATTTGTTGACACTGTCTACTTCGTCAAAGTAACTACCTCGGCAGTTACCACTGGATTCGTGATGCAGTCTTTATGAGATAATTTATCTCATTTTTTTCTTCTACGAGAATTCAGCTAGAAGAAGTATTAGAGCCGACATGCGGGCGACAGCAGCAGAGCTTTCTGTGAGAAGCAGGCCCAAAATCCGCAGATTTGAATTGATTGCAGTACAATAAGCCACGCAAATTATCCAATCCCGACAGGATGTCGCTAGTGACATGACATACGGCTGGTCTGCCGATCCTCCTGGTTAACTAGGAAGATCTGTTTCTCTCCGCAGCGGCGGTTCTCACCCGCTTGGGTGTTTGCTTCGTCGCAAGCTAAGACTATCAAAGTCCCCATGGTAGCTAGTGTCACTGTTTAACGACCAGAGTACACATTCGTGTAAACTTTCTGTTCATAGGCCCAGCTTCGGTTTGAAATGATCCGATACGCGGTCAAACAGACGCTTCAAGTATTTGCATCCATCGGCAGAACTGCCGGGGTTGATATACTGCATTTTAGTTGTTTTGGGATTGTTTATCGACTGTTATTGCATACGTCCAGATCCGTTCTTATCAGTTCGCAGTACCATCCTCCCCCGTTCTTTCGATCATTCTAACCAACTCTCTTCCCTTTCAAAAAGACCTCCCTATGAGGATGACTGGGCGAGGAAACTATAAGTAAGACAGAATGTCGAGGAAAGTTGAACCTTACCTATCTTTAAGCCACGGCGGGAGTACCGCAGTATCCGCAAGAGCGGCCCGGGATGACCCAAACCTCTTGTCCTCTTTCAGCGCATGTGAGGCATTGTGCACCTGGGACCTTGGGGTTTATAGTCGTGCGGGTTAGGCTAGTCTGTTGCATCGTGTGGACTGCTGGCAAGCGCGAGGCTGAGTATGATGTTGCAAGAAAATTGTGGAAAAAGTGAAGTCAGATGAGATTGTCTAGATACTGCCAAGTGCTTATTGATTAGTAGCTTAAATGTCACGAGATGGAAAAAAGCAAACGTCGCTGTTCAACAACTAATGTCCTCCACTTTCAATTGTTGATTGTGCGCCGTCTTCACTGTCTCACCGCGATGTCGCGTCGTCCGAGGATTTTCGGACATCATTGTCTTATCAGCCAAGGGTGTTTGTCTCGGGTATCCTGTGTTTCACTTCGGCTGTCAACTTTGTGTGAGATCACCATCCAAACGGAATCGGCTTTTGACCCAAGGTTGAGAATTCAAGGAGGTATTTGGGCTGTAAAAAACAACTGAAACTTGACCAGCTAGTCCCACTTAAGTCAAGATCACAGACACCCACATTCAGCTTGCGCTTATCCCTGCATATCATTTCTTTTCCTTGGAATTGCATGGATTGTTGGTCACATGTGAAAAGGCTTCGAACACACGAGACTTGGGGAACTAGTGAACGCGATGAGCTATGTCTTGCCCCAGACTTTATTGAATCTATTGAGCATAGATCGGCCCCTGTTAATTCGGCCATATTGACTGCCATTGTGATAATGCGGAGGGACCATAGGGCTTTGTTGAGCCCTTGCCGTCCTACAAACTTGTGCATTATCATCCAAATACTACTTGACTGATGATGTCGTGATCTATCTATAGGTTTTTTGGTCTTCATAGCATGTCATTGCTTAGTGACCTTTGACGCCGCAAAATAGAATGCGAAATGGAGACTTAAGGGAGTAAGAAAAACGATGGCGAATGTAAGACGAGGTATTCGGTCTCTATCTCTTTGATGAATTAAGAATTGTGTGTTTTACGAGCATCTATAATGCTTGATCTTGGGTCCTTTTTAGCCATTTTGAGAGCAAAAGGTCTGATGAGCGTATTTGTATTTACATACTTGTTGTAGCTCAGATACTCAGAGGCAATGCCAGATGGTAAGCATTGGAAGCACTATTTCTCTTTTTTGTACACAGAAGAATATCTTCTCATCCTTCAACAACAGTTAGTAGTTGTACATTAGTGCAAGATATGCAAGGGATCACGCCAGCGAGCCACGGCTGGCTGAACTGGTTAGCAACCGGGAACTAATCAGCGGGCCGTCATTGGTAATTCTCCGTTATAAAAAGGGAGACGGCTGGGGGGAAATGAAACATCGCCATTCAGTGGTAGATCAGTGACTTTTGGTGTAAGTGCGTCCGGTGCTTTGTTTCTCCCGAGGGGCAGGTACGTAAATCTTGTCAGGTTTATATGTGGGAAGAATGCAGCGGGCGATACAAATCCTCGACTTTTAGTGTGTTGAATGGCGAGACAATGTAGAGAGTTACTAGCCGGCAGGCTAAGCTAATCCCTATTGTGTTCTCGGGCTGATTAGCCTGATACATGCGCTACAATGCAAGGGACATGCAAGATAGGATTTATGTGAAATCTGACAGATGGTCATCGCCAATACGTAGGCTGGTCACTCACAGACTAGTGCGCCATAGGTCCCATATTTAAGACAGGTTCGTCATTGAAAAAGCGCCATCAGTCTCACCAGAAGAGCAGATCATTCCTTTTGTGCATATCGATTACACTATTCGCTGCAGCAGTACTGGATGGTATGCAAGGGTTACAAAAAGGTGGTTGGATCCATTCTCCTGTGTCCAGTGATACAATTCGTATCTAACAAGGATCGGTTCAGTTTTGATAAGGTTTCTGTTTAGGGGCTGGGAGGGTAGATTCTCAGCCTCGATGTTTTCTTGGCATCCCAGCCGCAGATCAGACAGCGTTGTGAAACCATGGGAACAATCTTGGGAGATGGCTTTTCCAGCATGTTTGCCAAAACAAGATGTCCCAGATCCAATCAGAATGCCATGGAAGACATGAGACATTACGATCTTACATTCCATGGGCAGGCTGATCTTGTTCATAGCAATCCAACCTTTTTGCAGTTGATTCTCATCGCAACTTAATTCTGAAAATCCCGCTTCTAATACACTCCTGGACACGCAGAATAACGGTGGGGAAATGCAATTGTTGTTGTATGCTGGATGGAAAATTATAATAATTGGTTCGTCATAACCATTTTCTGCAACCGATGGTGATTACAACAGACCTTCAGTGGGTAAAGAGCTGACCAGTGTTTTGATTGGCGGCCACTGACGATAATCGTAGAGCTTCAGTGGGGTCGCACGCTGTAGCAGCTGGATGTGCCCTGCATCGCCTTGATTAAAACGCAACACCAAGACGATTCCTTTCTTCCTCATGAGCAGCCATCTTCACTTTGACTATGATTGCGTGGACGCGGTGAGCTACTCAACCACTCCTTTCTTTTCGTTGAGCCTTTGGTATCGGTCTTTCTTACTTGACCACTCTCATTCAGCACACCATTGTTTTGTTCACACAAGATAATCAACACCGTGTTTGTTTGTTGATTTGACCACCACTACTGTCGAATTGATTTGAGAGTCGCTCATTGTGACGCCTGATGACGAGCTACTTGGCTACAATATTTGGCTGGAGATACGTTACAATGCCGGCGGAGCGAGCTTCCGTGAACGGATTTTCCAAGAGGTGTACTTTGTGTAGGGTGACACAAATGGAGTACAGGCATGTGAATCGGCAAAAGGGTCCCTGAAATTTGAGATAATTCTCCAGACAAACAAACTCCACAGGGTTTTACGGCCAAAGACAGAATGCCGATACTGCGTGCCAATTGGTTGACAGGTGGTATTCTGACTAAAAACGGTGGTTCATAAACAGCTGGTTGCGGTTGACGATTCGTTTGACATTGGCCTTTGTCTTCATCTCGTTCGTGAGTTGGAATTACTGGTAGATGATCTGTTTTTGATATGCTATAATCTGCATCCAGTGGGTCTGGCCTTTGATTGGAAGTTGACAAATCAATGCCGTTCGACCTCCATGTTGCGGCTTGGGGACTTGATCGCCGTCGCGAAATGGCCAAGTGGATTATGTCAGCAACTGCGAGGGGAGTTCCTGATGAGAAGTAGACTTGGTAAGATTCTCAAGTTAAAGTAAAGTGATAGTACTGAATTAATATACAATGTAAAGAGAGTATTTACAGTAGAATAAAGAATTACTTCATTAGAAATACCCTCTCACCCTTCAAAATAACACCGTAGTTTACCTAGGCATTATACACGGCAATGTATTCGGCTTGCAAGGTCGCGCTCGCCACCGTGCTAGCCAGGGGGGTAGAACTGCCGTAATTGTTGTTTGGGAACGCACCACCAATGGCTAGGTTAAGCAGGAGGAAGTGAGGACTGTGAACGCTCTGGGCCCACACATCGGCGGGCAGGTCGGTTGACACAATCTGCCAGAACAAGATGCCATCGACAAACCATCTCACAGCCTCAAGCGTCTGTGTGCGGTCGACTTCGAGTGTGTAGGTGTGGAAGTTACCCTGGCAAGGAGAGTTGGGGCACTCTCGGCTGCCAACAAGCCCGTCCGTCTCCCTGCATGGGCCACCAGGGTTGACACCGCAGTGCATAACGCCCCACACGCGGTTAATGCCATTGACATTCTCCATAATGTCGAACTCGCCAACTGACGGCCAGTTTCTATAGCTGATTAGACACTTCTGTCGACGGGATGGAGGCATCTCTTCAGGTGTTTACGTACTGATAATTGCCTCGGTACGCACTACCGAGCGTCCAAAAAGCGGGCCAGTAACCGATTCCATTGCTACCCACAGCTGGGAGGTTTAGACTGGCCTGGATGCGCATTTTACCTCCCGCAGCAGCCATAAAGTTAGACCGCTGGGTCTCAATACGCGCGGAAGTCCACGCGCCAGCAGAGTTCCTACTGGCCGTAATCTGGAGCGCACCATTGCCGTTCAACTTGAGGTTGTTGGTGCTGCTGGTGTACGTCTGGATCTCTCCCGTGCCCCATTGAGCGGGACCGCCTGGATAGCTTGTGCCCGTGTCGACGATCCAGTTGGCCAGGTTTGGGAGGCTGTTGGCCGTGCCAACAAAGTCATCACTCCACGTCAGCGAGAAGCCGGGAATCTGGGGTACTGCAGCATTAACAGCCGGGAGAAGGGCTGCTACTGCCGTGAGTATTTTGCTAGAAACCATAGTGATGTATGTCTTCAGGGCCACACATTAGTCATTTGCTCCTGATTTAATAATATTTGAGTAATATTATGGGCTAGCATAAGTGTAAGACTTACAAAGAGTGTAAGAAAGAAAGGTAAGAAATATGTAGAGAACGAGTAGATAATAATGAATGTTATAATGAGAAAAGTGAAAGTCTAAGAGACTGACAGTGACTTAAATACTTTTTGACACAAACTACTACCCCTTTGTTCCCCTTCAACATAGGAAAAGGCTAATATTTGTCTCTACACAGGTGATACTCTGTCAGCCAAGACCGTTATTATCACATGCGCGTATGGTATATTCCATAACGCTACCCCACATTCCAAGATTAACGATGGTCGATGGCATGGAGTAGTTAACTACTATTGTTATCAATCACACTCGGAGCCACTATGTCAAGCTTGAAACGTACTAGGGAGGTCTTGTATCTATTACACCTTCCTTAATCTGCACGGTTTTACCGGATCTCGTGACAGCCAGGTTTTGAGGCGGGCCGAATAGTAATTTTAAGAAGGCTCAGTTAGGTGGGAAGCCGCCCTCTGGTCCGCGCAGGTAGGGTGCCCAGATGCTGCCTTTCACCAGTACACTTCGGCCAAGAGTCACTAAGTGAGCCCTCGGGATAGCAGTTTTCGAAGACCTAAGTGGACGGCATATGTCAACCCCTGCATTATAGAACTATACATCCATGTTTTAACCAGCGCTTAAATGGGTGTGACACAGCTCTAGACCACTTATACTTATATTAGTCTTGCTGGAGTCAAGTCTGATTGGGTAAATTAGGTCCGAACCTAAGTTTTAAGGAAGGTTACGTCTGTCGTCCAATTCGGTTCAAACGTCCGGTTTTACAGCTACAGGGAAGTTGAAGGGCTTTATAAAACGCTCCAATCAAGCTTCTTCCCCACATTCGGGTAAAAAAAGACGCTGCAATTAGGCTACGCTCCTGAGCTTAATCTCTAAAGACTCTTCTGATTCCGATCCAATTGAAAATATCTAGGACTAGTATAGCAGGTATACACTGAGGCGCTGTTAGAGTAATAAGAGGACACTAGAAATACTCGTAGTATTTAAACAAAGCTATCTATTATATATCTTCCTAAGTATGGCCCAAAATAATAAGCATACCTCAGACAAAGAAAAACTAGCCATCGTCCATAGGGCTGGTAAAATGAAAAGCGTTAATAGATCCATAGAGTTTACCTTTTGTCGACTTGTGACTTCAAGTCATGTGTTTCGCAGAACCCTGCTCCCACAGGCAGACGGTTACCCGCACCATGAATTACGCTGCTCAGTCGCTGATAAAAGATCAGACATGGCGGTGACGGAACTTGGCGCTCGAAGGCTTCGCCTTTGTAGCCTTGGAGTCATGGGTAAAAGCTGCTGCGCCACCAAAAGGCCCAGCAGTAGCACTGTTCCGAACCCTCGCAATGCACACACCAGAAACCCCAGCCACAGTTCCAGAACAGACCTGACCAGCCGGCACTTTGACAATTACTGGAAAGTCAGTCGAACTTCCGGTAGAGAAGCCCAACACGCCCGCGATGTTCTGGACAACGGAAGCAGACTTAAAAGCCGATGGATCCGTTCCTCCAGAAGTGAAGTCGATGTCTACTAGAAGAGGGCCAGCCCCGTCCTCGTTGACCTGAAGAAAGGAGAGTTAGTACCAATAATGAAGTAGTGATCTCTTGCTGGTATTCCTACGAACCTGATGATAGATCAACTTGAGAGTTCCATCAGATGCGGTAGTCGGCAAGCCAGACTTGACACCAGCACCAGCAAACTTCTGAATGCCATCTTCGATGTATCCACGAGGAGATGGAACCCCCTTTGCGGATTGGAAGAAATCGTTGAGAGGACCATTGACTGCGTGCTCAGCTTCTACTATCTGTTAGCGCCATAACAGACATCATCAGTTGCTCCACGATTACATACCGAGAACTAAGCCACCAACCGGGGAGCCTTCGACTGCGTCCTGCACGCCTGAAATAGATCAGTACTTAGAGACTTTGGTTAAAAGGCTGTGAATAAAGACTTACCGTTTACAACTGCACCAGCATTGCCAGTAACGAAAGACGCGGCTTCTCTCGTGGCTATAGAGTGTTAGTAACCATAGACCATCTGTTATTTTTCGGTGAATTGTACCTTCTTCTCCTCCCCCGAGGATGGTGTCAGCAAGAGATCGACTCGAAAGGCCTTGCATGAATATTTTGATGACTCGAGCAGGATCAACCGGATCTTTGCTACTTCGGCCAAGTGCAGAGGCTTTGCTGGTACCAAGCTCCGGGTCACGGATCACGCTGGTATCTACCTGACCCCCATTGGCAGCAGAGGTGATTGATCGAGGAGTTCCGTCGAGAACTATTGAGTATTAGCTTTGAAGCCATGGCTGTAGCAGCATAGGGAATGTTTGACCTGTAAGTCCGGGCATTACCACACCATTGGCGCCAATGACTCTGGTAATTGTTCCATGTGCTTGTGCCAAGTGGCTCCAGGCCAGGGCAGAAATAAAGAAAGTAGACAGCATATTGAAAGAAGTAACGACTGGTAGGAAGAAATGATGATTGTTGAGGATGTAAGATGTTTGTGAGAATATATCCAAGTAATGGTGGCCACACATGTGCTCCTTATATGGATATTGCAGACCTCACTGAGGCTGCTCCTATCAACATCTCTCTTGGTCTCTTAGATAATAATTACGCTATTTATAAATGTCCTGATAAATTATGTTTCAGAAAATGGTAACGTCGGTAAATTCTTTCATGCCTACACTCCATTAGGAAGGACTTATATCTTTGGAGTCAAAGCTGGCGGTTCAGGTGAAATGTACTGTTTCGAAACAAGTACTAAGGACGGTACGACTGGGGGAAACAGGCCTAAAAAGGAAAGGATAGCCAGAATGTGTGGTAAAGATGCCCGTGCGTGCAGTAGCAAAGTTCAGGTACGACAGGACGGTAATAGCACGGGCCATCCGGAATATGAAGAGAAACAACACCATCACATGTGATGTTAATTTTTGCCGAGGGAGGCTCACTATTACTGCCGCGATCGATCCCACAGCTTCATGCTTTCAGCCCTTTAGCCACCTCTGTATCGGTCAAAGAAGGCTTTCCAGTTTTATCCACTACCCTTGCACAATGATAATGGGACCTCTAATATGAGTGGTTTGAATGCTCCTCTACAAGACAATAACACTACATATTCCTTCTACAACTTCACGCTTTATAAAATTTAAATCATCGCCTAAATCACAGGAGTTATCTTTCGTGGCTACCATAATTATAACCTACCCTGCACTATATCATAAAGCGAGATGAACCCTTGCAGCCCTTTGATGTGCTAGACCTGCTCTTCCGAGATTTCTTGACTCTAGAGAGGATTCTGAACAACTTGCCAGGCATGCTGCTCCAAGCCAGATTGGCTGCACTGGTCATCCATCTTGCCCAATCAACAGCCATCGTGGTTGAACAGCCATTTATGGGAGGTAGCATAGATTTTGCATCACTTCACTGTCGGCCTGATCAGCAGCAAGTCAACATCAAATGGCCCGTCGAGATCACCGTAACGTCACTCAACATAAAGTTGGACAGCCTCCACGTCCTAGTCGAAAATTGCCATACAAGCGACGCGAGGTTAGTGTTACGAGGGGCCGTCTCCATCCGCAAGGAGTGTCTTCAGGAGCTCTCGACGGCTCCACACCGACTGTGTCATTCAATGCCGGTGCTTCCTCCATCGAGGATATAATAGAGCCCATGTCTGGCTAGGACCACAAGACCAGTAACCTGCAAAGCGACGCGCCTTTCGCATCTCAGTCTTCTAAGGTCAAAACGCAATAGGGTTGGAATAATACATACTACATGTGGTTACTAAGCGTGAATTAAGTAAATACATATAACTTTTAAAGGTGTAAAGTAAATAATCGAGTAATAAATTATGAGTAATTTAAAATATCCTTATAAGCTCGGCCTAGATGCTATGTCGAACCTAAAACGTCTAGAAACATCTCCATATCGGCTGCCGCCGATCGGTTAAGCTGATCTCCAGTTTCTCCAAAATACCAGTAAAAAGTTGCGGCAGCAGCGTATATAGAATCCATAATAAATGGACTCAGCAGGCTTTGCACAGAATGAGCCGCATAGCCTTCCTCGACAGGAATAAGTGGTAGAATATTAATGACTATAGAGTGTAGCTCCCGGCTTGTCCCTTCCATAATCAGTATGGCTCGACCCTGCATTTTAAGTTCCTGCTGGCTCTTATTGCCTTGATGGGGAATGTATCCAGGCTCACTACCCATTTTCTCCGGACAGCTGAAGCGGTCAAGGACGGTAAAGAGGGCTGACCTGATAACAGCTCGAGGTGCAAGCAGAGAGGAACTAATCTCGAGTCTCCAATCGGAATGTTCTCTATCCACAACAGAAGCGAAACCGTCCAGCTCATGGATGAGTACCATCACCTCGGGAATGTGAGATGACGGAGATGCAACACGTGCAAGGCCAATCGCTCGATTGAGATATATTGCTGCTTGGCAAAGCCTTGTAAATCCTGATTGTCGTGTCTGATATGGCGTATCCGTTGGGAAGCCCAAGGCTAGCACAAGACTTAACTTTTGAGCCTTGCCTTAATGTGTTTAGGCGATGTGTAGTAAGGGTTGACAGCTCCCTGTGCGGCCACATTCCCGCCTGCACTAGCGTAATCGGTGATTGGGGGTCTTAGCGTGCCGCATCAACTAACTTAATAGACCACTAGACCCAGAATGGAGGAAACGTCCCTCAAACTCGAAAGATTGTGTAGCACGTAATAAACGCAAAAGGTATTAAAACCAGCTGTCGGTCATCATCTGTGACGGAAATACCCCCCATCGCTAACATCTCAACCCCTGACACTACCGACATTACGCATCTATTATATCCGCCGCCGAAATGAGTTTGAATTTTGGAATGCGTTGTAGCACAGTGCTACCTAACAAGCCAACCCTCACCGAGCAAAATCTGCCCGACCAGAAGGGCAAAGTACAATAGCCCCATGCCATTTCCTTTAGCAACCACTAATTTCCACATAAATAGGTTTTCCTTGTCACCGGCGCGTCAGGCGGGCTAGGCAAGCTTCTTGTTGATATCTTGTATCGGCATAATGGCAAGATTTACCTCGCTGCACGCTCTCAATCGAAGACCGATGAAGTGACCCGAGAAATTAGATCAGCCCATCCCACCTCAACTGGTGAACTTCACTTTCTTTATCTCGAGCTTGATGACTTGGCAACGATCAAACAAGCGGCCAATCACTTTTTGGAAAAGGAAAGTCGCCTGGATGTCCTGTGGAACAACGCAGGCGTTATGATCCCGCCCGAAGGCTCCAAGACAAAGCAGAGCTATGAACTCCAGTACGGTGTAAACAATATTGCACATTTCTTACTCCTCCTTTTCCTCCGCCCCGCACTCGAAGTTGCCGCTGCATCGGCGTCCAAGAACTCAGTCCGCGTTGTCTGGGTTTCTTCCAGCGCCGCCGACGTCGCACCGAATCCAGCAGTTGACCTGACGAACATGGATTACCACCGCGAGGAGGGCGCTTGGATGAAGTACTCGCGCAGCAAAGCTGCCAGCGTCATTCACTCAGCGGAGTTTGCACGAAGAACAAAGGGCAGCGGCATTATAAGTCTTGTATGTATGATTCATATCGCTAATCAAATTCTTCTGACCATGCTACTAAGCCCTTAACCCTGGCAATTTCGTTACCAACCTTCAACAGAATATGTCCACGATGGAACTCGCCATGTTTGTACGTATCTTTATCTATCTAGCATTAAAGGTTATGCCTGTGCTGACTTCTACGCTTAGAGACTCATTTCATCGGATCCCATCAATGGTGCCTACACTGAGCTTTTCGCAGGTCTGAGCGATACTATTACCGAAGAGAATAATGGCGTATGGGGTAAGAAACCCTCTACCCTTTTACTATAGATAATGTTGACTGACTGTGGAACAGTATCTCCCTTTGGTAAGGTCGAGAAGATTCGAAAGGACTTTATGGAACCAGAGCTCGGGGGCAAGTTTTGGGATTGGACGATGGCAGAGGTAAAGCCATACCTGTAGATTTGAATGTAAGGTTAAGGGAATTACTAAAATAACCCTTAAGAGATCTTGAAACACACGATATATATACAAATATCTGTATGGCTGCCACTTTACCTACCACAAATCCCATTGTTAGGGTCGGCCCTATAAGTTGTTAGCTGATAAATTTGTAACGGTTTCATTTCGTCTTACTTGAATCGCCATCCGTCAATGGATGATTCACCTCCCTTGTTACATCCCTTTATCTCGTTCTGTAGGCGAAGAACGCAATTCTTGTTGTACAAATCCAATGTCTGAGTGGGACTGAGATTCTGTACTTCAAAGATGTAGAGCGATGTGCTGGAATACTGAACGCAAGCTTGCTTAATCTCTCCAGGCTTGTATGACCCTTGGAAAGCTCCTGGGATACCATCGTACCCATTGCAGGCTCTCTCCACGTGGTATGAGGGTGAATCAATATCGCCGCTTGGCCAAGTCTCTCCGCTCGAAAAGCAACCTGCGGTGGTGTACTTGACGTTTAGGGCGAGGAGGCTGGCCAAGGTGGTAAGGGTTAAGAACGACTTCATTTTGAGATATTGAGAAAATGGTATAAGGAAGAAGGAGTTTCTGAAAAGAGAGCGTTTAATATGAGGTTGTTGAGATAGGTAGCTAGAGATTGGAAGTTAAGACCAAGTGCGAGTGCTTATGTATAAAAAGTCGGGTACAGGAGTTCTGGCATAACCCATAGAGTGAATTGGAATTAAGATCCTTAGATGGGTATACTACGTCACTATCTAAAATGTTCTCTCCTGTAACCACATCCTTGTCTGCTTCTCAAACTTTAGTATCCCAAGGCTCCTACAGGATTGATCTACAAGTAGGCTGTGCACAGTGCTCCGCTTTGACCGCTCCGGATAACATCACGCACTGAACAAGTTTTACCAGGCAACAGGATAAACGGGTTACTCTTCTGATCTACGACGTAATTAATCCTTACTTGTACGTATATGCATTAATTTGCCTTAAGAGCCTTGGCAGATCCTGAGTAACATGTTTCGCTGATCTTGTCGGTGTGAGTACTCAGGATTTGCCAATTAAGCATCGCCTACATTCCTAAAATGTACCCCACTCCATCCCGCGATCCTACCTGCCTCTTACTACTATGTGCTGGCATTTAGCAGGATAGAGAGTACGAGTCATGGGATCGGCATGCACTATCGTGAGCGAGGTCTTGCGTTTTCTATGTTCCCCCTCTAGACTGTATAGGTCTAGGATCGATTATGGAAACCCTCTTACTTGTTATTATTAAGTAACCGTGTATTTACTGGCATATATTCCTGTTTTCATTTGAACTGTGTTATCTTATTATTATTTGAGTAACATAAGATAACTAAGGTTATGAAAGGTGGTAAAGCTTAGCACTTCTTACCTTCTACTAACATTATTAATCACAATACGTAATAATTACAGACATTACAGACAAGGTATAATGCAATACTTTATCTTAGATTCTTCATAGAAGTACTACCCATCTTATACATAGTATCAACTCTCTATCCCTTCCTACACCTCTATTCTAGTAATTATCTAAGAACAGAAACCATTGTTAGGGTCACCGCTATGAGGACACTTAGTAAATGTATTAAAAACACAAGGTAGATACATACATAACGCGCCAGCCATCCGTAGTAGAGTCACCGCCATACCAGCAGCCGTAGATTTCGTTGCGGAGCTTGCCCACACAGTCGTCATCTTTCAAATCGAGAGCGTTGTTGAGGTTTGTGTTCTGGATGGTGAAGTCTGCGCGAACGGTGCCAGAGAGCTCCACGCAGACGCTTCTGCTTTCACCGGGCTTGAAGGTGCCCTGAAACTTGCCTGCCTGACCGTCAAAGCCACGACAGGCCCGTTCGGCGTGGTAGGCAGCGCCGTCTCGGTCGTCTACCCACCCGACGCCGCCGCTGAAACAGCCAGCCGAAACATTGGCTACGAAAACACTCAGAGCGAGGGTCTTGAGGAGCATGGTTGAAAATGAAAGATGAGAATAACTTAGAGTATGTTTGTGAATGAGTTGCAGTCTAGAAGAGTGCAAATAAACACAAAAGGGTTTTGTTATATATTGGATAATTCACTCCAATTGACTTTTGACTCGTGCAAGTGATTAAACTAGCTTGCTCTAGTTGATGTGCTGATACTTGTGGAGTTTCTGAAGCACGAACCATGTAAGCGCTTAAGGTTCTGTTTGAAGATCTGCGTTAAAAACCTGCAAAAGCCAAATCTTGTAGGATTTGCGTGGGGAACTATACATAAGACTTGATCCTTCTATACTACGTTTAAGGTTTTCTCGGCGACTTTCTAATAATTGTGGAGTTAAACCTTATATCAAAGGGGATCGCCAGGTAACAATCGTCCACCAGCTACTTACGAGCCCTGTTCATCCTCCACATATCGACATTTAGGATCTAAAGGATGTCAATGCCTCAATCCTTCGTTCCTTATCGGGCATCAGCCCAGAACAAGGCGCACATACATCTGATCGGCTTGTGAATAGGCACAGCCTCGCTGTTAGATGACATCACCAAGATGAGGTCCAAGCACAGCGAAACAGCTTGGCGTCATCGTACGCTCTTCTGGAAGCCTTATTTGTTTGCGGTCAATGAACTGGACACCGATAGTCTACCAGAGGGGAAGTCAGTCAGTGACTCGCTAGCCCCTGTCTTGAAAATGTATATAACTCCAGACCTGTTTTCTGTCACAGCTCATTACAGTCCAAATACCAACATCTGAACTCTCTCTATTACCCCATCAGTCAAAACATACTCAGCTCTGTGCTATCCAATATGAAGTTCTGCCTTAGCTCTGTGATAGTCCTCGGTACTACCGCCACTATAGTTTCGGGCAAGGTATGTAGCAATTCGTTTGTGAAAATATCCAGTGTCGAATGGCAAAGTCACTCCTGGTAGTGACTTACTTCATAACACCTGGATAACCTCTACCAGCTGTGTGAAAAAGGCCCAGGCGCTAACAATTGAGGACTTCAGTGCTATGGCGAAGGCCTGAACACTGATATCAATTGGGGAGGACGCGATGGCCAGGCCGCCGCTCGTGCAGCCACAGAGTATGCTTGCCGTGACAACAATGGCAACTTCAAGGGGCATTTCAATCCAGGCGAGGAGAAGACCTACTGCGTGCCATTTGGCTCGAGTACCAGCTTCGTCTTTAAAGTCAAGAACCTAAACACCAACCAAGGCTTTGACCTTAACGACGACGATTGTGCCCTTCGACTGCAAAATGAAATCAATGGTTGTAATGAGGGTGGCCAATCAACCTTTTCAGGGTGGTGGTTTTCGTAAGTGATACCTGAATGAATTTTCGTTTATAGATTACTGTTAACGGTCCAATAGCTCAGATCCCCAGAATTACGCCAACTGCGGAAACTAAAAGATTTGTCTACTAGTAATGCAATTACCGGAGATTTATCTAGATAGTACTTTGTTTATTCATTTATTATCTGCCAGCCTAGTCAAATCTATTAGAATAAGGGCTATACCTACCTTGAGTATTTATAAGTGGACCTCTGTTTTATTTCGAAGCAGCATCCCATGCCCTTGATAACTTGCACATCTTTTACTTTCTGTATCTTAATGTAAATTATTCAGGCAAGTCTCTGCCCACTTATCCAATTTCTTAGAATTTTCCGTAAAGCCTCCGACCGTGTGACCTTGTACATATACTCGAACTCAGACTTGTTTATGCCAAAAGTCCGCCCAGTAGCATTTGCTATCCAATAACAAACCAGCGCATCCACCTATAGCTCCTCTTTTTTCACTTGTGTTCTTAACTCTTAACAGTCCAAAACGAGAAAAACGAATGCGACATTGTGTAAAGACAACTGATGCATCTTGGTCGGGCGAAGGGAAAAAGTCTACTGGGTGTCTTTCAAAAGCACAGAGCTTTACTGGATCTAGATATGCATATGTAGTTCAGCATTGTAGAGCACGTGAAGAGAGACCTGCAATATTTTCGGACAGATGTCAATAACTAAGTTGCTGCACTGGCGAGCTCTGCTAATCTGTAAGTCCTTCAAGCCCCTTAATAGATTCTTTCAGCGATACAAAGAAATATATTAACCTCTCTACTCTTATGAGCAACGTAACAGAGCTTCTTTCTAAATGTTGTGTCCGGCTTTAAACCCTTACACAGCCAATCGCCCCAACCCACCCATTCATACCTTCTAGGACCATTTGAAAACTACCCTCTTGTATCTTGTGATAGGATACTTGCCTGCACTATTTGTCACTTGCAAGATGAGATGTAGGTCAGTCCATTCATCCTTGACCGGAATCGACACCTTGACCTTGGGACTTGACACCACTTGGCCAAACCCAGAATTGTTTCTCTGTAAAGTCTGTTCAGCTCCTTCAAGGCGTGGAATGGGTTCGATGCGTAGAGAACACGTCGGAGGCAAAAAGGGGATGGAACCTCAACTGACGGTTCCCAATACTGATACCACTGGAATTCGAGGTGACTGATTTCTCCAGGGCGATCTGGGTCAAGTGACTCAGATGCGTCATACTCCAACTCTTCTCCCCCCTTTATTTCAACCAACATAGGGGCAGGTCCAGGCTCTCCGTTTATCTTGACGATCGGGGGATGGCTCACAGTACCGAAGCTGTCCGTCATAGTCCACTGCATGCGCGAGGCAAAATCGTTTTGGAAAGCCTCGCGCCAGCGCCATATAGTCGCTTGGTTGTTGACATACAGGTTGTCATCCAAGCCCATGGCCCGGTCGATCGTGTCGGTGTATAGATTATTGTGTACGCCGTCTTCGAGAAGATTATATCGCCCACCCCATCCGCCCCATTCAATCCGCTCTGGGTTGTTGAAGCCATTCTGAATGAGCCACAAGAAGCTGGGAGTATCACCTTCCACGATATACTGTGGGTTCGGGTATTCGCTGCCCAGGGGTCCCAGTTGGATGTTGTTTTTAAGCCAATCTCGAGACACAATGTCGTTGTTAGATCCTTTGTCGAATGTATCGGAGATACCCGTCCAAGTCGCCAGCCGGTACATGTTTTTGGCGTGAATAGAGACAATGTACTTGACGTCGGGGAAATTGGCACGGATCCATGGTCCAGTGTCGTCCTGGTCTGAGATGGCATACACTGTCAAACGGCTTCGCAGTCGTGCTGCCGCATCTAGTGATTTCGTCTCTCTTATGTGCTTCAGAGCTTGAGCTAGAGTGTTTGCCCCACCCCAAAGCAGTACGTAAAGCTTATCGCCAGATTCTTCGAGTCGATCAATAAGCATCTGGGCGCCATCACTGAGTGGCTCATCAAACGCCTTCTGGCCAAGCACCTGCGGGTTTGATTTCATTAAGACACACTGCGTATGGCTGAAAGCGCAAATTGGAGGTAGCTGGCACTTACGGCTGGTCCAGAGGACACCAACGGCAGAAAATAACTAGCCCTTTGGTATTGATGATCCGGATGAACATGGCTGTTCAGGTTATTAACTACAGTGTCGTAGACCCCAATGAGCCTCCTGATCTCCTCTGGGTGGGTCGTGTCTTTCAACCAGACCGAGGTACAGGCGACAATGCCACGCGTGTCGAATCCACACTAATTTGAGAATAGATAAGGGGTGCGCAGGTAGAATAATGACGAGCTCCAAGTCTAGGGTGGCTGACTGTTGTGGAGCTTGTCCAAATAAATACGGCGGTGTAAAGCACTATATATGATAACCATGCCGTAGTTATACTACTACTGGCCACACTATAGTCGTAAGAGTCTCAAGTGTTTATGGATGGTGTACGTTCCGACGGCCCCCGCGTTAGGGCATCTACTTCGGGCCTTCGGCAAAGCGTGAATATACTAGGTTAGCATTGGAAATCCGGAAAAGCCGAGAGACAGCCCGGAATTCCCGAGACAGTATCATCAAGGTGGGGGTAGCCAATGATATCTGTACTTGCAACAACCATCAAACAAAATAAATTGTACTATATAGACTCATTCTCAGCTGGCACGTTGTATCAATTTCAAATCAGTTTATCAAGAACAGTTCCAATGGCGCACTTGACAGATTCCAAATTCCAGGTTATCCTGAAAAGCCTGACACTTGAGGAGAAAGTCAAGTTGTTATCTGGGACCCCGAACGATTTTGTCTCAACTCCAGGAATCCCGGAGAAAGGTGTTAGTCCTTTCAAGGTATGACTTTGAGCGGGCCAGATCCAGCCACCTAGTCTATAGACAGTGTCTACTTGAGCTGTCTATCAACTTGACTGACACTAGTGGCTTAGACTGCTGATTCCATTAACGGAATCCGACCCAGCGAGTTTCATGGAAACCTAACAACGGTCTGTTTCCCCAACACAGCTTGCATAGCTTCGACATGGAATGTTGAGCTGCTGGAGAAGATGGGCTTGGAGCTCACCCGCCAAGCTCGAATGAAGCACGCACAGATGATTCTTGGACCGACAATCAACATTCAGAGAGACCCTCGTGCTGGGCGCAACTTTGAATGCTTCAGTGAAGATCCGCTCCTGTCTGGATACATGGGCGCGGCTATTGTAAGAGGAATCCAAAACGAAGGTTTTGGAGCTTGTGCAAAGCATTTTGTCTGCAATGACTCGGAGACGATGAGGCGTTACTACAACGTGGACGAGTCGCCATACAACCGGACACTACGCGAAATCTACCTCGCTGCGTGGTCACTCTTGTTGAAGAAATCGAATCCGACAGGTATCATGACTGCGTGAGTCGCACTCGATCCACAGGTCCTACATTACGCTAACTGAGTGTCAAGGTACAATAAAGTGAATGGTGAATTTTGTTGTGATAGTAGCACCTTGATTGAGGATATATTGCGGAAAGAATGGGGCTTCAAGGGTGTTGTCTTGTCGGATTGGTTCGGTACCCGGTCTACTGTCGCTGCTATGAACGCCGGCGTGGACCTGGAGATGCCTGTGCCTGTCTTTAGGGGTCCTAAGCTTGTTGAAGCTGTCCGAAGTGGTCAAGTGAGCGAGCAGACGATCGACAACAGCGTATTGAGGTTGTTGGATCTCCGATCGCGAACACAAGCAGCCTTCAGCCAAGGACCAGAGAAGTCGGAAATCGTCAATGAGACCAACGAAGTGGCGCGGCAACTTGCACAGGAGGGGATTGTTCTCCTCAAGAACGAAAGAGACGCGCTTCCGTTGCAAATATCCGACTCACTAAAGGTCGCCGTCATCGGAGAGTACGCCGAAAATCCTGTCTTCACTGGCGGCGGCAGCGCGTCTTGCAAGCCTCAGTATCGCCAGATTCCGGTTGATCTACTTCGCAAAGCTCACCCCAAACCAGAGAACATCACGTACGTGCCAGGCGTGCGTGTCCGCCGCGTCATCCCCGTTGCTCCTACCGAGATTCTCAAAACAAAGGATGGACATAAAGGGGTTGAGGTCTCGTATTTCAACGGCGACGCAGAGAAGCCCTTTCTTACTGAGATCTCTGAGGCACCTGTCGTGTTCATGGTTGGGAACTATAAGCCAGGCCTGCAGGTGGATGATTCACATATTGAGATGTCTACAACTCTCGCGCCGGAAACAACTGGAACCCACACACTCGCTCTTCGCCACTCAGGCGCCCTTTCTGTCAAGGTCGATGGCGTCGAGGTTTTGACCAAAACGACACCTGAAATCACTACAGAGCAGTTCCTGTTCAATCTCGTCAAAATTGAGTCGCGGGTTGACTTGTTCATGGAGGCAGGAAAGTCCTATGATGTGCATGTCACGATGCAGTCGAGACAGCCTGTTCCAGGAGAGCCAACTCCATACGGGCTAACATTGGGCTTTGAGGAAATGTACTCCGAAGAAGACATGATATCAGAAGCAGTCAAAGCTGCAAGAGCTTCTGACGTCAGCGTTATCTACGCCGGCCGAAGCGAGCAATATGAGTCTGAGGGGTTTGACATGGATGAGATCACCTTGCCTGCTAATCAAGTCGCTATGATCAAGGAGGTGGCAGCTGCTTCAAACAGAACTGTAGTTCTTTTGCATTGTGGAAATCCCATCGATATCAGCAGCTTCGTTGACGACGTTGATACAATCGTTAACATGCATTTCCCCGGCCAAGAAGGTCCCCAAGCCATGGTGGATATTCTGATTGGGAAGACAAACCCGAGCGGACGACTGTCTTCAACTTGGTTCAAGACTCTGAAAGACTGGCCGAGTTTTGGCCATTTTCACCCTGTCAACCATGAAGGAGCTGACTATAAGGTCCACTACCCAGAAGGGCTGGCCATAGGATATCGAGCACCGGTCCCTGTTGAACGGGTTCAGTACCTTTTTGGCCATGGATTATCGTATACCTCGTTCTCCTACGACAGTCTACATGTCAACGTGGACAACTCTACCAACACCCCCTCATTGAAGGTGGAAGTTCGGGTGACGAATACTGGTATTCTTCCGGGCAAAGAGGTGGTGCAGCTTTACATTGCTGCACCCGAGGGTGTACACGACTGGAGACCTCAGCGAGAGCTCAAGGAGTTTACCAAGATTTTCCTGTCGCCCGGTGAGTCAAAGGTTGTTAAAATAGGATTGGACGTTCGCGATGCATGCAGTCACTGGAGTGAATCTTCACGTGCATGGATAGTAGACCGAGGAACCTATGGGCTAGAGGTAGGTAGCTGTCAGAGCACTTTTATAGTTTAAAAAAGCGTTTAAAATATACTTTATCATAACCCTACTATATATACTTTTACTAGCGATATAGATAAAATAGTTACTACATAAGTACGTATATATAACTATGTTTTATAGTTAGGCTTACTACTATTATTCCCCCCTAAGTCACTTATTAACTCAGTATTTTAATAATATCTCTAACCTCCAATGTATCCATTGTGAGAGAACAAGGTTTTTGCTTGTCTAAAGGAGTTAGACAGAATTCCTGTGAGTGGCTGCGCCACCACCACTACTAAGGGTCATCCAATCCGGCATCCTTATGGGTGCGGTGTGCGTCAGCATAGCATGAGCGAACTGCGGCTGAAAGGATACATCGGCATCTGGGCTGCTCAGTAAGGGAGCCTGGTCTCACGCTAATCATCAGCCGCAACATCACGCGCCTGAGGCATTTTCTTTATTTCTTCCCCTCATGCCGCTCAATTCTATCAGTCCCGCCGAGCCGTTCTCGCTTGTCTTAAATCTGCGGATCACAATAACGAATCACTAAGCGTCCAGCATATACGAGAAAATGAGGTCATGGTACAAGAAGTTTACCAAGGGGAGGCAGCAGGATGACAACGGAAGAGATTCAATAGTCTGTACCTTTGTTTCCTTTTTGCGTCGTAATCCCAGAAGCTGATAATTCCTCTCTTTTATGCTAGGCTGCACGGGCGCCCGAATCCATAGAACAAGATGATGTACCTGTACCTCATGACTTTGAGGTTGAACCCTTTGGCTTGTTCATCCTACATCCATCGCCTGATATTTACTTACCGTCTACCCGTATTGATGTTGAGTATGCTGCTCCAACCAACTTCATTGTCCTAATCCTTTGTGCACGAACTGACATCAAGCGAAGCATTGTCGCCGTTCATGGATTGAATGGCAGCGCAAGGAAGACATGGACCGACTCAGCCACTGGGCAATTCTGGCTTGAGGATCTACTGCCTGAATCGCTTCCGAGATGCAGGATTATGACCTTTGGATACGACTCCAAGTTAGCTTTTAGCAAATCTCGATCAGGAGTAGAAGCCTTTGCTCAAGATCTTTTAAATCGGCTGAGAGTTGTCAGAAGTAGCTCTGAGGCAAGTGTACAGACAAATATGTGGTAACTATTACTGACTCCTCGCAGGCTCGAAATCGACCGCTCATCTTTATTGCTCACAGTCTAGGCGGTATCGTAGTGAAAAAGGTATGCTAGACGTTACGGCTGGCTTTTAAACATGCTAAATCTCCAAGGCTTTGATCATAGCGCACAATGGCTCCGAGGTCTATACTTCAATTCTCAAAGCCACAGCCGGCATCGTCTTCTTGGGGACTCCGCACCGCGGATCTGACTTGGCGCCTTGGGGACTTCTTCTCTCAAATCTCGTCAGCGTGACTAGCATAGGAAAAAACATACGGAAAGAACTCTTACGTACACTCAGCAAGGACTCTGACACGTTGATGGAGATTTCAAGCCAATTCCTACAGCGGGCAACGTCTCTAAAAATCATGAGCTTCATTGAACAACAACTAGAGAGTCCGCTAACAACATTGGTAACTTCCTATATCCTATGCTACACTACTGTGATTCTTACAGTTGGCAGGTTGTTCCAGAGTATTCAGCCATCATGGGTCTGCCCAACGAGACTGTGCTTCCGCTGAACGCTCACCATCGGGGTCTCACTCGATTCTCGCGAAAGACTGACCAGAATTACGTCCTTGTTGAAGCAGCAATCAGAGAAATTGCGTATGGGACCATGGATAAATGTGATGATTGTCTTGAGGCAACGGCTGAGAATGAGAGCTGACCTTGATACAGGCGAAAACAAGTTGTACGATACCCTCAAGACAGCTGCAAAAAATGCAACAGAGATACTCCCGAGTACGACCAGTTTACCCATTCCAATGGCAGCCCCAATACTCTTTCGCAGTCCGATTAATGCTCCCTCGTTCACCTCTGGGCAAAGGGTCTCAGCAAGTAGTTCACGTACACTTGTGGGATCACCAGCTACTCCAGCCTCAACAGGTACCTTGACCCCAGAGCTTTATGACCGCAGCCTTAATAGAGACGATGGGGCACGAACTCCTTCTAAATTCAGCTTAGAAAGCCAATCATTGAAGTCACCAGAGAATATGGTTGAGACTATCACACTACGTGTTAGTGGTCTCAGACGGCGGCTAGGGCCAGATAACGACAAGCAAAGAGACGTTTGTCATGTCATCAAGGTCCCAGGGACTACAGAAATGTGGGAACTAGGTCCCCGTTTGCAAAGAGAAGTCACTGGTGCGTGAAGACCATATAGTCAATGTACACTTGCTGACTTTCAATAGATACAAAGGAGATCAAGGCCTTCAGATTCAAAGATCAGGAAGGCGATATCCAGACCTGGTGGGAGGATGTCTTTACGACTCCAGTCGACTTCACATCTGGCCGGCCGTCTTACAGCAAAGCAAGGGCTTTAAAAATAAACACAGACCAGTCAATTGCAGCATTTATGAGCAAAGCCTTTCCCCACCCAATCGATGCCAAACTCAATAGTAATAGCCACGAAGGGCACTCCACGTTTGACAAAGTGTCAGATTCGGTTCTTGAGGTTGGACAAGACGGCGCGCCCGACCTAGTTATTTCATTCATGAGAACCGTTAGAGTCCCTGAGAGCGACAAGGAGTACGATTTACCTCCGGGATTAGGGAGATTCCCGCTCTTCAACATTGCGCCTTTCAGTCACAGTTTGCCGCCTTCAATGGTGGCCAAAGGAGGATTCTTTTTCCCCATGTATCGTAAGTGACGTACAAGCTGAGAGGATAGTGACATAAGCTAACTCGGTTTAGAGATGGAGGCAATGTGGATTCACTTCTATACTGAGGAACAAAAGAAGTTTGCTGTTCGACTATTCGTTGGCGGCGTCAATGGACTTTCAGGGGAATCGTCCGAAGGGGGCATGGCGTCAATACTCCGTCGTATGAATTTGAAGAACCGAAGACAGGACTACTTAGTACTCCCAGAACAATTATGGCTTGACGGGATTGCTACTGCACCTGGAGTGGTCCGCCAGTTTGTTGCCACCGAAATGGCTCCTCCAAAGGAAAGATCTCAAGAAAGTCGAAGTTCTCAAGCCAGCAAACAACGAGACGCGTCGAGCAGCCTCAATCCCCATGGGGATACTACCAGTGGGGCGTCTATTGAGTGGCAGGTAACTGGCCGAGATGAGGTTGGAGGACTGCAGCTTCAGATCATACCTGCATTTGAGCCTGGCCACATACATGCTGGCTCGGCCAGAAACGTCTGCGTGACGAGTGAAGGCATTGTCTCTACTGTTACCCCCCCGCCAAAGATGGAGCATGTCTACGATGTCCTATCGACCCCTGTCGAGCTCAACCTGAAAGCAGGTGACACAATCCATGTGAAAGACCTCAAATCAGCAGCGCAACCACGCCCCAGAATCGTTCTGGACTTGTTGGACGAAGGCCCTTTGAAGCTTACTGATAAGGACATTGTTGAGCTGGAAGTAGTGCACGACAGCTACTCCACGTGGGTGTTCGATATCAAGCTTCTCGGAAGCCAGCATCCTCCCATTTCACTAAGTGTACGTGCATTCAACTTAACCCCGTGTTCACAGTCTCATCATTATCTATAGTTTGACGATGACGATCCGTTCGACCTTATACTAAAAATTGTCGCGAACGAACTGCAAGCATCGAAAGGATCGCTAGTCGCAGACTGTCTTACCGCTAATATTACTCGGGGGTGGATTCCGATTTCATCCTGGCGAGCTCTTAAGTGGCTTCCACGGCTGACGGGGAAAGATCAAGCACAGATAGGGCAGTGTGAATTCACTTTCGTAAGTTTATTTCTTTACAGTTGGTTTGTCATGGCCAACTAAGAAAAACATTTGCTAGATCCCTGATGAAGTTTCTGGCCAGTTCTACGTTTGTCGTGTTGTGTGCGACGAGGCAGTAGAATCTACATACAGCAACATCTTCCCATTCCTTCTGGCCCTTGACTGGAATGCTACTGTTGAGAATCTGAGGGATGCCATACACAAGACGACAGGCGTTTCAACAGCTGATTATTTGATCCGACGGAATTCCTTGACGTCCCCCCTGTCAACGATGGTGAAAGAGTCTTCCGAAAGGATCCCCTCACTACATCTTGGACGGGAAATGTACCGCAATATCTATTGACGCGAGGTACTGTGTGTCTTGACAAAGTCAAGCCAATTCGTCATCCCCCAAAACCCTTCTCCAAATCCAGTTTCAACCCGTTCCATCCACCTGGCCCGCCCATCGGCCCAATAGAAATTTCACTCAAGACTCTTACCGGAAAGGTCGTCAAGATAGAATGCGAATTATTTAGCACGATTTATGAGCTCAAGACAAAGTTTCAGGACAAAGAAGGTATCCCAAAGGATCAGCAGCGTATGATTTATGGTGGTAGACAGCTTGAAGACGGTAAGGATCTTGCCAAGACCTTATCGACCTGAATAACCATTTATACCCCTAGACCGCACCTTAGCCGATTACGGCATTCATATGGTAAGACGAATCTCCCCATAGCTTTAATGCCTCCATTTACAATTAAGTAGGACTCGATTATTAATGTTGTCCTGCGTCTTCGAGGTGGAGGCATGTGTATCATAATCCAATACGAGGGCAAAGAATGGAGCGAGGGGGTCTCAAATTGTCGTCGCATCGCCGAGCTCAAACTGAACCTCATTAGCAAAACGGGTATCCCAGTGAAGGACCAGGTTCTTAAATGCGACGGTGAAGTTGTCCAAAACGGTAGGTATCATAACCATCTCCAATCCCGCACAAGGCTCTAACGCTTGTACTTCTCTCTGAACATAGATGAGAAACCCCAAAAATACAGTGAAAGACTTCTTATCCTCACTACCCATGAACCAACCGTGGCTATGTCTTTAGCCATCGGCGCCGGCGGCAAAATCCAACAGCACATCGAGCCTGATACCAACGACCCACGGATTTGGGACATAAGTAGCTCGCGTATTGTAAATGTGCAACTTCTTGATGCTCGCACCTTTCGCCTGGTTACGGGTTACGCGCCCCCTGAAACTCCCGTTACAGCTGACTTATATGCCCAGATGGGCCTTAATTTCTTCAGACAGTGGAAGGACGAGCATCTCGTTGTTAATAATGTTTCTGGGGATTGGACCAATCTAGTCGGGGCGGCTCAAGTAGCCATGAGGAATGTCAAGAAAGGAAAGGGATCGATCTCGGCTGATACGATCGAACATGGAGAGAGATGGGGGCTGCTGGAGACTGGAGCTTGGGGCCTATTGAAGAGTGGAGGTGGAGTAAGGCAGAGCCCAGTGGACAAAGACTTCCAATATCCTCTGGTTATGTTGGAGGTGGACGATACGGTTCCTAAATTCACAAGTGTAGCTGAGGAGGAAGAGGACTAGAGGTATGGAGTAAATGATTTAATCTCATTGGTCATACATAGCTATCCGTGAACGTATATGTTATTCAAACCAAATTGGATATATAATAATCTAAGCTGATCTATCTGAGGATATACTAACTATTGTCTTGTAGTGCTTTACGTTCGGAGCACTTATTTTTCTCTAATGAGCCATTAAGTCAATAAACCAGTGTAATCTTACCCTGTCCTTTAGCAGCTTGCATTACCTCTTGATACTGTGCACGTCACCTCGTGCTCCTGTTGGAGGTCGCGAAGCCGCACCGGATAACCTTATCGGTTCTATGGGGTGAGAATCTTAGATTTCAAAGGCGCCGCAGGAGAGGCCTAATATCTGTAGCTGTACATCTTCTCAAGACATCCCCTATGCCTTTGGTACTTAGTACTGTTCCCCTTTTTGCGGAGCTTGAACCACACCAGAGGGAGCAAAAGCGAGTTCCGACGTGATTTGACCCCAATAACCGTCCGCATTCTGGAAGGACACAACACCATATCGAACCTCCCTGGAGCCGATATCTTTGACCAATCGACTGGCGTCCAGGTTGGATCCTGAGTCCATGAGCTCTGGCGCGCTAAACGCCCTCGCAATCTCGATAGGTGACAATGAAACGTCCCGCCCGAGACGCCACCAGTACATCAGGAGTGGGACAACAGAAATAGAAGCCAGACCGATTAGCAGCAGTGCTAACCCCAGAAAGAGGAAGTCGGACGTGTAGACGACCTCCGTCCCTCTTTGCGTAAGAAGGACTGACTGCGCCACGACGTCCGTGTTATTGCCTTGCAATGCGAGTCTGAACATGAGTTCTCGCGCCGTCATAAGAATGTCGTGGGTCGGGTCGAGCCACTGGTTCTGGCACATTGAATATGTATCCCCCACGGCCTGGCGGCTGTACCGTAGGGCTGTGATGCCCATCGTCGTCATATCGTAGCCCACGGCGCCCGCGAAGCGCAGCGTTACCTTGGCTGAGAACATGCCCTGGAGAGCAATATAGATGCCGCCGTGTAACTGTCTCCAATTCGTCTCGGTGTAGTTAATCAGGCGGTCATCCTCATATGTGTAGCCGCGATCTAGCGCAATGGTGTTGTTAGCAATCATGACATGGTATGCCAGCGTCGCGGGCGCCATGGTGCAATTACGGACTGCCACGTCGCCCTTGCATTCGCCGTGTTTTTTGAACTTGGCAGTCAGATTCAGAATGGGTTCTCCAGCGTATTGCTGACTGTCGTAGACCATGTAGGCAAAGTCTGTGCTGAAGATGACACTTTGGTTGAAGGCCGAGTTACCATCCTCTGCGATCTCGTCCGGCATCCGTGGGGTCTTGTCGAAGAACTCAGTTCCATCGACACACGCCATCTTGTAACCAGCTGCCTGTAGGATACCACGGCACGTTGTCGCTCCCTGACAAGGAGAGCTCTGTAATCGGATGGGGGTCGATAGGAGGTGATCCTGTAGCACGGGCGCGAAGGAGGGCGTGATAAAGGTGATTTGGTGGCTACGTCCCGTGATCATACCAGTCGTATCTCTTGTGGCGTTGAGAAATGGAGCTGCCACGATGGGGACGTTTACATTGTATGCTGTCGGGCGGCTAACTGTGCGGGATGCTCGCTGCATAAGAGGCGCATTGGCGGGTACCAAAGCGAGCAGAATAGAGGCGAGAGCGACAAGGTTAAAGCCACGTCCTGCCAGGAGTGCTGATCGTAAGCTGTTGCCGAAAGACCAGATGTGGTGGAGGTCTGCTACGGTAGTTGTCCTATCCTCCCTCAGAGCCGCAACCCACCACGAAATCTCGACGCCCTTGTTGAAAGTGTAGCGCAAGACAATATTGGCAACGACCGAGGCCATTGCGAGGTATACGCCTGGTGATAATCTCCAATTCTCGACCGGGTCGCCGTCCGACTGGATGATAATGAGGATCATGGCGAGAGCGCAGGCGATGCCAACAAACAAGGCAAGGAACCCATCCCAAGGCAGGCGACGCAGGAAGTTCGCTCGCCAAGGGGCTCTCGAGCGTGCATGGATTTTTCCATTACGCTTTTCCGTATACACTGCGTGAGTGGTGGCAGGCAACAAGGCGACTGCCTGGGCCGCCATTGACTTATCAGCCGCCATTGAATGCATAGTCGTTGTCAAGTCATTTGGCATGTAACTAGAGAGTAACAGTCGCCTCCTATCAACCAATCGTGAAAGCTGGAGAGCGACGTGGGACTTATTTATACGTAACAGAGTCTTTTCAGCTCTACCGCAGCGCGTGCGTCAAGAAGAATCATGAGCCTTGTGTCGCTCATATGCAGCGATTCAAAAGCAGTATTGTGGCTTACAAGTTATTGAGCGCCTTTCCTATCCCTTGCGCCAACCATGACAGTATTAGCGAATCACAATGGGGTAGTGACAGGGATTGTTTGAGGAATTACCACAGGATAACTCATTCCGTCAGAACATGGAGGTCTAGATCTGCCTTCTTTCCTTTTTGGCATTGGTCCCACAAATAGAATGAGGCATAGCAAGGGATGCGCTGTGATTAGAGCCTCGCCTTGCAGCTCAGCTCGACCGTGGGAATATGTAATTCGGCCGTCAAGGTGTATGATTATTTCCACTGTGGCTGCCTGGCTAAGTTTCAGGCAGCGATGGGCTGAGGAGACTTTAGTAGCGGTAGTTGTGATAATGGCGCACCCACAGTGTTATCCTCAAAGCAACTCGTCACTGAACATTCGATTGTCTTGTCCGTCCAGCCCTGTGTGGTCAGCTGCCCGCCATGAACCCGCTGTGGTTGGCCAGTGCACAGAGGCTTTCATGGCTGCAGCCGGTCAAGCAAGCCACTCCAGGGATTTACACAGTGGCTCCCTTGGAATGGAGAACAGCCCTGGATCAAGACTGTGTTCTTTTTCCTCGGAGAAGGAGTACATTCTGGAAGATAAAAGGTTAGGTTGAAAATCATGATTTCCGTGTTCATCATAAAGCTTCTCGGCGAATCTCAATTCTCACTTTGCGAGATTTGATAGAGCAACATGTGCAGAAACTCGAAAGATTGTTTCATTAAATAACCTAATAACTCTGGTTTTCACAACTACTCGAGTGCTCATACAATGATGGCGATCGAGAAAAAGCAAAGGCAAAAAGAGGTTCTGCCCGGGCTCGAACCGGGGACCTTCTCGGTGTTAACGAGATGTCATGACCAACTAGACCACAGTACCAATGTGTTTCCTATGGAATAACCTCGGACCGTGAATGCACTCATAATTCTGGGTAGTAGTAATGCTGGAGCAAACCGGTCAATATTAGCTCTCATTGCTATCGAAAAGCAAGCACAAGGGGTGTAGCGACTGCATGGCAGCGGAGGAAATGCCCAATACATAGCGGAATAGGCATCCATGATCGCGTCAATTTGGGGAAGGCGATAGTTGTCTTCTGCATCTGCTGCCTATTGCCCAAGTGAAAGGCGACGTCGTCAGGAATACCCCCATCTACTTGGGAAACCTGTAAACTAATCGGGAGCCCGCCGTTGGGGACAGCGGCATTCTACACTTTTGTGGCGGCATAGCTGGCATGAGGGTAGTGTCTTATTGCAACGTCGCTCAATGCTACAAAATTGGAAATGAGAAGCACGCGCTGGGTCTTGTGACTCCGACGGGGCCGACATGATGGCATAAAATGTATGTAGAGAGTCTAATGTCGACTTTCGCCTTAGACAAGTTGTCGGTTTGGTTTTCCTCCGCTCTGCGAGGAATCATGAATAAGCAGCGAATCTGCGGATCTTGCGGGGCTCCCGCGCACATTGGCTTGCTGACTGATGGTGACGACATGTCTTCAGGGTAAGTCGGGGGGTTCTCGCTCCCGTCAAGTTATTGGGCAGACAGATTGAAGACTTGATTACTGAGCACTTCATAACGATAATTGCTTTGATTTATACACTGAAAGTATTGATTACTATATAAACATATGGCACATTGACCAAAGTAAAGTTCCATTCAATAAACAATTACCTTTTTTGGTAAATCATTTTTTAACAACTAAACATCTTCAACTTTCTTCAGCACACAAACATGCACACAATTCTGATTGTCGGAGCCACTGGAGCACAGGGCAGCGCGATTGTACGCTTCCTTTCCAGTACTGGTCGCTACAATATTATCGCTTTCACTCGGAGCGCATCATCGTCCCACTCTGTTGAGCTAGCCGCATTGCCCAATGTCAAACTCGCCATCAGCAACGCTCCAACTGGTTATGATACCCAAGCGTTTTTGTCTGCTGCGTCGGAATCGGACTACGTTTTGGTAAACACAGATGGCTTCGCAATGGGTGAGCAAGCTGAAACTTATTGGGGCACTCGATTGTTCGAATTGTCTGTCAGAGCTGGGGTGAAGCACTTTGTCTACAGCGGACTTGATTCTATTGGTCCCAAGTCAAACTATGACCCTGATCTGTACACCGGCCATTATCAAGGCAAGGCCAGAGTCCAAGGTTGGTCTATTTCTAAATCTATGTTTATTGTCGTGAAGGAGAGTTACTGATATGTACTTCTAGGCTGGATGCACGGACAGAAAAATATCAGTATGCGTTGGACCATTATCAGGTCTGGCCCATATATGGAACTCCTCTCTGCAGTTCTGGCCCCAGCACAGGAAGAAGATGGATCTCTTACCTTCCAATTACCTCTCGACGACGGTGCAATCCCATTCATCCACCTTGACGACTTTGGCAAATATGTTGATTGGGCACTCACGAACCCCAACGAGTCATCCTCCCTAGACTTTGGCATTGCTACCACACAAGCATCGAGTGCACAAATTGCCGAAGCTGCTGAGAAGGTCTCCAGAAAGTCATCGCAATTCGTTAATGTTCCCATCGAGGTTTGGAACTCTGCAGCCTGGAAGTATCTTCCTAACGGTGGCGATACCAAGATCGGGTTCCAGTCCGTTACAGACCAGAATGTACTGCTTATGACATATGCAGAGAACTTCACTCATTGGTGGAATCTCTACAAAGCTAGTCCTGACACTAACAAGGGACTGATTCAGAGAGACTTTGTCTTCATGGATAGAATTGTTCCTGATCGTGTTAAAAGTGTTGAGGAGTGGATGCGTAAGGTTGGATATACTGGGGAAAAGCAAGCCCTACTAAAGCTGGACGCTGCTTCAGGACAAGTGTAATTATTAGGCTCCAGGGTTGCTAAAACAGTACCTAGACTATCTCTAAGGTACTTAGAGCTCGAGCGGCAAGCCAGGGCTGTACTTGGCTTGCCGATCAGGCCCTTATCAAGCGAACTTTTCTATTACACTATAGTTACTTGGGAAAGTATGGATACTTATTTAATTTCATCTTCTTACTCAGAGGAACGACCCGGGCCATCCGTGGTTGAGAATCAAAGGCATAGCACCGGAGCGATGGGACTTTTCATAGATAAAGTGGACAGTCAAATTTATAATATCAGTAATACAATGGTGGAACCTGTTTTTCTTTTTTGCTTTGATCTTCAACTTTATAATGGTAGAACCTATACAGAAATAAACAGAAGCATACTTACTCAATTCTTTCTGCTCATCCTCCCTGTCAAAATTATCGACCAACTCATTCTTCAGAGATACTAAAGTTTCTAGGGGAATACCGGCCCTGGGATTGAGATACTCTGCGTTTGTTAGCAACCTCGTTCTTTTGATCATGTCCATCATGTGAGGAACTTCATAGGAGAGGTTGATAGTAAACAGCCTCAAATTAAAGCTGTTAGGCCTAGGCAAAAGGACCGCACCAGCGACATGTGGCGAAGACACGAGAAAAAGAAGGCTTAGAAAAGTAGTTATCATGGTAAATAAATGTCAAAAATTTGCTTGGGTGATATCAGGTCGGGTTGATTACTCACCGTCGGATATGTTTATTAACTACAGGGCCTTAATTATAATCATCTTCCGCAATCCCACAATTACACATAGACAATATCCAGGTTTTATCCGCACAGAGATTCATTAGATACTAATTACAAAGCCTTCATTTAGATCAGTAAGCTGCAGTTGTGTCAGTAAGCGGCGTTCAGGTAAGTAAGCTACATTGTGAAATGGTCCAACCAGAATGAATAGCGCTCAGAGTAGACCTAGAACAATAAGGGACACGACAAGGATAAATCACCTTGAACAGAATATTCAAGTTCGGTTAAATAACTAAAATTGGCTCTGGCATCCTTGCAAGCTAACCTCAAGTTCATCTTACCTTGGTGAATTTACTACTAAACCTATTTGGCTCCTATAGCCGAACTAGCTGAAAGAAAAGGAAAATGGAATATGCTCTTACGTGTTGCTAATTGGCGCAAAACCTCTTGGACTGAAGCAAAAGTACTGCTACGCCATCTAGCAACACTCATACGGCATAGACTTTACTGAATGGAACGAGATGGTGGAGTTACATGTGCTGCCAAATCTGTATCCTGTCAAATCCGCCAGTCAACTACTCAGGTCGCAATATTGATACACCTATCAGTACGGAATAATCATAGAATAGATGAGACCCACAGCCTCGTTCCATTGAGTCGAGACTCTTACAGACAGGGTCTCTGATAGCCGATGGTCTGCAACGTTACGAGTAGTCTCACCTGACAGTATACCATTTGTAAATGGGTAAGAATTATTATCGGCATCACAGCCTATGAGTTAGTATCGTTCTTATCTGCATTTTCCAGCTTCCGAGGTTACTGTTGATAATGGAAAAAGTATAAGAACTTACGACCTGACGAGCATGAATAGATCACAAACCCTCACTCAGCCTCCTACTTCTCATTCATTTATTACCACTATTCCTCACAACATCAAAATGCTTTTACCTACGCTTATAACTCTTACCTCACTCCTCGCTGCCTCTGCATCGCCTGTTGGCAGCAAGCCAGAGGATATTGACCCCAATGTGGTTGAGGTGAACGCCTGGCTCGATGACACAAGCAACACAACCACTCTCATCATCGGGTCTCGGTTTTACATCAAAGAGCCCGTCGACAAGCTGGACAAACGTGACTGCATCCCTCGTCGCTGGACTACCAACAACGTCGACCGTACAGGCACGTGGTGGAGTTCCTGGGAAAAAGTCAGTGGCTGCAACTACAACACCAAAGGCTCTTCTACCGCGTCCTACAATTTCCAAACAAGCCAGACAGTTACAAAGACCGTCTCCGGCAGCTTTGACGCGGGTATCGGTAGCGTGGACGGCATCGCCAAGACGATTAACGGCAACGGGGGCTTGAGCCTGGGTTTTTCTTGGAGTACCAGCAAGACCACTGGCTTCGAGTTTACCTGCAATATTAACCCTGGAGACAAGGCGTCAGTTTGGCAGCAGAACCTTATGGGTTGGGCTGACACGGCGCAGCGCAGGTGTACCTCTGGCTGTGGCGAGGGTGAATGGTGCAGTGATTGGAAGTTTGGCCACATTGATTTCCCTCTCAAGGGCGGCTCGCAGACGAACCAGAATCTCGGTTGCTCGTCTGGTGCTGACTCCCATTGCCCTTAGTGGCATATATACGGATGTCGGCAATCAATCCTTTCCCTTTGGATCTTCCTGCGTCCTATTGCGTTGGGGGAGAGAGGATTGATCAATAGACTAGCATTTATGCCAGGCCGAAAAGCTCGCCGACGTATTCCGACTTGCATGTTGGTACTTAGCCACTAACTTATAGCTCTTTCTTTCATGTGGCTTATTATGTAAAACATATTTTAAGCAGGAGGCTTCCTGTCTTTAGTTTCTCTTCTATCTTCTCAGATAGAATAGAGCCTAGAAGGGAAGTTTCCATTAACCCAGTACTATAGTTAATTATACAATTATACTGCATATTTGTTTCTTTTTATTCAGCATTGAAGTCTATTTCGTAGGGTTAACATCTCTCAATCCTCCACTAACAAACGTGCTCTCTTGACACCTTTCTCGCTTCGTCTATATCACATGCCAACAGTTCGGCATGAACTCCAAAATGACCCACTATGTACTAATCAATACAATCCTAATCCTCTGTCGTATCACCCTAGCATAGTGAATGTTGCATTTTGAGCTGAAAAGACAGTGTACATTTGAGCCCCTCAGTTCGGGTAAAGAGCTCAAAAGGAATTATGCTAAGAATAAGGTTAGCAGTTTTTATTAGTTCTACCGCCTCATGCATATTATGCCTGGCGAGAGAGACGCATCAATCTTGGAGTAGCAACCTGAGGAAGAAGAGTTGTATCAGTGCATAAGAGGACACATAATGGCGCCGTATGTGATTCTTCAGCGTGGTAAGTATTTCATGCACAAGGCGTAGATACGAGGTCAAATAGCGGCAGTGATTATTTTGATTAACTTTGAATCAAACTTGAACACAATAATATCAATGCATTCCAGTCATTGGTTAGTTATTGAAGCTTAATGGAATTGTAAAAAACTATAACCATCTATAAGATAACTCCGAGTTACTCTCGCCTCTGTTGTCTATAGTCTCTAACTCTAAAACACTTATTCTTCTTCTACCTTTTTATTGCAAACCTCTTTCTAACAAGTTGTAGAAGAGGAAGTCAATACCATGATTCACGACATGATCGCTCCCATATCTGCCTCGCAGTATCCTCCATCGCAGTAACTGCTGGCCATGCTATTCTCGCTAGAATAGCTTTGGCATCTGACCAAGTTCTTATCTGAGTAGTCCGGCTCCATTGCCAGATCGCCTGGGAGAAGTATTTCGTAGCTTGTTGATCAGAACCTTGACTGTCCACTGTGACATTGATGGCGCCCAACATCATCTGCCAGAATAGAAGCTGGTCGCTGGCTGTTCCGCCATCCCCCATAACCCTAGAGTGTTTGATGAGAGCCTTCTTGAAAACATGAACAATATAGTCGTGCGCCATCGTTTCTTCTGGTTTACCAAGCCCAAGAACACGGTGGATATAGATGCTAGAAGCAATATATAGGCCACACCATGTAGTATGGAGTTCTTGTTCCTCTAGGCTCTCCAAAACTTCAGTTTCCTTCCTTATAAATTCATCCTTGGTGTAACAGAATGAGGCGACGTGAGAAGCTAACTGGTCGAGATGAATCTGAGACGCGACACAGTTCGTGCATGCCATAGCGAATTGGACTTCATCATGGTCGATATGCGGCTTTGCGTACATCATGTCCAGACTCTCCGTAATAGCTTTTAATCTGTCAATTGTATCCCTTCCGTTTACCCAGCTTAAGGTTGCTTGTGGTGGCACAGGCTTTGAAAGTAAGACCATCGTGCGAAGAGAAAGTAGCTTAAGTGAAGGGTCACAGTTTCTCTCTATTTGATTCAAGGGGTGCAATAGAGCAGTTTCACTTGCAGGTGCTGTGGTCTTATCTCCTCCTAACTTCTGGTCGGAGTATGGCTCTTCGTGCAGTATATAACGGGCATAAAAGCTAAGTATTCTACTCCATAATCAGCTTGCATCTCAGATGGGAGAATACCTTTGCCTGTTGAATGTCCGTTCGCCGTTTGGCGCATATCAGGGTAGAAGACGTACAGCAGAAAGTATCGATTAGTGAGCTCCTCGTCTTGTTGGTATTCTTCGGTGTCCTCAAATCTGCATGGGTCTGGTTGTTCGTGTATTCGCAGTCTTTGCTGATTTAAGAGGACTACCATTCCATCAATGTGGGCTTTGGCACTAGCTAAACTTCCCAAGCAAAGCTAAGATAAGAGGATTAGGACAGAAATTTCCCAACTGCACATGTCCATGAAGCTTTTGTATAAGCCGTATTGAACTTACTTCAATGATGCACAATGTGGCAATTTGTCGAATAATAGAATTTATAATTTGAGGACGCCCCCCGGCGATCCAGCCATTAATAGCTTGTATAGCCTTAACCTTATGGTATAGAAAGGTCGATTCGAACGCTTGCATGCCTTCTTCTACAGACCAATCATAGTGTAATGCGGCAAAAAGCATTACGGACCGAAGCGCATATGAGTCTCCAGTGACAGGTGATAGGCTTCCCTTCGAGGTTAGTGTACAGAACTAAAAAGAGTAAAAACGCTTGTTAGGCTATACCGATAGGCGAGTTTTTGTTGCGAGACTTTGTCAAATCTCTCAACAGATTGATAGACTAATCATTAAAAAGTAAGCTTTCCGGTCGGTTCATTTACTTAGTATTAAACTAGGTCACTTACAGTGGTGTAAAAGCTCCTTTGACTGGTAAGATAAGTTGATAGAGAGACTATTAAAGGGATCTGATGTTGTGCTCAAGATATCGCTTATAATGACCTCACAAGGCCATGTTTTCGGGGATATAGTCACGGTTTTAGTTGCAGCAAACGTCAACTGGTCCCACGGTCTATGCCCTTTCGCCTGGGCTCTGCGATCCTGCAGTGTTAAGGTGGGCATAGGGTACTCGCATACACGGTATTTCCTGGATCGAAGGCAATTACCACTTTAATATTATATCATATTAGTCTCTCTCTCTTTCGTGGTATCCTTCAGGTAATCGGAAACCTACCATTTTGGTTGTTGCTCATCGCATCGAATGCGACGCCTACGGCATTCCAGACAGCCCGTTCGGCTACGAGGAGCTGATTTGCCTAGTTTCTCCTGCCCGGGCATTATTTAGTGATTCTGTAAGAAACAAGTGGTCTGAATTTAACAAGTAGGTTTCTTTACTTTCAAAGTTTCATGTTGAAACTATTAAAGCTAAGATTTACGAACCAGAAGAGCGGTGTAGCGTGGCAAAGTCCTTCATAGCCATGTGGAGAAAACGCTGAGTCATGCATTACGTGACGGAAGATAACAAGATTACAAAAGAAGTATTCCTGAGGATAGAATGTTAAATTAAGAAACCTTACCTGAGATCTCTATGAGATATATAAAGGTATATAATGAATAGTAAAAAGACAAATAAAAGACACGAAATCCCCAAGTTCACTAGCAGTAAGCAAGTAAGGAATTCCTCTTACAGTCAGCCAGAAAGAGGAGACTAATGTTGGCAAAATAGCCCTGGTGTAGTATAGTAACATCTGAATGAGTTAGCTAAAATAGACTGTATCTATACTTTCTAGAATATTTATTTCTAATTGACTTAGCTTTAAATAGGTAATTGGTAAAGAAAGTAATTAAGATATCCTACCTAGTTCAAGTGCTATAGTTTTTAGCAATTATTATTTATTCTTAATAAGCCTTGCTTATGCGAAATCGGTAAGATAGAGGCTATTGCAAATAGTAATAGTATTGTAATAGTCTAGCGCTTCTTAGGTATTTCAATGTATAATTGTAATAAAGCACGCAACTCTCTACTCTCCTCGCATAGTAAATAAACAAGTGGCAGAGCCATTCTCTATCTTTAACATAAAGTCCTAAAGATCTATTAAGAAAAGCAGACGTAGTCAGCCGTACCCGAAAATATGAGCGAGTCGGCCCATCCATCAATATGCCAGTCGAAGCCCGTGGCGCTGACATTGCTTACATTCACTTTAAGGCGTAAGTTGGTATCGGTGCTGACCTTGAGCCCTCTTAGAGCGACATATACCTTTGGAGGGTCATGGAACGCGCCAGCAGGCAGTTCGACGTGTCCCTGCGTCTCTAGGGACGGGTGCCTGTCGATGCGGACGTCTGTAGTGCTGAAGGTACCACTCACCAGACCCTCCCTGTTCTCCTGGTGTGCTAGCCAGACCGCTGTGCCACTGTAGATTACAGAATCGCCGTACGCCGAGATGAAAAGGTCGAAACCCTCGGCCGTGACATTTTCCACTCGCGTCTCAGTGTGCCAGTAGCTTTTGCCGCTATCAAGGTCGATCATTCTGTACCAGACAACAACCCGCGGCGGCCCAGATCCCCAGGCGCGCGGGAAGTTAATATGTCGAACCGTGTCCGGCTTCGGCTCTAACCAAGAATGGTCATCGGTCGTAGAGAACTCGCCGACCTGGATGTTCGGGTCGTCGGCGGCAAAGGTCGCCCAGGCACATCCCAGGGAGTAAGCTTTGGTATCGCCCCACTGGCTCAGGTGCACCTCGGCCGTGTTTTCCATGATCTGCTCGGCGACCGCGCGTACGCGAACGTTGTGCTCATTGTCGACGTCGAGGTGATTTAGACCAACAGCTAGCAGGGGTGGCGTCGAGAAGCTGAAGTTGGCTCGCTTGGTGAGCTCCTGGGACGTCATGGGCGGCGACTGCATCTCGGTAGTGTTGAAGCTGTCGAGCATACCGCCCTCGATAGGGTAGGTCCTGCTCATAAACCCCTTGTCTGTCTCGGAGATGCTCGTGTTCCACTGGGTCGAGCTTCCGTCGAGGGTCAGCTCGGCCGGGAAGGAGTACAGCATAATGGACAGCGGGTCGAAAGCAGAGAAGTTAGTCTCCTCGTCGGGGAACAGGTTGAGGACGTTAGAGCGGACTTGCTCCTCTGTCCAACCGTTGTTGCTCATGAAGTACTGGAACGCAGCCTGCTCGTTCCACTTAATGCTCGCGGCTGGGGACTGGTGCTCGTGGTGGCAGCCGAGGGCATGGCCGAACTCGTGCAGCACAACACGGCTGACCTCGCTGTCTTGTGATTCATCGTTCAGCCAGCCGAAGTTCATTGTCTTGTCGCTCTGCGGAATAACGCCGTTGTCGGTGCCCTGGTACGACCAGGATCCGCCGCCGTCGCCGACGGAGATACGGATGTCGGTATCGTCCGAGTCGACCCAGTTGAACTTGATGTTAGCGTAGCGCTGCCACTCGTCGGCGCAGGCGCGGATGCGACCTTGGATAGAGGGCGAGCCATCAAGAAAGCGGATGCGCAGCTCACGACCGGTCTGCCAGAGACGCGATCTGGACAGAGCGAGGCGATCCTCGCCAGAGCCATTGCTGGGACGCTCCTTTGTAGCAAAGTCTATGGCGGAGCCGTTCAGCTCAGCTGGGACTTTGCGAATGAAGCATATCTGGTAATTGTTGGACATGGTGTGGTAGAAACTGAAGTGTTTAAGTGAAAGATGGCTTTGTGTGTTTAATATGCAGGGAGTTGTGTATCTGATTGTGTGGGAGCTGGGAGTCAAGAGTATTGAGGTTCGCCAGGAGACCCTCTTTTTTATACTCCTGATAATGGAGTCTTATAAATTTGTCTTGTACCTTCTGTCCCTTGTGGAAAACACATCTTGCGTAATGCTACTACCCATTCTTTTTTGACAATCCTTTAATCTCACTCAGTCAGGAAATCCATCCCTATTACGGCTGAATGTGTATACGAGCCCGGCAAGGTTGAAGTGGGGGAATGGTCGAGATACTGAGGCCTCTTCAAAGGACACAGAGGTTCGACATGCACACTGGTGTTTTGGAAGACAGCCATCATACACGCCACATCTCGAAACGGATGCGATCTCAAAATCTCGTACGATCTTTGCCTCCGTCAATGTGCGGAAAGTCAGCGGGGTCTCACGGTCATATCCGATTTTTCAATAGCTGAATAGCTTCGCCGAGGTCGAATTCCCTGATAGGGTAAATGCGTGCCCATTCTCACACCGCTGAATTGTTATACATTTTGTACAACAATACCTTTCATCTGCTTATTGTGTATGTTCGTAAACAGTCATTTTCTTATTGCAATACTGCGCCTCTACTGTTAGCTACAAGGGGCTGGCTACTGTCAGCGCTAGACATGCAGCTTTTCCCTCAAGGCCCATATCCAGTCAGCATCATATTCAGCTGCTTATTTAATGCCGGGATTGAATACTGCTTGAGCTTTTTGTCGAGTCGATGTCACATTCGGCTGCTTATTTGCATTCGGAGATGCCGACGATGGCTTCTTTTCCCACTTTTCATATGCCGGTCTAGTGCAAGCAGAGAGTAACGTATCGCCGTCCGATAGCGAGTCTACGAGGACGGCTCGGTAGGAAGAAGACACAAAACATTCAGAGGCAGGTCTAATATATAATGTTGCTGCCATTCATTCTCTTTCAACCTGCAGTTCTATTCATCATCACTAAACAGCCAACAACCAAAGCCAAACACTAGCCAAACATCAACTATATCTCAGCAAAACTTCGCAAGAAAACTACCTCGTCAACATGAAGTTCTCTATCCCTCTCTTTATTACCGCCGCTACAACTGGCGCCATGGCCCAATTCACAGCTTGCGGGTACCACCTTGTCAACGCCGGCAGTAAGTGTCTAGCTCCTGGCTCTCTTCTTTCTTTTTCAACTCGATTATCAGGTTCTAACATCGTGACCAAAACAGGCTACAACCAGGCTGACATTGCCTGGGCCGCTTGCAGGAGGACCGACACGTGCGAGGGCAAGGAGTGGAACACCCTCTTTATCTACCGTCCCATTCCTCACGGCCTTCCCTCAATTGAGTCTCTGGGATTTTGCAACAGCGGTTGCCAGGAGAACGATTTCCACGATAGATGCAACTAAGGGAGCGTTGGTTGTATCTCCATGTCAAATAGAGTTTTTGGATTTTTTCTCACGTTATAATTTATTGAGCTATAATTGAAACACAAAGCCTCAAAACACAGAGTTAAAACGGAATGACCAGGATGCAGTTACTATGCCTTGTTACTTTCGAAATCAAAACGCGGGGTAATATAATTTGAGCGGCATAATGTATTCTTCTTTTGAACTACAGTAGGTGGCACATATATCCATTTTGAGCCATAAAGCCTAAGGTTAGCTATCACTCTGGTCAATACCCCGCGTGAAGTTCCATCCTGGCAATGTTACCTGCCCAAAGGGAGTCGCAGCTGAGCTCCGTTCTATCACTTGATCCCCTCGATTGTCACTTAGCCTTTCATTTAGAGCTCTCTGCATGCAACCTAACCCGGAGACCCAGCTTCTCCTCGGCTCTTATTGTTGATTTTCACATGAAAACTGTATCTGTAGACAATTCGCATGTCTATAGATATCCTTTGAATTGCTACCACTTCAATGAGGCTGTCTGTTGTGCGTCCTTATTGCCTGCTATACATCACTCAAGAATTATGGTTCTTATTCAATCTTTGGCAGTACTGAGTCTTGTCGTAAGGGCCAGTGCTGTCCCATACAACACTTTTGACGGCGTTGGTTTTCCAGCCTGTAACAACGTTTCCGCTGTTCACGATGCTACTAGCATCAAGGATATACAAAATGTTGTCCAGGACGCCATTCAGTCAGGCCGAAGAGTTCGAGCCTCAGGAAAAGCGCATATGTGGTACGACACAATGTGTTCCGATGACCCGGACACTATCATCGTACGTACAGAGCAGGTCAACCGAATCTATGATCTGGATCTTGAAGCTGGCAGTGTGATGATAGAGGCTGGCGTAACGTTCCTGCAACTCGCCGACTACTTGCACCAGCGTGGAGCGTCTGCAGGATACACGCTTGTTAATTGGAACATCACTTTGGCTGGATGTGTGGCAATGGGAGCCCACCGATCATCTATTAGGGAGGATTCCATGGTCGCAGCTGGCGTTTTAGCTATGGATATAATCGATGGTAATGGTGAGTTGCGGCACTTGGAGCGTGACGATAGCGATGAATGGCTGGCAGCCTCGACATCTCTTGGCCTCCTGGGTGTCATTGTGAGAATGAAGTTCAAGATCTATCCCGACTTCAAAGTTTATGCCGACCAGAAGACGCTAGACGAGAGTGAAGTTCTCAATGGCGACATCTACGGCATGATTGCTCCCTATGCCACAGCAAACTTCTGGGTAAGTACTCAGCCACGTCTTCACAAGCGTATACTAAGTATGACCAGTGGTGGCCTCACAAGAAGAAATTCCACTGGCGTTACTACGATGTCATTTCAACTAATTCAAGTGACCAAGAGGCTTTCCAGAATACGTTCTCTATAACGAAAGTCGAGGCCGACGCCATCCAAGCTATTTGGAATGTTGGAAAGGGTGTTTCCTTATCTAACTTGCTTGCCGAAGAAATCCTGTTTGGGCAGTGGGACAAACCAAACTTTCGGGAAAAGACAACTAGCGAGCCTCTCGAGAAGTGGCCGGTTTATGGCTGGAATTATGACGTCCTCATAGGTGGCCTATACCCTGACCAGCGTCCTGTGTGGGAATATGGCATCCACGGCTATACTCTAGAGCTTGCGTTTCCCATCACACAAGCCAATGCGATGCTTAAGAGGGTTCGCCAACTCTTTGACAATGAGGCCAAGAAGCTCAAATTTATGGCATCTACCTACAGGAGCGGCATCAACATCAAGTTTGGGAAGCCATATTTCGACCTTCTTGGCCAGGTGACTTATGGCACGTCCGACGGAGCCAACTGGGATAAAGGAGCTATCATGTTGGATTTTCCATCTTACAAACCGAGCATTGGTGATGGGCTGAGATACAACGAGCCGTTTTGTATGTTGACCCGATTAATGGATGGAAAACATCACAGCTAACAAGATATACAGACCATAAACTTGCGGAAACGCTGATTGATGAGTTTCCTTGTCGCCCGCATTGGACCAAGAACACGAGAGAGGTCTTTGAGCGATCCGCCAAGAACCTAGACCCTGATGTAAGAATATCTTCAATCGGTTGATAACCAAGATTTCTAATTCCTGTGCAGCATATTTCTCGTTTTAAAGCCGTCCGGGAGAAATTCGATCCGGATGGTGTCTTTCGCAGTGTTGTAGGTGAAGCTATTGGGGTATATTGATATCTATAAACTTGGACAACATCTTGTGACCTGTGCAGGTCTCCTATGTATGCCACGTTGCTGTTTTGTATGCTTTGCGCTTGTTTTTGATAGTCCCGGCGAGTGGACTTATATGCTCTATGTAGGACAATCTGATAATGTTTCTTACTCTTGCACACAAGTGAGGTGTCTATCATAATTAGTCGAGTTCAACAAATTTCTATCACTTATTCTGCTTTTCTCTGCTCATATTTGCCATGCAATCTGGCTCTGTTTTGTGGGACTAGTCATCTCACTGCACACTGTCTGCACGGATCAGGCCTTCTTGGCAGATATAATTATCTCTGGTTGGGCGTTTTTTACTTTATGTCTAGTGAGTTAGCTCCTGGCCCGGCGATTTTTAAGAACGTGGAAACAAAGTGCCTAATGATTTTCATATCCACATTTAGGGCAATGGCACCTACGCTCAGATCTCAATATCTGTGTTCTACGGAGTTCGGAGTATTTGCCGACAGTCTTCTGTTTTAGTCCGTAGGACTAATGGCCATGCGTAGCGCGATTAATGTGTTGGAAATCATAAACCTTGTGTGCAAAACCGTTTTAATTGGCTGTTGAAGAGCATTAAGAAATGAGCAGCATGCGCCAATGGGGCATAGTAAAGGTAATTTACTAGCTTGACACTGACCACGATATAATTGGTGTCCTTTTGGGCTCCCGAGTTAATGAGTGGTAACAAGGTCAGGAAGGGTAGCCAGGGAGGATCAACCGTCTAACCAACCAGCGCCTTAGCGCTTACACAGCTGTTCCTTCTCAGTGAAGCGTCCGCGACAGATCCGCTTCTGGCCTGGATAGTTAACAAATGCAACTGTCTACATCGCAGTATTATTGAGGCTTCGTATCAACTGCAAAGCAAGTTGTCCAAATTGAAATTGGTATCTTACTATGGAGGACTGAGCAGTTCTACTTGTTTGTAGTTATAGAAGGGCTTGCTATAGCTAGATATTAAAAGGACGTGATATCGAGCTAGCGTGGGAATGACAGGCTACGGAGTATCTTGACCGCTAATGTTGCCTTGGGAGTGGAGACGGTCGGGGCGGTTCAGGGGTATCGTGTCAAACTAGCCTCGGCCACCATTGTTTTAAAGAGTGGCCCCTTCATCAATGCATTGTGCCCTGCTAGGAAGATTTCTTCTATCCTTCGTACGTCGTTTGCCAGCGCCAACAAGCGACCCGTCGCAATGGAGTTCTCACTGTTGTGGTTTCTTTGTTTAGTCTCTTCAGCTCTAGCAGTGTTCCCTCGCGGCTTTGGCTTTGAACTGTAAGCTCACTCATCACTTGTCCGAACGACCCCTGACAAGTCCCAGCTCAAATTCCCTCATCCTTCCACGTTCAAATCCCACCAGCAAAGACGGCAACTGTGGTTCGAATTCCGATACCAACGCGACATGTCTCACATCCACTTTTGGTAACTGCTGCTCTGAAAAAGGGTTCTGCGGCAAGACTACAGTATACTGCTCCGAAGGCTGCCAAGAGGCGTTTGGCTCCTGCGCGTCAAATGATGGGCAGCTTGTTAGCACCTCAGGATCATGCGGTGCGAGTTCGTCGAGCAATATCACATGTCAAGGGAGTGAGTTTGGAAACTGCTGCTCTGCGAAAGGGTACTGTGGCAAGAATGGGACGTATTGCGGTGATGGGTAAGTGCTTTTCTACAGTAGATCCGAGTAAAACCGAATGGCCCATCGTTTCAATGCCACTGACATCCAAATTTAATTAGATGCCAAAGCATGTTCGGTAGCTGTTCATCGGATGACGAGTCGTCCACATCTACCACAGCGACCCGATCAACCACCGCAGCAACTCGCTCGACCACCATAGCGACTGATGAAACCTCAACCTCAGCAGAAGCCTCTTCGACAGACCTCGATCTTAGTACTGCCGATGGTACTCCAACCTCCATACCAGCCTCATCAACCTCCGATTCCGATTCCAATTCTAGCGACTCTACAAGCTCGTCGACAGCCTCCCTCAGCACTGGTGCCAAGGCTGGGATTGCGGTCGGAGCTGTCATTGGCGGTATCGGAGTAATAGGTCTTGCCGCGTGGCTCATACTGCGGAGGAAGAACAGAAAACCTTCGATGACAGCAACAGATGAAGCAAAGGTGAAACCCAATGAGGAGGCGAGGCCCATGTATGAGATGTATGCGGAGACTCCTGCCGAGTTGCCTGGGGAAACTCATGCTGAGTTACCTGCCGGTCATGAGGGTACTAAGAGATAAAGAGAGTCGATTTAATAATTTAATAATAGTAGTGGATAATAGGTTGTCGTCTAAGTCGCAAAGTATAATGACTTTCTCTGGCATGGTGGTAGCGATGACAGTTGAGGTCGATAGCGAAAGTAGTGTTCGTCGTTTCGTAAGTGAAGTGGTCCCAGGGGGCGCTCTATGCTTACGGGTGGGCATGTGGGCAGTCTAGGTATTCTCGCCATCAGAAAGGACTTGGCACTCTCCCCGCAAGGAATATCTTCAATGACATCACCAGCGGGGAGACTCTCAATCTAGTAAGTAGGGAGAAAGAGCTCTTCAATATTGAAGATATCCTCAGGCTTTGGGATATCCTTCTGGTAAGGTGATTGGTTGCTCTCCACTTTAAAATGGCGACCTAGTTAATAGAACATTAAAAAGGACCTTCTAGACGCTAGAAAGTAAGTGTAAAGAAATGGCATTGAATTCACATTTTCAGAGCACAATAGACTTGAGACAATACCTCTCTGCGCAGTTTTACAAAAGGTGTCTCTCTTGTAAAAAAGAACTCTTTTGCTTTAACCTTCAACTTTATCAAGCCTAGGCTTTTCAAATCTTTCAATGATATCAACAATAGTCTCTCTTGTATAGATAAGTGGCTAGCGTAATAACGTATAACTGGACACAGATATCAGCATTCATAACCTCGATCTCATTGGGGTTATTCATGCCAAGTGTATAAATAAACTACTGGACCAACTGAGATCTTTCTGACAAGTACTGATAGACAACTCAAGGTATAGTGGTCTTACTCAAAGTAATCTAACTACGGCGATCTTAATGGCCAACTATCTCGGGGTCGACTGAGGCTGCTATGTTTGTGTTGTCCGTCTCTAATTTCCATCCCAGATTTGTCAATTGATCATTAATGGTTGTGTGAGCTTTCGCGTTGGCCGCGTTGTTGTATGAGTTAACATGTCAGAAGATGTACCCGCTTAGGCTAAGGAGTCCATGCAGCTAAGCGTCAAACTCGCGAGCTCAGTTTGACAGTAGAGAATATAAATCATATTTAGTAGCCTCTTATTGAGACATAATTCTTCCAGGGGTAATCTGTACCATCTAGAAGAGATAGCAAAGCTAAGAAGAATTGCGAATAATAGCTTCGATGACATTAGGGTAAGTGTCACATTGCACATCACCTGCGCTGCGTGGCACTAGTGTCCGCTTGCGGCTAATACTGAGATTAAAACCATGGCTCCTGGCCATTTCCCTGGGATCAAGGACCTCGCCAACCATCTGCTCATTGGAAAAAGAAGTCAGTCAGTCAGTCAGACTCTCAACTCGATGCTGGAGAAAGTTACACTCACAGTCTGGACTCGCCACTTGAAATTCTTGACAAGGAATTGCTTCACGCTGCCCTCATCCATGCTGTTGAGCTTTACGATCTGGGCTTAGTCAAGGGGCAGCGAAGTGATTGGAGTTGTGCTGGTCACAAGTTGTCGTTGCTTATCTTGACGGGCGCAGTTCTCGCACACGTCACTGGGCGCAGCCAAGATATGGGACATACCCACGAAATTAGGGAGAGACGGCCACTCCTCACCGGACTGTCCCTGGACGTCGCCAATTATGTAGAAGATGGTGTTAGACCCATTAGCAAACATTCTGTAAAGATGAAATCAGCCAATGTCAGAACGGCGCAAACGTGTACTCCTACCTGTCGACCACAACATCGATGTACCAATTATCTGGGTACTGCGAGTTGGATGTCATTGCGTTCATGACAGTTTGATGTTGCATCTTATTCACGGGGAAACCAGGATGCTTTAAGATATCTCCAGACGAGGAATCGGACGTGTAGTTGAAGACCTGAGCGTCTCCGACTTGTATAGGCCGTATATTATCCGGAGGCGTGCCGAAGACGGGCTTTGCGGAGGTTCGTCGCCTCCTTTCATACTTTTCAGCGAAACCTTTACGAACCGTATCCCCTGTCTTTCCATTTGCCAATTCTGGATATGTGTAGCTAAAACCCGCTGTCTTCCTGGCTAGGTCGGAGTTCCAGTACTGCTTCTTGGCATCTGCCTTATCCTCCAGGGTCCATTTGCGGAACGGCGTCAGGTCAAGCTTGCTCATTAGCTGGTCCTCTGGCTCAAGTTTATTGAGCCAGTGCGCATCGCCGTTGGTAGCCTGGCAGATGGCAAAAGGTCTATCGATTTGGCTGTGCTCCATCGTCAGCTACTGAACTGAATGCATTCTTTCCTACCAGACTTACCAATGATGCTTCCAGGATAAAGTAATACTCACCAGTTGTTTCGGAACCCTTGTGCTCGGGTCGAGCTTGTTGAATTGTTTAGGGTTGAACTTGAACTGGAAGAAGGGGTTCGGCATGGAAATAAGTTTGTTATCTGGCAGACGCCTGACCATGAACTCAGGTAGTGTGAAGATTTGTGGAGCACCCCAGTCAAATGGAGCTGTCGTCGTGCCGTCTTTGGGGTTTTTGACTCCTGGGAACGTAGGCTTGGTGTACGCTCGGGGGTGATAGTAGTCCCAGTACGGAATACGAAACTGCTGAGCGGCAGCGAGATACTTCTTCTTCTGTTCATCCGGGATATCCGACTCAGAGAGTCGTTTGGCGACGTTGGCTACTTGACGAACAGGGTTTGCTATTTTCGGCATATTAGTGTAAGCATAAACGCGCTGTGCCATACCAAAGTCAGCAAGGCCGAGTATCACACCCTTCCTATAGGCCTTATTCAGCTTATCCAGAGCAGTGTCGTTCATAGTGGCGATGGTTTTGCAGGTTGAGGTTCCAGGGCTTGCGGGTGATTCCTTGTTGTGGTTGGGAGAATCTTTAACTCCAGCAAGAGACGGAAGCACTCCTATATAGACGCTTTTTAACCACACAACGAATTGGAAGGTTGTGAGCACAAACCCTACAGCGTTTTCAGCTATAGAGGCGGCGTCACTTGGTGTATCGACATTGGTGTAGATATTGTGTATCAGTAGTACGAGACAAAGGCTTAGCCAACCTAAGTCAGTCACAAGTCTGAGGTCTCGCGAATGTTTCGGTTCAAGAGCGTACGGCGAGCTGAACAACACTATTGAGGTAGTAGGATAGAAAGAGCAGGGAGTAGGAAACAAATCGATCAATAAGAGGTAAAGGTGGTCGAACATCCCGATTGATTGATAAGTATCTGAATAACCATAAACACCCCTAGCTGATACTTAAGACGAATCACCGACGTAGATTTACTGGGTTACCCTACAGACTGGTCGTAGTGATTGGAGCGGCTGGGCCAGAGATTTTCCCTGCGGGGCAACTCAGCTAGCTTTGGCGTCCGATTTAACAACGTCAGCCCCTCAACTCTTGCAAAACATCTTGGCTGGCATATTCTTCCCCTGCTTGGGTCACTGATACGAGACTGTCATCGTCTATTGCGTATATCGAGATAGAGACCTATTCAACACAGCTCCAATGAGCAGCTCACATGGAGAGTCGCCACACAGGCCACCTTTATTACGCAAGGCACAAGCCTGTGATGAATGCAAACGCCGAAAAGTACGATGCTCTGGAGGGGCGAGATGCTCCAACTGTGTAAGAGACGAGAAAGACTGTAGATACCGCACGGTTCTACAGTCACTCACAACACTGCAGAGGCAAGTCCGGTTGCTCTAGCGACATTTGCAAAGCGGTCTTCCGCTGACTGTGAAAGCAGGCGCTTAAACCAGGCCGAAAAATTAATAGGATCAATGGAAAAGGCTTGGGCTCTTCACCTACCTGAAGTCAATCTCCAGGATGCTATACGGCGTCTGGAACTGGGCAGCCACGACGTGCATCCTCACTCGAGTCCTGTTTCGCTTGCCGAAGCCCCAGAAACACGATATGGGCCGGCAGGGAATGAACCACTAATAAATGACCCTAGTCCAGCGGAATGGAGCAACGCTGAAGACTACGAGTTTGATGAATCGCAGGATTTTGACAACACAACTGACGGGATGGGCTCTCTTATTACAGAGCCGGGAAAGGTCGGCTACACTGGCCCCCAGTCTGGGGTTGCCGCGCTGAAGTTTTTACAAACTCTGCATCTGTATATTCCCGCCGATCGGCAGACGCCTTTTCCGTTGGATGACCTGGATTCACGCAGTATCTCCGAGCCATCACCTGCAAGCGTTCTACAGCACATAAACAATTATTTCGGGATCTACCATAGCTCTTACCCGATTCTCCACGAAGGGACCTTCCGTGCCCGCCTTTCAGGTAGGGTCTTTTCCAGCATACTAAGGAATGAGCAACTGATAACCGCCCAGGAGCACTGCCCAAACCACGCGATGGTTCATGGCCACTCTTATACAACATTGTTATCGCTATTGGATCTTTTGTAGGTGCAACTGATGCCTCGGACAGTGATGTCCCATTTTATAAGAAGGCCCGCCAAAGCTTGACCATGGACATCCTGGAGAAAGGATCTCTCAGTTATGTCCAGGGGCTTATCCTCACCGCGAATTACCTGCAGAAACGGAATAAGCCGAATTCAGGCTTTGTTCTTATCGGAATCGGCTGGAGCATGGCTCTGGCAATCGGTCTCCATCGCGAGTTCTCCTTACCGTCGTCAAGCCCATTCACGATGGAAATCCGCAGAAGAGCATGGTGGACCTTGTTTGTCTTCGTATCTGGGGCACAACTGACGCTCGGAAGACCGCCCGCATCGTTGGTCGGAGTCAACATTCGGCCTCCCTCCAACCTCGATGACCAGGACCTCGCTGTCGACATGGAAAGCCTTCCGGTTTCCAAGGACGGCCCCACTACGACATCTTGTCTTGTGCAGCACGCCAGGTTGGCACGGATCGCCAACATGGTACAGGTTGAGCTTCTTGCTCACCAGATACCAGGCCATGACAGAGCTGTCACACTAGACCGGAGTATTGCCCAATGGCACAAGGACCTTCCCTCCTACTTTGACGAAAACTCAATACTGGAGGCATGGTTTGAAATCCCAAAGCGGATCCTCATATGGCGGTCCTTTCACCTACGTATCATCCTCAACAGACCAATCGTATTTCGGAAAATCAGGGATAGGGAAAGTCTCGATAGATCAGTTGAGCCGATCTCGACGTGCCTTGATATCGCTGAAAAGTGCGTCGAGTCTATTTGCGGCTACATCGAGAGAGAGCCCCAGCACCCGCGAGGTCTTGCCTGGTATGCTACGTACTGCCTAATCACGGCTACCTTTGTGCAAGCAACTTGTTATATCTACGACCCTGCGCACCCGCTTGCGCCTGCGTGGAAAAGCCATTTGAAGCGAGCTGTAGACTGTCTATCGAATCTGGGCGCCACTAACAGTATGGCACTGCGCGCCCGCGACATATTAGAGGGGTTACTTGGTACGTCGTCCTCCCTATTGCAGAATGGGACAAACTACTAAGAATTACAGACCAAAGCGAACTTTTCTTGTCTTTGTTTGAGACACCGACCACTTCGACGGCCAACGATGGTCTACAGAGCTCTACTCTGGGCATCTGGGAGATGACTACGCAAGGCCAAGTCTCCATTTCTCACAATGCAGCTACCCAGGACCGGAACACGATACTTTTTGGGGAACGAGGCATGCCGTTTCCATTTAATGCCCGGAGCTCCTCAGACGCCGAATTACTCGATGCTACCGGAGGCATGATGCTGCAGGGAAGCTCTAATTCTACGGAACCGTATTCGCAATGGGAGCCTTGGATACCTGGTTGACAGCTTGGGAGGCGTTCTGTATACAGGTTCATTTTGTTCATTGAGCATCCTCTACCGGCCCTTTCTATGTAAAGTCTTTATTGCCAATTGCATGGCTCAGGTATATAGCATGCCGCCATTGGCACAGACAACATCCCCGGTGACCCATCTCGATCGATCCTCGCAGAGGAATCCCACGATCTCTGCAACGTCGTTCTCGGTGCCTGCTCTTGGAGATGCCGGTGTCTTCTTGTTCTGCTCCTCCATACGGGCTAGATGTACTTCCCCAGCTGCTCGGTACATGTCCGTGTCCACAGGTCCCGGATTGACTGCATTGACGGTTACGTTGTATTTATGGCCCAGTTCTGTTGCCCAAACGCGGGTCAGGGCTTCGACGGCGGCCTTTGACGCCGAATAGACGGACTGCGTGGCAAACCCGCCCCTCGCTGAAATAGATGACAGGTTGACAATACGTCCGCCTGGCCGAACGTAAGGAATGAACGCCTGGGTCATGAATATAACCGCACGAACATTTACCGCCATTATCTTTTCGAACTCGTCGCTCGTTATTTCTTCGATGCGTGTGCCTGCAGACCCAAGCCCCGCATTGTTGACGAGGATGTCGAGGTGGGAGACGTTGAAGGCGGCCAGAGTAGAGGAGATGACCGCCGCTGGCGAGGAGAGACAGGCAGCATCGGCCTGGATTGCGTGGGCTGATGAGCCAAGTGATTCGATTTGGCGGACAAGATCTTTTGCATGTGTTGCTGACGACGCCGATACGTAGGTGAAAGCGACCTTCAAAGCTCAATTAGGAGGTGCATTTAGCATTTAGGCCAATAGGGCTAACACAGACCTTAGCACCTTGTTTCGCCAAGGTCAGGACGATACCTTTACCAATCCCACGGGCTCCCCGGGTAACGATCGCGACTTTGCCGGCTAGTGACATAGCTGTGGTTTATTGCTAGCTTTCGTGATCGCGCTGTTACACTTTGTCCTTTCCAGTTCCACGTTAGCCCTTTTATTCCACCCTCGCTTGGTAATAAAAGTTTGAGACTGTTCGACAGAAAGCGATGATTCGTGTGTCCTCTCATTGGTCGGGAGGTTCCTCGGGGCTGTCGCCGAGCTTGTTTTTGTACCATTATGGAATGATAATTAGGCACAGATCTTGTCTTGTCTTGTGCGGAGGTCCCGCCGAGGGTTAGCTTGGTACAACACGCACGTACCCCCGAGGCGGGGCGCTTCGCGAGTGGTAAAGATTTATCACTAGCTTGTGATATTGTGCCTCATTTACCACAGCGATCGGCAACAAAGAAGGCTGTCGTGTTGCTCGCCAAATGGTTTGAATAGACGACATTTTACGAATTACTTAAGGGTGGCCAATCTCAGGTAAACAGCACTTATACCAATATAGTTGCTTTTATAATGTATGTAGAAAGTAATCGTATTGAATTTAAAATATTATTACTTTCGGTCTATATAGAGATCTTTATTATTAAGGTTTCTAAAGGTTTAATTAGGATAGCTAGATCTCTTTCTTAAAGATGTTACTAGACTTGATATAAATAATGTTAAAGGTTAAAGTAAAAGAAAAAAAGTACCCAGCGAGTAAGGTCTATAGATATATTATTAACTTGTTTATTCTCTACCTACCTAATACCACACTGGTGTTTTAATCTGCGCTACTAATGTTGTGGCACTTGAGGTTTGGATATTTACTACTGAATCTGTACTTCGTGGGGTACGGAGGGGTGGACTTCGAGTCAGAAAGGCAGCCCATTATCTTGTAGGTTAAATCAATACAGTTATGTACAAAACGGCAAATAGAACGTCAAGGGATTGTTATTAAACATGTTTAATGTATTTACTTATGCCTGCTTTATCTCAAATTTATTATTACGCATTCTTTTTATCATCAATCCTAAACTTGAATAATGCTAGCCTGCATCCATCTCAATAACACCTTTCTCTTGTCGCGTTCGGCAACACGCCGTCAACATAGTTGTCTTCTTAATAAAAACAAGAATAGGCTTCAAACCACCACATTCTAACATGGTACATTAAAGCACTACCATACCAAGCTGAAGCCTCCAACTTCCTCCTACCTTTCCACCTATGGGGAGTTAGTCATCAGAGCTATCTGATTACATTAACGTCTGGCTTGATCCCTTGATCACCGACACGTCACTCGCCCAAGTCGGCGACACGCCGAGACTATAGGCGTAACAGGGTAGGTCTCGGATGTCATAAGGTTCGCAAAATGAATATTGATCATTATGAACGGCGAAGAGACTTGCACCCTCACTCAACTACCTGTGTATTGACCAATCTGAAGATAAATATGCGCTGACAATTTGACGGAAAGTCCTGACGATTCGGCTCATAGAGGAGTAACTACTCCTTCCCACCCATACTTTCTCCGCCGTCCGTCCCTCTTGGATATGCTTCATTGCTGTCAAAGTGATACAGTTCTGGCTCCACCACATTCTTCTGGCGAAGGACATATCTACGGAACCACCATGGCAGAACGCGACCTAGCTGGTATTTGGCGTGGACGGTCGTAGGAACAGCAAAGACATAATCGAGCTCCTCCAAGCTCCTCTTGCTTGTCTCGGGCATGAAAAGGAAGATCGCCACGAGCGCGACGATATTCAACCCAGCATAGAAGCCAAAGCTCCCCGACGGCGTAAGTGTGAGCAACATACGTGGGAACGTGAGTCCGAGCACAGCAGCCCAGAAGTTGTTGGTCGCTACTGCCCATGACATGCCAATCTCTCTGTGGGACAGGGGGAAGACCTCCGCAGAGTAGACGAACGCACAAGGGCCTTCTCCGGGTGAGTAGAAGGCAACGAAGGCGAAGATAAAAAAGGCAATCATGCCCAGGTGAGCGGAGGAGGACGAGGGAATATAGAATGACATTCCAGTGCCAAGCAGAGTAAGGAACATAAATGGAAAGGTGGCAAGAAGAAGAGTGCGTCTCCCCCAAGTATCAATCGTGTAGAGAGCCGGAAAGGCGAAGACAAACATGGTCTATCATGACTAGTATTAGCGAACAAGTTCGTGGGACATTTGAGTTTGTCAATGGGGAATATACCATTCCAAAACCCCACGACACAAGAAGTGCTGTGATATTATTTGCACCGGCTTGGACGAATATAGTTGAGGAATAAAATGCAATGATATTAACTGTATTGGTGATTTTATAATTAGTATTATTTTATAACAATTTGAGCGATGTGAAGTCCAGAGGTGAAGAAGAGAAGAGGTAGACTTACTACCGCACATCTGCTGAGCAATCATGATGATTCCAGAAGCCTGGGTGGCTCGGCGGATTCGAGGGATTGTAAACAATTCCACGGCCCTGGTGAAAAAGCTGGACTTCTCGAAGCCTTCCTCTTTTATCAGCATATCCTCCGCAAGCAACTGTGAGTGGATGTAGTATAGATCCCTGGCAGCTTGAAGAGGGGAGTTACGAAGGCGAAGAAGCGATTTGTAGGCCTGGCTGTGTCTTCCTTTCTTGATCAACCACCTGGGTGATTCAGGAGCGAAGAAGATACCAAGAAGCAGAGGAACGGCGGGAATGAAAGCAGATCCAAACTGCAGCCTCCACGCGATGGGTCCAGTGTTGACCACTACGAGGTTTGCAGTGAAGCCAAGCATGATTCCGAAAGCGACACAGAGCTGCCACGACATTACCAAGGCTCCACGAATGGCTGCAGGTGCATTTTCCGCAGAGTAGACCGGAACCGTGACTTCCTTGAGGCCCATTCCAATTCCGAGCAGAATTCTGCAAACCAGGATCTGGGGCCAACTCTGCGCGAGCGCTTGGCCGATGGGGGCCAGGAGACTGAAGACGGCTCCCACGAAAATGGTACCGCGACGGCCGATAAGATCATTCAGGGGATCCGACAGCCAGCAAGCACTGATCGCAAAAGTTAAGATGGGTTGACGCTTATCCAAAGAGGAGCACAACTTACAATAGAGCGATTGCCATGTATGGAGCGCCGTTAATCGCGCCAACGATCCATGAATTTCTTTCACAAGTTCCAGCTGCCGTGCAGGCCTCACCAGTATCCGCGATGTTGAAAGCCTGCGGAAAGGACAAGTTGGCACCGTTCGAGCCTGTCTGGTCCCATCCTTGGATTGCTGCGCTGATGGAGTTCAGGAGAATCGTGTAGTAGAGCGACTTTGGATGCCGCCATCTGTGATCCCTCTCGGTCCGTAGTACTTCGCGATCGTTGTCGTCCAATTCATCGATGGTTTCGAAGTCATCCGGATGCTGTGCCGCAAGGGCGCCTTTCTTAAGGTGTGGAAGAGCATCGCTGAGGTCGTGCTCCTGCGCGTACGCTTCGACGCCCCGGAGGAGCTCTTCTTTCGGAATGCCAACAAGAGGATTTTTGATGCTGTTCCTGTCAACATTGATCAATAATAAGGAGTCTGGGGTTCTGAACTCACCTGCCGGCGTCGTTTCGTGTCATGCTGACAACACTTGCACGTCGAGTTTTCTCAGCGACGCTCTCCTGTCCTCTGTCCACAAGTTAGACTTCAACTACTGGGTGGGAGAATATACAGAGGACTTACTGATCTGCTTGCTCGATGTGATGAGGCATAATGTACTAGACGGTAAGTCAAATGAGTGGTACTGATGTTGATCCTTTGATGCGAGGCTATAGGATTGAGTGTTGATGATGAAACCCATTCTTGGGGCTGACCTTATATAAGTAATATTTCATCTGCTTCCCCGGGGTCCCCAGATTCCCCACGTTTACATGATATCTGGGGTTATGCGGAGTTGTCTTTGCACGTAAACTTTAATTGCGTTTTACTATGGCTTGCATATGGCTGGTTCTCGCCTCCGAACTAAACTTATTCAGTCACTTAGAGGGAAAACTTACTGTGAATGAGCGCCACCAAGCCCCGCGGGTGGACCCTCGGTAGTGTCCCCGAGCCGCGCAAGTAGTACATTCGGTGGTACCCCCGAACCACATAATGTATAGCGGCGTAGCGTATTCGCTTCGTCAGGCCATCACATCAAAGCACAAGCCCCTCGTTTTAACAAGTCAGAACTAGACTCATCTCTGTAGTGTTGTGCGAGTCATTCTTCTACAGTGGGACGCATCAACGGGCCAATGTGCGATTGGCTGCGCGGAGGCCTGACCGAGCGGAGGACAATAGTAGAATGAAAAGGTTTTCAAGATTTGCCAAATGCCCCATAGGCATAAGTAAGCGACTGAAGAGATATTTAATGGCGAGACTCATAATTGTAGTATATAACAGATGATCAGATATTTGCTGATACTTCAAACTCTTGACCTTTTTCAATTAAAAACATCACATTAGCGACTATGGCTGTCCCCGAGGTATTACAGCAAAAGCCAAAGAATTTGGCGATCCAGACCAATCCAGCGCATGACCTGGATCTCGTCGAGACTGATGTTCCCGAGCCAGGGCCTACAGATTGCTTGGTCCATGTCCGCGCCACTGGCATCTGTGGTTCAGATGTTCATTTCTGGAAGCACGGCCATATCGGCTCTATGGTGGTCTGTGGCGATAACGGACTCGGCCATGAAAGCGCCGGGGTTGTCATTAAAACAGGCAAAGACGTAACGAGATTTAAGACTGGTGCGTATATTTTCTCTCAAGCTAACGCCCACGATGGGATAGCAATCTCGATACTGATGATTTGGTGTTATTAGGCGACAGAGTTGCCCTCGAATGTGGCATTCCTTGTTCTAAGCCGACTTGCTATTACTGCCGAACTGGCCAGTACAACGCTTGCCCAGACGTCGTCTTCTTCTCTACACCTCCTTATCATGGTACTCTTCGTCGCTACCATGTCCACCCTGAAGCTTGGTTACATCCACTGCCGAGCAGTCTCAGCTTCGAGGAAGGCTCATTACTTGAGCCCCTTTCTGTGGCCCTTGCAGGTATCGAGAGGTCCAACCTTCACCTGGGGACTCCTTTGGTTATCTGTGGCGCTGGACCTATCGGCCTTGTGACTCTTCTAGCGGCCAATGCGGCCGGGGCTGCCCCTATTGTCATTACTGACTTGGATGAGAATCGCCTAGCTAAGGCCAAGTCTCTCGTTGCTCGTGTGCGTACTGTGCTGGTTGAGCGGGGGGTAGATGCCATGAACTTGGGCAAGACAATTGTGGATGCTCTGGGCCAGGAAGCACGACTGGTACTAGAGTGCACTGGTGTGGAGTCCAGCATACACGCCGCCATCTATGTAAGTGCTCTATGAGTTAATCATCATAAGATACTCCTCAGCTAACTTATCCATCCAGGCTTCAGCATTTGGCGGCGCCGTATTTGTTATCGGCGTTGGGAAAGACTTTCAGAACATCCCTTTTATGCATCTTTCTTCCAAGGAGATTGATCTTCGCTTCCAGTACCGTTATCATGACACTTACCCCAAGGCAATCAGCCTAGTAACAGAAGGACTGATCGACTTAAAGCCTCTTGTTACGCATCGGTTAAAGCTAGAAGAGGGGATTGAGGCGTTTACCGTGGCATCAGACCCTTCGGCGAAGGCTATCAAGGTTCAAATTGTTGACTAGCCAGTGTTGTCTGAAGCTTTGTTAGTAGAAGAGGTGAAAGTCAATATTTTGCTTGCAAGTTCATTCATTGTCACTTTCGAAAACATGCCTAGATGCTCTGCCGTCCGTCACATATCCAAGAGCTTTGCTTATATTCACGTTCCTGCTTGGTTTTAGTCTTGCATGACTGTTCCCGGAGATAAGTACACACGTTGATAATGCGTGTCAAGCCAGTGGTTTTCAAAATGCGGGCTACTTCAGTTTGGTGCTTGAATCGTTGGCCTTCGAGCTCGTCACTTGTCTTATTGGTCTCTTAGTTGTCAACTTAGAACCAGCTTTGTTGGTTCGGTGGGAGTGGAAGAGGCCGATATGACAACCATGTGAGTGAGGCCCTCGTGAGACCGACTTCTATTTACGTGGTGCGGGAAGACTAGTCTACGTGGTGGTGGACAATTCAACTTAAATTGCTTGTGAAAGATACCTAGGGTTAATCTCATTGGCGTGAAGACCGTGAGTGAGCTGAAGGTCGACAGGAACATAAGTAGATTGAAGATTGAGGATTATTCTGCTTGTCTTTATCGCAATTGACCTTGTTGCGCTGAGTTCACGGAGGTGTCAGCTGATGTAAGTTAAGGGTCGGTTCAGAATGTTTTCCCAAGCCCTTCAGCGCTCTATCATGGCCAATCGGGGCGCGACCCAATGGTGGGATTGCGCCTCGTAAACCTAGGAGGACGTTGCAATCACGCATGCTCAGCCATGGGGCACTCTAGAAGGCAGAATCGCTGCCGGTAGGGCCTTCCAAGAGGCTGAGCCTACGCTGCTTTGAGGACGCATACGAGGCGAACTCGAGGTCTTCGCGGGAGGCCTACTCTTGAGTCATTATGTTGATGTCAGTCTGATGGGATCCGCGCGCACCGTCATATTGACTCAGCGTTGTTCATGGGGTTCCCAACTTCAAACGGAGGAAAACGTAAACCCCAGAACCCAGTCGCTTGCAGTGATTGGTTATGTCGTACTAACAAGGGTAAGCGGCAGCATAGCCCTTTTGCCATAGCGCGGCAACGCTGCGGATTCTAGAACATCAAGGCCGATTTGGGTGTTTTAATTGGTTATGGAACTAAAGCTGGATATGACGCGCATCTGAAACCATGTGCCAGTACTGTAAGCCCTAGCGCAGCAAATCTGCAGAGCCGTAGGAGGGCAGTCCTTTACGCAAAGAGGAAACAAATCATGTGCAAAGGATCCCGTACACCCATTGCACGACTCTTTCCATGGTACCTGGAATCAGTCAAGTTCCAGCCTAGCCGAGACTACCCGTTGAAAAAGAGCTTGGTTGAGGCTGATTGATTGGATTTGAGGATACATCCGTAAAGGCAAAGTTCGAGTCCGGATTCCACTCACTTGCACCGGTGTCTCGATATTCCTTCATTACCGCAACTTGGCTTTGACTCTCGGCTTTCGGGGCTTCCGTGGTATGTATGGCGATTGCAGTTGGCATTGAGAAGAGCCAAGGTGCCAAGCGAAGAGGAAGTACTCAGGCGGCTCCATTCTGGGTCAGAGATTCATGGATATGTCCTCCCATGCGAGATTGACGAGCTCGGGCGCAAGGATTAGCGTCAGAGTGGCCGTATTGTGGAAACCTAACTTGCCGTATTTCCGATTCCATTCAAGGGGTGGGGGATAACAAAGATATTGTTTCAGTCGATTTCTATAGAGAACGTCTGAAATCATGAATATAATATGCTCCACGCCAGAAACTTATATTTTTACCATATTCCACACCAGTTTGATCTCATTTTCACTCTTTGAGCCATGAGCAAGCAAGACATCGAGACAGTTTCGACCATGAGCTCAGCATTGTCATCTTCAACTCTAGGCATTATGTCAGGAACAGAGTCTCCAAGATTATCAACATCGCCCTCTTCCACTACAACTAAGCACGACGACGATATCATCACACGAATCTACTATGCAGCACACAATGTGTTACATGTGGACCCAACCCTCTATCTGAAAAGCAAAGATTCCTCGGAAGATACCCGTAGCGAGCCCGAACATGCTGCATTCGACACAGCATATCATCTATACTCCCGAACCTCCCACATGGGTGTCCTCGATCCCAATTACAAAGTTTTCACCAGCAAAGCCGGTCATGGGTCCTTGCTCTACAAGCTACAAGCCCGAACTATCATTATTGCAGGCGATCCCCTGTGTTCTGACGATCAGCGACAGCCGTTACTGGAAGAGCTCTATCAATATCGCAAGCCCCGCGGCCTGGGCCTTGCGTTCGTCGGTGTTAGTCAGGAGTTTGCCGAATATGCGCAGCAGAATGGCTGGGCGACATTGCATTTCGGCTACGAAAGGGTCATCAATCCACTCACCAACAAAGTGCTCCAGAAACAGGCAGGCAAGCGTATACTCAGTCAGAACAGGCAGTTGCTTGATCCAAAACGCGGTGGAATATCGGTGCACCTGTACTGTCCCTCTGTTCAAGGAGTAAACTCTGCACTGGAGAGTCAATTGCAGGAACTATACGACGAGTGGCGCAATGAGAGAAATCGCAACGACGCGGGTTGTTTCCAAGCCTTCGTAACTGTCTACGATCTCTTTTCACATCCTGACTCGACAATCTTCTTGTACACGTCTGACAGCAAAGGTGAGCCCAATGGCTTCGCGACCTTGCGAGCACTCGGTGCGCAGACTGGGTTTCACATTGATCCCTGCATTGCAACTCAAAGCGCCCCTCGAGGCATCACTGATCTGCTTGTCGTCACTGCAATGGAACTCCTCAGAAACGCCGAGATAGGGTACTTGAGTCTGGGATTTGAGCCACTTGATGGTCTCGAAGAGATTCATGGTAAATCCAACCTTCAATCATGGCTTTGGAAGCATGGCTACAGTCATATGATCAAATCTGTCCCAACATCAGGCAAAGCCATTTACTTCAACAAATTCTATCCTGACGAAAAGCTGGCATCCAAATTGTTCATATGTCTCCCTGGCCACGGTATTCCAGTCATGGAGTCGATTGCGCTGATGCATTTTGCCAACATGGATATCCGGAGGCTGCTTCATAAGCGCAATTCAACAAAAGATTTAAGAAAGACGTCAACAGGAGCTTAAGTACAAGCTTCAGAAAAGGTTTTCACAATAATATTAATTAGATCCTGTACGAAGGTTTTCATAGAGGGTGGGTATAAGTGTAGTTATTTAGGTATAAAGGTAGATATTGTAAATTATGCATATAGCATTTCATATAACCTTCAAGTGAGCGTTAAGAGTTAGGATCTTAAGGACTTTTTCTATCACGTAAGAAGCAAGGCTCACCCGGTCATCCAATTAAACAACGATGAGACTGGAGCTGACCACCGCCCTCACTTAGGCCTAGCCGATTGGTGTTTTGACTTGAAACTCGCCTTTCTACACTTGAAGTTCTGTTGATTTTCAACAGAAAACCTCATCTGGGGCCCAGTTTTAGTCCTTGCGTTGCTGTCCACGCTCGCTCAGTTGGCACCCCGATACCATCCAATGCATATATATCATAGATACAATTAACACAGTCGCCTCTTGTCTCACCAGGCGGGTGGTGGTTACGAGCTCGAATGGCATGGAGATCAAGATGAATACCAGCCACAAAGGCGTCTTCGACTCCGATCCAGCCTTTCTTCATGCTTAATTCCGTAGAGGTGATACTGTAGGCTCCGCCGCCAGCAAACAAGATTCGAACTGATCACATCTTGCGATTATGGTAGGAATCTGCTATTGTACCCGGCGGCCTTCGCAATATCTCAATAACCCACTCTTCCTAAGAAGACAATCTGAAAGCAAAGTCCACGTGCAGATACTGTCAGTTCCATATCCAATACACCCAACGCTTTCTTGGCGCCGATGGAAACTCGAGCATGTTCAGCATCTTCAATATGCTCATGAACTATCAATGAGTGGTATCATGGGTGGTATACACGTGGTGGTGCCTTGCGATAGATAGGTTGCGCAGGCGATACCACTGGAACCTTAGTAGGGACGAGAAAGGGCCGTCTAGTACCACAAGGATTGGCCCGTCAAGTGGTATCCGTCATCATCTGGCTCACACTCTGACATCTCGCTGATGATAATAATATGATCTGTTGGTCAGCAAAGTCCACTGGTCTTCCAAGTAAATAACATACCGTATTTATTTCTCAGCCACCCTTGACCCTCGCTGCCAGCTCATCGAATATCTCCACCTTGATCTTATTGCCGAGCTCCTCGTCATCCTTCCCTCGCTCGACAAAGTCTAGCCTGTTTTCCAGAGTCTTGATATCTTCTCGCATGTCGGCCAATTCCACAGCCTCACTATCATCCGCATTGGCTTGTGTCTCTCGCAAGCCCGCGACTTCTATCTCCAAGTCCGCGCATTTCTTCTGGCACGACGCTAGCTGTTCTCGTAGATGAGCGATCTCGTCGCGCAACACTTGAATGAGCAGTGACTGGTCTCTAGCCTGGTCATCCTGTGCTGTACGTTGGTTGATCATGGCCTCGAGTTTCTGCAACTTGTTCCAGATCGCGTCGGCATCGGCGAGCACTTCTTGGCTTAGTTTGCGCTTGCGTGAGCGGGTGTTGGGCGGATCGAAGGTCGCGGATTCGTTGTATAATGGAGCAATCGGTTGGACACTCGCGACTTTATCGTACGAGGGCGGCAATGGTGCAGCGAGGGTCGTGACCTTGGCACCACTGCCACTGAACATTCGGGAAATGTCATAATCTGGACCCAAAAATGGTTGTAGCTGTTGTTTTTCGATTGCTGTGCTGATGGACTTCAGCTGGTCTAGAGCCAGTGCAGAGTCGGGAATGTAGATGCGGAAATCTGTCACGTTTGACAGTTCGTATAGAGAGTCGAGGATCTTGCCCGATCGTGCCCTGGCTGCCGCAACCGGCTCCTTGATGAAGCTGGGTACAAGAATGGCAATGGGCTCGACAAGTTGTAACTCAAGACACGTCGCAGAGGGGATGATGGGTGTGACGGCGTCAGGAAGTGTTGTTTTGGTGGAATAACCGAGGGAGGTGATGGATGGAGGGCTGATACGGATGTTCATGCTCTTGGAGCTGGTCTTGTCCTTGTATCTGATAGGGATCACTATATCGAAAAGGGCGCAAGTCGCTTCGACATGCAGTGTAAATAGAATCGAGGCATGTTCGGGATCGGGTCTCGTCAAGAATCGCGTCGCGCCGTCATACTGATACTCGATAACAGCAGTCACACCGTCGAGCTCGATTGAACTCGTCGCCATCGCTAAGCAGGAAACGCACTACCGATGGAATTTAGCATGACAACAGGCTGAACTTACCCGCAGAGTCCCAGCCAAACTCCAACGCACACCGCAGATCCAAAATAAGCCGGCCTCGCTGCCAGGTGACCCGTGACCTTCAGGTGAACTGCAAAGTCGCCCCGGACTCCAGGTGAACTGTGAATCCGAGCAGGCCCCTTCTACACGCCCCGGTTATTCCACGAAAGGAGGCGGCTAGTCGCGCTCGTTCGCGTGGGTATAAGCCGGAATTTTATATGGGTGCAGCGCGATGAACAGGCTTCTTAGGAAGCGGGACGTCGAGATGGAGGAAGGGAGGGCATTTGCGTGAGGGTGGTGGTTGGTGGTGAAGGTGTGGAGTTGACATTGTGACGAGTTGAAGAGGAAAGGCCTGAAAGGTTGGGTGGAGTCGAAATGCGTGAATGTGACAACGTGAAAGACGGTGCTCGGCGCAGAGTTAATCCGAGACAGTTGATATCCACTCTTGATCTTATCGTCACGTGCTCCTGCTGATAAGAAGCGCCTGCGCATTGTAATTTCTAGGTGTGGGGTTAAAGAATACTCTCTGCCTCACCACTACCTAACCCAGACGGAAAGTATCTTTCATCGTTACATGTCCATTTAGACCAAACTTTCTTTACAATTCTATAAGAATCACTTAGACATCTCCAATCACCACTGTAATATTGACTGCCTTGCTATAGTTTTATATGACTTCAATTGGCTACTTAGAGAAACGGTATTTAAGTTGTTTCTTTTGCTATAGGGTACTTTTAAGTAAATGCTGTGAACAATCGCCTTAAAGATAACCAATAAATTCACGAGGAAATTGTAATTACTGAAGAACTTATTTCCCAGATCAGTATTAAGGTAAATTAACTTGTTATTTAGGGCTCAAGACAAGGACTGCAAAATCGTTCAAAACAGCCCTGTGTCAATTGAGATGGTTTTGTGACAAGAAGACACCCCAGAAGCCGTTTTGGTGTTGAATCTAAGTCTGGTTCTTTTCCGTAAGTAGAAATTATAGACCAATCTTTTCTTACACAACAATAGGCTGTAGGGATCTAAAGCTATTGATTTAATCGCTAAGATCTTCATTAACGACGGAGAAGGATCAGGCGATAGCACGCAAGCCACACAAGTATTCGTCACAAATCATACCACCATGCATTAACTGTGGCGAAGAGTCAATAAATTGAGCCTAGAATACCACCCAACGGTACAGTATGTGATAACTGGGCTTGGATTGGTCAACCATCAATCAGATCATATCAGCCAAGACAAACCACCTGATCATATGCCACACACATGTTGTCGTCAGCCATCAGCTTAAGACAGGGACCTATATAAGGTGATTACAGAGGCCAAATAAGGAGTGAAACACTTCTTCCAAGTTTATTAAACCATTAATAAAACCTTCGCGGAATCATAACGGAAATGATGCCGAATAGCACGCTTCCACTTACAATGCGTGCCGCGCAATGGCGTTTGATCAAAGATGGCATCGAGAAAAACATCAAGCTAGTCATGGATGCAGAACTCCCCAAACACGCTCAGTCGATCCTGAAAGGCCAAACGCTCGTCAAAGTCGCATACGCATCGCTTAATCATCTTGACTATAAAGTGGCCGAAATGCCTCTGTGCAGTATAATATTCCCCAAGCCTGCCACGCCGGGTCTTGACTTTTCCGGCACAGTTGTCTCAACGAAGTTGGACGGATTCGAAGAAGGCCAGCATGTCTTTGGGAGAACCGAGTTACCTACTGGTGGAACCATGGCAGAATATGTAGTTGTCGGGGGTGAAGGAATAGCGGCCTTACCGGATGGCGTGTCCCTCAGAGAAGCAGCTTGCATTGGCATCTGCGGCACAACTGCTTTGCAATGTCTTCAGCCGTTCTTGCAATCAGGAGAAAGGGTTTTCATCAACGGCGGTAGTGGAGGTGTTGGCATGTTTGCCATTCAGATTGCTAAAGCCTTGGGCTGCTCTCACGTCACAACAACTTGCTCAGCGGCCAATGCCGAATTTTGTCGAAATCTTGGCGCTGACGAGATTATCGATTACAACACGGAGAACCCCCTTGAGGCGCTCAAGAGATGTGACGAGCCATTCGATTGCATACTTGACACGGTCTTTGTCAACCCAGACATGTACTGGCAATGTCACCAATACCTCAAGCCCAACGGAACATATGTTTGCGTAGGTCTACCACCAAAACTCCAGACGTTCAAGTCTCTCCTTACTATCAGGCTGTTACCAAGTTGGTTAGGTGGCGGCAAACGAAAGTTCAAGTATCATTCGGTCACTGCGAACAAGAGAGATTTTACTCAAGTTGCCGACTGGATCAGAGACGGGACGATTAGCACATTTGTCGAGCAGGAATTTGCATTGGATGACGCAGGAACGGCTTATGCGAGACTGAAAGCAGGAAGAACGAGGGGAAAGTTGGTCGTTCGTATTGAAGGGGGGCCTGGCGGGGATCAGTAAGACATGGATCTTTCAGATCCGAAGCGTTGATGTCAAAGGATCACATACCGAAAAAGTCTATTCCTTCTTTCTTAGCACTGACAAGTTCTCAGAGCACTAATGTACTTACTCGGGACAGAATGTATGAATTAAAATCGAGGTCTGACTGTCTGAAGCCTCCGGCATAATGTGACCACCTAGGTCTAAGAGGGAAGATTGAAGAAAGAGATGAGTCCAAGCGTTGATGAAGCTAGCACTAAGGCACAGCAACAATACAACATCGCTTATAGTATGACCAGCTTTCGACTTTGGTGCTACAAAAATGGCAGTTCAAACAGGCATTTACAACTGCATCTTCCGATAATGCATTCCACAACACACAGATTTCCCCAAAAGTAAATCGCAAGTCATTCCCCACATGCCCATCTCGGAGCCATTACCTCACATCATCTATGGCCCCCGTTGTTTTCCATTATGGTGTTAAACTGATGTCTGAGACTCTCAAACTCTGCCTTGGCAGCATCAAGCTTCTCCTTCGCTCTAGTAACCTCCAGCGTCGCAGCCTCAATCTTCTGTGCCATGGTCTCATCAGTCGCAAGGTGTTCGGTGAAACCTCTCACAGCCATCTCGGTGGCTTCCTTGACTGCCTGGGTAATGGTGTCATACATGGCGCCTCCCATACCTAGACCAGTAGCTGTCGCCTCACGCTCGGTCAAGATTGCGTTTGCCGTCATGATGTACTCCTCGCCGGTCCGTCGGGTAGATTGGAGTGCTTCTTGTGCGCCCTCGAGACGGCTGAGGGCTTGGCAGACGGTCAGGTATTCATCTTGGGCGGTGTCAATTGCTCGGCTAGCGTTTTGGCGGAGGGTCTTCTAGTCTTCCATTGTGAGGTTCGCGAGCTCAAGGTTACCTGCTGACTGAAGGATCGCATCGGCCGAGGGGATGAGTGTGCTTGCGTTGGAGGCCATCGTTGTGTCGGTTGCCTGGAATCGCGGTAGGTTTCGCTCGTGACTGTGGGGGTGCTTAGAGGGAGGTGAAATCGCGCAAAGATGAAAAGGGCTCGCGAGGCTGGTGCGCGGAATTCTCTGAGAGTGAAGAGAAGGGCGATTGTAGGAAGTAAGGCTGTAGCTTGGAGACTGAGAATGCGGATGCGGTCACGCGCGGTGGCGCGTTACGATTACAAACGTGAAACGGAGAGTCGCGTTGCAGAAGAGCGCGTTACAGAGGAACGCAGCGCGGAGGCGGAATGACGTCATTGAAGCATTAATCATGATCCGAATAAAGATAAGATAAGATTATCAGTATGTGGGGACCCCAGACGGGAATATGTGGTAGCCGGGGAAGGAAGTGCACCGCAACAAACACATCATGTTCGGTCGTGACTTCTGGTCGCTTCCGCCGAAGTTGGCGATGGAAATCGTGACTTACTTTGTGGTTTGCGGGTTGCTTTTCACTACAGGGGTGGTAAAGAAACATGTGATTATCCCAAAGTGTGGGTGGCCAGTCTGGGACGTTGTCGACACCATGGTGCTTCCACTGGCCTTGTCAAGAAAGTCACTGTGTATTCCATGAGAAATTGAGAAAAAGAGACACTTTCTGCGCTCCCATTACATAGCTCTACGACTATGGCTGGATATATGTGCGGATTTCAATTCAAGTGCAGCTACTTCTCTTGGCCTAACTAAGCTATGATTTCTAGCTTAGAACCGGTCGGTCGCTACACAGTGGCTCCCATGCCTCTCGCGCGCTTATGACACTTGATCTTGATGATTTACAAAGGCCCAGGTCTAATTGCCTCTGCACTTTCCCCTTGGATAGCAAGCAGGTCCCCAAGCATTACCGTCAAGTGAACTTGGCTCCGTCCGCCCTTTTCAGAAAAGAGACATACCACTGTATAGTCCTGATATGTGCTGTGACACTGACTCGTTCGTTAACTGTGTGTATGCCCTCAATTGAGAGTACCTCGGGATCCCAGCCTGGAGAGTATCGAAATATGTGCCGACTGAGCTTCCAGTAGTATTTAGTGTCTGTATTCGCAGGCATGATGCCCGGTGCCATCACAACTTCTTTTCCGTAGAGAGCTCTGGTAGTGCTCGATATTACTGACCAAGGGGTATCATTACCCTTGTCATCGGCGTGTGTGGGTGTCACCGGTGCGGGCTCCAGCACGCTACCCATGAAATGAATATTGATTGAGGACTGTTGTTCTTCTGAACCATCGAATGCGTGTAAGGCGAGATTGTGGCGTTTTGCTACAATACTAGTGAGCTTAGTGAGCTTCTTCCGTATTAGCTCTGATGTTTCTCCAATGTTGACTCGATGATTTATTAGAACAGTTGTCCGCTCAGGCAGTGCGTTCACCTTGACACCACCATGTACCACGTCGACCGCCTGAGTTGTCGATATAAGATACCCAGCCATGTGATTCACGCGCGCCACTAGTCGGGGAAACAACTTCCGCTTAGCAGTCTCCAAGACGCCCGTGATATCTCTTTTCGGTAGTAGGTATTTCAAGCCTGGCATAAAACCCGGGGCGTGTTCTGCACCACACCATAAAAAGTCCAGCAGCGGATTGTCCTGATGTAGCTGAGGCGAATATGGCGTCTTCTCAATAAGATTGACCAACTCAGCGGCGATACCGGCGCTGGTATGCGCAGGAGGCATCGAACTGTGACCTCCTTTGGTACGGACGATAATTTCGACGTCGACGTAGCCTTTCTCAGATACTCCCGGAACAGCAAAATGTGTACCCCAGAGAGGCAGTATAGGGGCACCCTCATCGATGATGAGTGAGATACCATTCTCACCGTAACGTTGGAGGAGGTGGGATGCAAGGAATGCAGCTCCGTGATGGCCAGAGATCTCCTCGTCAAACCCGAATGAGAGGATGATGGTGCGACGTGGCTCGAATCCTGCGGCTAGAAGACCCTCCACAGCTTCCAAGCTCGCAATCAATGTATTCTTGCAGTCTAGGGCACCTCTTCCCCAAATAGATGATCCATCGAATTCGCCGCTGAATGGTGCGTAGTTCCACTGTGAGACGGTGGTTTCAGGAACAGGCACAACATCCTGGTGGGCCATCAAGACCGTTGGTTTCAGAGATGCGTCACTGCCAGTCCATGTGTAAAGAAGACCATGGCGGTTGACCTTTTCCAGCTTGAGTTTCCCATGGAGGCTAGGAAACTCAGTGCGTAGGTAGTCGGCAAAATCGTCAAAGACTTTCCAACGGGGATCCTGGTCGACCGGACCCATGTCGTCGTATGCTACCGTCTGAATCTGAATAGCACCTGCCAGCCGTCGGATACTTTCTTCTCGATAGTCCTCTGAACTGATGTTCTTGAGCATGTCGATTGTCAGTTGATCTTGTGATTGAGAGTTATGAGTCGGTGCTTGAGGGCATAGCAGGGCCGACTTGGAGCTAAAGGTAGAGCTGAAGAAGGCGAGAGCCGCAACTGGAAGGCCGAGTAGCCACCAACGCCAAGTCGAGGGCGTCTTGCGGGTAGAAGATTGAGGCAGGGCAGCCATGTCGTTATTCTTATTGTTGGACATTCTTTGGTAATCTAATTATGGATCTGAATTTCATGTACTTCTTATAAAAGGTGGCAGGAGCATGCTTCAAATGGAGTGAGATGCAAAGAGGGGTAAGTCACTTTATGTAGGTAAAGGTGGACATTGAGAATTATATTTAGGGTGAAGTATAAATAGTAAGGCTGCGAACGTTTTGTGGCTGAACCTTAGTACTCTATTCATTGTGTTGATTGGAATGCTGACCGCCGGGTTAGGTTATAATCCCAGGGAGCTGAAATTAGGTTTTGAACAGAGCATAATGGTGGTATCCGAGTTTCGGTAGTCCGGAAAATACAGACGAGTTGTTCGAATTGACTTTATATATGCTTCATCGTTCCGGATATGCATACAAAATCACGAAAGATTGCAGACGTAGACAAGAACACCTAGCATGAACGCGAAGAAACTCGCCCCTCCTGTGATGATTCGCATTGCTGTGCTCTCTTCCTCCTTTCGAGAGTCACAGTCAAATCCTTTAGGTCGATTTGTCTCCCAAACGCGGGTGCACACCCAAGAAGTCATCTCGGCATCAATGCTCGAGGCAGTTGCAGGGTCTAGCGTGACGTCACATCTATCCGCCCTGCCTTCTGGAAATTCGACCATTGGACAGACATCTGGTTCGTAATCCCTAAATGTACCAGGATATCGCATTGTGTCCGTGACGTTGATCGTGGCCCCAGCAGGATAAGAACAGTTCTTCTTGCTGGTCGCTGCAACAAGGTCGACCTGTTTGGAGGGACCCTTGGTGGAGAATACAATTCCGCCAACATCAGTTTCGTTGACAACAGCCATGTTCAGTTCGCCACGGCCTCTCTCTGCGGGTGCTACATGGCAGCGTATCCAGCGAATGTGGAAATTCAGTCGCCAAGTACCTTCGGTGTTGAAAGGATACAAGTGCGGAATATATTCAATGTACGGGTCGATGCTGGAGTCATTGACCAACGGAACTTCGATTTTGCCACCAGCGCTGTCTGCACTGAAGTTATCGTGATTCCAGATCTCATAAGAGATTGAAGGCACGAGATATGGTAGGAGCTCAAGATTGCGATAAGAGAAGATGATAGGCATTACTGGAGACGGATTGTACGTCTCATTCCGTGGGAAGACGAGGTCGATCTGCAAGGCACCAGTGGGACCCTTTGACTCCGTGGCAGCTCCGCTGTTGTAAATGAGGAACCAACAGGTCAGGGAGGCAAGAGATGGTGGGGTAAAACGCATGTTGGAAATGTGTATCTCGGAGGTTGCGCAGATGAGAATGGCAATTGAAAGGCCTGTAAGGTACTGAGCGAGTTATTGTAGGCGGAGCATTCGACAGCTCATCAGGTCACAGGATAGCAGGGCCCCTTTGAAGTTGCAATGTTATTTTGCTGTGATGGCCGAGTTGCCGTCTTGGTAGATGTTGGTTGATCAATGTAACTGACAGCCCAAGGCTTGGCAAGGCAGGGGTGCCATTCTTTACAAGCGAGCCAGCCGGATGTGTGTATCGAAATAACTGCAAGTGTCTTCTTGACACATAATTGACTATAGCAACGTACAAAAGTCAAGTATACTACGCCCATCGAGAGAAAATGAGTCCTAGTAGAGTGACCACAGTATTAAGTGAGGATTTACATTGAGTCTGGTAGCACCTTTAAAAAAGAGATCCAGCTGTCCCAATTAAACCCACAAAAGTATCAACAATAGAGATCCCTACACAGACCAAAAAGCAACAATATCTCAAATTCATTAAGGTTGCCCACCATATCAGCCACAACTCTATTTCTTAATGGCATAAAAACCCCTGCAAGGACTGCTGGGGCCACTTTTCCATTTCCATTAAGTGAGGATAATTTAACCCAATGCCTGCTCCACTAATACCACCGCCTCTTTACAAAGGGTCCTCGCCCGACCTTGGCAGTGTCCACTACCCGCGCTGCGCCGTAGGTTCCCCTGCATGTCGGACCATTCCGACTGATATGTACTTCTCCACCGCCAAGAGTGCTGAATATTGATGATGGAACCCTGTTGACATGCCTGGAAATTCACAATCCAAGCAACCAACAAGACAAGACGAACCCACCAGACTTTACAAGGTAGCAGTACTGGATATGTGGTTAACCATGTGAGAAAGCAGAGAAAATAGTGGCGGGAGCCAGTATCTCCATCAGGTCATTAGTCATGGGTTTGGGCTTGTTCCGGGAGCGACAACTTTATGGCAAGGGAGAAGATAGAGTAGTCCTAGATATGAAGTAAGTTTTGCAAGCCTGAGCTGTTCAGTCAATGAAGACATGAACAGCTGGTCAAGAGAACACACTAAAACAAAGGCCAATTGAAGGAGGTAATCCGATCAGACCCTGGACCTGTAGAAGCTGGCCCCAAATGTCCTTTATTTGCTAAATCCACGATTGAAATAAACCGCGTATAGAATTGTCGTATTTTTCTGTTAAAATGTTAAAGACCTTTTGACTCTTTGGAGTATGAGTATCTCTTTACCTTTACCCCATATTACAAATGTTGATACACACATCAAGTAGAACCAATTGTCATGTACGATTCTGCTTTCACCAACTGTTCCCAAAGCAAAGTAGCAGAACAAACTAGCCTGCTTGTACCGAGTAACCTGGGTCTGAGAATGGGTATATATGTTACGGAGCGATCCTGTAAAAAGGCTACCAAAGAGCACTACATGATCAAAGAATTCAGGTCACAATATATACCTGTAACGTTTTGTCTACGTCCAGAAGCATCTTAAGATTAAAGGATTTACTTCGTGGCTCCGATAGTACGACAAAGCACAAGATGTGCAACACAGACGGACCGATCACATCCTACTTGAGCTTACTAGCTGCTTGCCTGTTGTTGCAGGACACACTTTGTGAGAAATGAATGTATTCTCAAGAGCAGTGAATTAGAATCTGACAGATAAAGTAAATGAAAAAATCGTGTTTCACAGGTTCTGTGCCATGGACCATGCAATGGTCGTGTTGGTGAATATTAAAGAGTTGCTAATGTTCCCATTCTTGTCTGGAAAAGCACTAGTCAATGTGGTATCGAGCGGGGATATCTGGCTCTCCTGACACCAGGGTCTGTGTGTTATTGTCAGCCATGCCCTTTTGTTGTGTTACTCCGTCTGATGTTAAAAATCAATCTCTGTCCGTACTGTCACAACGTATTACATGAAGGTAAGTAGACGCGGTGGGTTCGACAAGTGATGTAAGAAAGACTCCAAGCCACAGCAGCGCTGAAGTTAGTCTCATTCGACAACTGTTTGAGTGACGAACCTCAAGGAGCAATCCAGTCAATTATACGTCACGTTCAGCCGAACCTACGGGTACCGGTATAAACAGACTGACACCTCAGTCTCTCAAATAAGCTGCTCCCAAGCTCACGGGAAGTGCACAGAGAATAAAGCCATACCACGATTGACTCTAGTACAGTTGATTTTGGACTATAGTACTAGGACTCATCAATTCCACTGTACAAGTTACTATAACTAACTACTTTCTCAATGTGTCTAGGTATGGTAGATGCCCCATTTGACTGGCTGCGATGTGGCCGTATTGGCAGCGCAATCCACCTTACCAGACGCACCGACTTTGCCACCCTTACTAAACATCTTAATAGCGGTGTTGATGTATTCGATGAGGTCCCCTCCACCGAAATGAAAGTAGATGTTTCCGTTGAGCTTTGTCGCCTCGACTCCAAAGGCGCAGGTGCCATAGTGTCCAAGCTCCCTATGCTGTAAACCCGCTGTCTCTGATTTCCAACTGGTCCCGCCATCTTTCTCAAAGTTCTCGATCATGATCTTGCAGTCTGAAACCAAGGGAGATGCGTCACTTGTGTCGTCTTGAAAGCTTGACTTTTCGCACGACTTCTTTCCGGGGGGGATGTCGCAAGGGTAGAAGTCGCTGGAGCCCTTGGAGGTCGTATCCCACGACTGATATGCGCGTTCGGGGCTGCATACTGGAAGGCGCATGATGCCGGGCGTAGTGATGTCGAGTTTAAAGAGATCGTCTATGTTAAGGTCGCTAGCAACTGGGTCTAGAGGGTATGCCGTGTTCTTCTTTCCGTTCTGGTTGTAAGTGCGAACGGAGCTGTGTTTCTTTGGTTAGTCACAGAATTCGCAGCAACGAGAAAACTTGAGTGACTTACCCGACGATGAGATCCTTCGTTGTGATGCCCCCAAAACCGGTCCCGTTCAGACTTGAAAGACCCGGGGGAGCAATGAACTTGTTTTTGGTGCAAAGCTTGTCGCAACTACCATTCGCATGACAATCATTTTGACACCCTCCAATGTCGTCTTCTTTCGGGTAGACCAAGTAGTAACGTCGTCCGTCGTAGCAGGTGCTGGTGGCATCCATCGCCTCCTTGGTCACATAGTCCTTGACAGGGTCTTCCTCGTAACAGTTGTAACCTGAGTCAAGAACAAAAGTATACGTGTCAGAGATTCTCCATACTGCAGGAATGGTAAATCCATAGAACGACTTTTCAATGTGGTTAGTCATGTCGAAGTTGCTCATGCCGTCATCCTCCCCGTCGCTCGACGCGGAACCATGAGTGCCGTCTTCAATCAATTTGCCATCTGAGATGATGTCCCACAGCAGATTGATTGACTTGGAAGAGCCATCGAAAAGCTCGTGTACCGAAGCATTGGCGAGCTTTTGCCACCCGACGAGCACCTGGCCCATGTAGGTCTTGAAACTGTCTCGCTTCTCAACGGACCATTTAAGGCTGAGAATCGCGTTAGTACTTGGGTATTACGTTGGTGCAGGATGACCGAGAACTTACTCATCATCAGCACCACCCACCAGATCTTTAGCCAGAGTTGTGCTTTGTCCAATCATAGTCATCGTCGTGTCCTTGGCATTGTCGAGGTTATTAGGGTTGGCCTTGAAGTAGGAAAGCTGACGAAGGTATGAATTAAAGAAGGGACTAATAAAGTTATGTTAGCTAGGGTGGAAGTGCTGATGAATATTTGCAGAGACTTACGCGGCAACTGAAGAAGCGCCCCAGGTGAGAAGATCGACCAGAACAAAGATCCATTTGTCGTCTGCTGGATCTGGGATTGGTGCAAACTTGTTGCCAAAATCGTCGAGAGAGAAGGAGATAATAGTAGCCGCATGAGACAATGCATCGTGGTAGGACCTGTACATTTCGTGAATCTTGGCCAAGGAATTCCATATGAACATTCCCGCAGGTCCTGACAAATCCCCGTCCATCGCCGTAGTGCATCCTTCCCCACGATCGCAGATGGAGGCCATCATCTCTTGGCAATTGGGCCTTGTCTCTATTCTGAGATTCACAGTGATTGACTCGGAGAATGTGTAATTTCTCCCTGTATCCAATGTCTTGTAGATCTTGATCAGATCCCTCCAGGCACCATTGGTTCCCACCATCCTCCACCGTTCAGGTGCTGTGTATTGCTTGATGTCGCGGATGGCTGGTGTCATGCAGTCTAGGTCCGTCCAGTTGCCAGTCCTAGCGTCGTCCAGCTTGGGGTCTTCACCGTTTCGGGCGTCTTCTTTGAAGATAGCCCAGGACTTGGAGGGCTTGGGGACATCATTGTACTTCTGTAGATCGACGGCCCAGTCAGTGGTGCCACCCATGCCAAACGCTTTGTACATGGCCTCGCGAGCCATTTTGGTGCTGGGGCTCATATAAGACACCCATTCAGTGTCATCATATATGAGAATGTCGCTGTGGCTTGTTGTGTCAATGTAGTGTTTGACAACGCGGCTTTTGTCCTTGAGAATCTCATCAATCTCAGCATCAGCAATATAACCGGCTTGACCGGTACATTTGCCCTCCTTTGCGTCCGAATGTATCTTACTGCCACTGTAGAAGCAGTCTGGACCGTAGCAACCAGCCGAGGCCATCTTGAACGACCGCCCATAGCTTGTGACACCCACAATGACCTTGTTGCTTGCGACACCTGCCTTGGTAATCATGGCTAGCGAGTATTGAGTCTCAGTGAGATTGACCTGACTGCGAAGGCAGTTGCCGAGTGCACAACCTTCCTGCGAGAAGGAGTTCTCCGTGTCCCATTGCCCATGAAGATCGTATGTCATGTAAACGATATAATCCACAACCCTGCCAATGTCCTTGATAGGGTATTGCTTCAAGTACCAGTAAGAAGAAGGCGCAGCGATAGATACCGACTTGCCCTTCAAGAGGTTCTTCAACACGACGAGGAAAGCGAGATAGTTCTTTCCTTCGTCTTTCTCAGCTGGCGGGATGTTAGGGATATCCGGCGCCCCAGGGTACTCCCAGTCAATGTCGACACCGTCGAGGTTATTATTGACAATGAAGGCGGCAATTTTGTTGGCCATCTTGAGTCGATTTGCGGGTTTGACACCCTCGCGAAAGATGAAATAAGTAGCAGGAAGGGCTGAAAAGTCCCAACCACCAAATGAAAGGATCCTTTTGACGCCTTTCAACCTTATGAAGGTTTTGAACTGATACTCAGAGAGCTTATCGCCCACCTCGACATCGTAATCCTTGGTCAGAGTGCCGAACGCAAAGTGCAAGTGCGTATACTTTGACGTATCGATCTGAGAGGCATCTTGGTATAGACACGGTCGACCCATACCGTAACCCTGAAAGTACCCAATCTTGATTCCACCACCACCACCGCTGTTGACAATCTTGGTACCACAGTTGGAGATGCATCCGTTGGTGCCCTCTTTAGCAGTTCCAGGGGCACCGGTATTCGTATCAGTGCAAAACTCCCTGGTGATGCCACATTGGCCCCAGATATTGCAACAGGCATTAAGAGGGCAAGGGTTGAGGTCAGAGAGATCGGTGGTATCCCCAGTATTCTTGGTTCCTGGCTTTTGCGGACCACATTGGGCATTGGCGATTTCGTCAGGGAATGGGGGAGTTCCTTCACTCAAACACATGACAGTTTGGTAGAATAGTCTCTTGCATCCAGCCCAACCCCATGTCTTCTTGTTGAGCTTTTCAAGGTCATCGACCTTCAGACCATTCTCGATAGCGATACTTGCACAGTTATCACCCTTGTCAACCTTGTAGGCATAGCAAGAACCGTCTTTATTCTTGGACGGTCGGAGGTCAGGAAGGTTTCCTTGTGAGCAGCACACGTGTTGCTTTGGCACCAGCTCAGCACAGAACTTGGATCCTGGATTATACTTGGTAAAATCGCTGGCTGAGGTGCCGCATCTTTGTGCCAGTTTGGCGCAACTGTCTCCGGATTCGACTCGGGTGGTTTTGCACTCGGCACGGACATGAAGATGTTGGTGGCGTCGGCCATGCTCACTGCTTACAGAGACGGACTTCGCTGGCCGGGTAGAGTTCTTGACGTCGGTCAAGACGTCTAGCGGTTTGGTGTACAAAGTCTGACCGGTCATGTTTGTAGATTCCGGAAAGGACAGGCAGGTTCCGTTGGCCCACGACTGAACAGCGTTCTGGAGGGAAGCGAAGGTTCCGTTACTTGTCACCATCAGACCAAATGAATGCGAACTACCAGCATCTGGAATGCAGAGTTGCATAGCCAAAGTGGATCCAGTGATATTCAAGTTGTCGAGTGTGTTCTCCAAGATGGTGAGTGCAGAAGAGCCAATAAGTCGGCTCTCGAGGCCTTCGCCAACATATAGACCGAGAGTGGCTTGTCCAGACTGAGCAAACATGATAGCAGGCCCATCTGCTGCACCGTGCCCATGAGTCAGGTAGCGGCGAGCTTGCCTGGTGATGGAACGGATTCCAGCAGCAGCCAGTCCAAGCCCGTCCTTGTACCAGCCAATCTCATAATTGACATTGACGGGAGAAGAAGCAGAGGCTTGAACAGTCGTCGAGTTTGGCAGAAGTGAAAAGTCCGGGCCAAATGACGTGCAGGCATGAATGCGATGTGTAGAGTCTTCATCGATTGGATCAAAGAGGGAGAAGGCATAGAACATGGTTTCCTGACACTTGCTGAGCTGCGCGAGATTCTGATACACGGACCAGTTGCCTGGCTCGGGCCCAGAAACGCTGCACCGCTCCGGGCAAGTGTCATAGTCCAGGTAGTAAGGGCTAGCTCCTAGTCTGTTTGCTTCCAAGGCAGTGGCAAGGCTGACAGACGTCAGGAGTGATGCGGCCACACGACATGTTGAAATCAACATGGTCAATGTAGCTTAGCGTGGCAGAATAGAAAAGAAGTAGGTGACAGTATAAGAAAGAATGAATGGTAATAAACGAGTGGGCATGTAATGAATGACTTGAGTAGAAATGCTTGTAGCTTCTGATGGTGAGATATTTGCAGCTGCTGGTAAGATGCCTTTTATAGAAACCATTCCTTTTGAGAGGCTAGAGAAATAAACTCTCCGGCAACTTCTTAAGAAGAGAAACCCTTTCGTTTGCGTGACCTGACTGACTGAGTTCTGACTCGGGGTTCGAAATACCGCACGGCGTCGCTCTTTCCAGGATGAGGTACAGCCGCACGGCACGAGAGATTAATTCCTCTCTTTTGTTACGTTACAACATGTTGCCACGAGCAGATGGGCCAATCAAGTCCAGATGACCCTTCATAACCACAACTATTTGCAAAATACAGCCGCATTGTCCGGCTTGGCTCGCCATCGAAGTGTTGGTTCAAAGTGCTAGTCTGGAGTGTTGGTTGTTGGTTCGAACATAATAACAAAAGACCCTCCAACCTTCAGGGTTACTGTGGAGAGTGAGTACATGGCACGTTCATTACGAGTTGGTATGTTGTCTCCACTTTACAGTCTATTTGACAAAGCGAGATCATGGGCAAATGAACATGGGTCAACAAGTTTTGGCTGATGTACAAGCTTGGCGGGTGCTTGCCAAGTACGTGACTCGCCAAGAAACGATCAAATCAGGACAAATGGTCTGGCCCTGACGTCTGTTGACTGACTTGAGCATGCCAGGTACGAATGCAACGGTACAAAATGAGGCATTGTTGGTTGAATAACCATGCCCTGCTTAGTGCTTTATTGAGAGAATAGATAGGCTTTATCACGTCATTAAACTACTATGCTAGGTATGAGCCAGAGAGAAGAGCCCCGAGTGATGTTACAGCATGTAGGCTAGAGCTCCCACCAAGACTGCTAAACAAGTGGTTCCTCCAAAAACGATTCGCAATCCCATATTCTCTTCGTCTTTTTCTGTTTCACAATCAATTCCATCAGGTCGTTTTGTGTAGTTGATGTTGCCTCTACATGTCCAAGAAGAAACTTCGGCGGCGATGCTTGATGTGGCCGTAGGGGCCATCGCGACACACGTGTCCGCCCAAGTTGCTAGAGGGTCGAGTCGGCTTTCTAGAGCGTCGACTAAGCAGACTTCAGCCAATCCACCGGCACGAGGATCCGATTGAGGGACTTTGACCGTGTCCTGGACCTTGACGGTAAGTGCAGGTGGAGATGAGCAGTTTTTGCTGTTAGTCGCAGCAACGAGGTCGACCTGTTTCGAAGAACCCTTTGTAGTGAATGTAATATTGGCCTTGGCATGGTAGGTCCCAATGGTGTATGTATTGTTGTAGGTGCGATCCGGGTCCTCGTAGCAAGTGAAGAAGCCAAGAATGAGCGTTACAAGCCATTTGCCTTCATTAGCGAACTCCCGATGATAATTCGCTTCAAACTGAAGGTCATCAGTGGCTGAGAGATTACTAGACCTCGGTATGACCCTGCCCTGAAGAATATTTTGGCTAGTATTACTGCAATTGTAGACGTCGTAGATAAGATAAGGTTGCACAATAGGAATAAGTTCGGGGTTTTGGTAAGAGAATACGAAAGGCATGACCAAAGAGGGATTGATAGTCGTCTCATTGATTGGAAAGACCATACCGAACTCCATGGTGCCTGTAGGATCATGTTGCTGTTCCTCGGTAGCCCCGCTGGAGAAGCCGAGGAGGAAGAACCAACACGCCAAGGAAAAGAGGCAACGCATGTTGGAAACGAGTGAGGATGTTGAGTGAGAATGCGCGCAGGAACAATTTAGTTTACAAGGGCCTGAGCGACTTCTTGTAGTGAATGGGATCCACGGCCCTGCGTCTGTCACTGCACATGACTAACGTGTGTACAGTATTGCCCCGTACAAGCATGGCCGTGTTTCCGTCTTGGTAGTTGTTGGTTGACAGATATCAGTCAATGCACCATGTAAAGTAGTGGGAACCCCTGGAACAAATTAGCACATACAATCATGGATATCCGGCCTTTGCCGTGAATCAGGACCATGGGGTTACCCGACAAGTAAAGATCGGCAGACAACGTGACTCCTCATACGTTAAAACTCATTAACAAAAACCCAGAAGAGAGTGCTCGGCTACAGCGCCAAGACTGCATCACCGTACCCAGCCTTCAAAGGTTCCCGATATTTAATTTCCGGATTTCTTTCCCGTAACGGCAAAATCCTCATTGGAGAAAAAGAGGGGTTTAAATTGGGGTATGCTGGGGGCAGACTCGCCACTCGAACAAGCATAATATTAACATTTGGAGCCGTTGCAGCCAACCCCAGACAGCCACTGGCTCGGCCCGTCGGAACATCCTCCTCAACTAACTAGTAGCGGAATGCTTGCTAACTGACCGTTCTCGGCCGAGCCCAAGAGGGAGAGCCAACAGCCTCAACTATGCTCCACTAACAGGGTCTATTACAAGAATTCTTGGAGAGGAAGGTGTTGCTCTTGTTCGCCGAAAAGGCACAGAATTTTGAACGACCAACAGTAGACACTATCATGAGATTGAGGGACTTTCGATCGAACAATTCGGAGTAAAGAAATATATAAAATAAGCCTTGACCGGTCCTAGGTAGATACTAAACACCATCCAACCATCCTCTGCACTCAGTCTCCCTTCCTTCTCATCAATCTTCCAAGCCGGCGAGATGTATCTCACAACACTTTTGCTTGTGAGCCTTCTCCCACAACTTCCCTATGCCCGTTCTATTCCCGCGCGCCGAGCTGTTGATTGTGTATTCGATACCTCTCCTGAAAGTGGAGCGACATGCGCAACCTTTGCCGAGGACTGGAGCATCTCTGAGGAGGATCTCAAGGCATTGAACCCTGGTATCAACTGCTCAAACCTCGATACGGAAGGATCCTACTGTGTGTTTGGGCCTGTTACCGATGGTGATGATGAGCCTTCACCTACCGCCGTTGGTCCTAAAAGCACAGTTCCTGCTTCTACCAAGGTGACGTCGGTCATCAAGACAACAGCTACCCCTGTTAAACCCACCGTTACCCAGCAGCCCTCTACTACCAAGCAGCCTTCTGGCAATGGTATCAAAACCCCAGACGCTATCCAGGAAGGCATGGTGACCAACTGCAACAAGTTCCACTATGTTTCGCCCACAACCAGTTGTCAGGGTATTCTTAACTATAACAAGATCTCCCTTGCCGACTTTTTCAAGTGGAATCCCGCTGTTGGTAAAGACTGCAGTGGACTCTGGGCTGATACCAACGCATGCGTCGGTGTCATCGGCTCCACCCCTTCTCTAACTACAACCACCAACCCTAAGCCTGCAACAACTACTACCAAGGGCAATGGGATCAAAACGCCAGAACCCATTCAAGAGGGCATGGTGTCCAACTGCAACAAGTGGCACTTTGTCGGAGACAAGACTACCTGCCAAGGCATTACTGACTATAACAAGATCTCCCTGGCCGACTTTATCAAGTGGAATCCTGCTGTTGGTAAAGACTGCAGCCAGCTCTGGAAGGGCACAAGCGCATGCGTCGGTATCATTGGATCTACCCCATCTCCGACCACAGTCATCAAACCAAGCCCAACTGTCACTACTCCTGCGAATGGAATAAAGACGCCTTTGCCTATCCAGGACGGTATGGTGTCCAACTGCAACAAGTGGCACTTCGTCAAGGATACAACTACCTGCCAGGGAATTGTTGACTACAACAAGATTACCCTTGCTGACTTCACCAAGTGGAATCCCGCCGTCGGCAAAGACTGTAGCGGGCTCTGGAAGGGCACTAATGCATGTGTTGGCGTAGTGGGCTCCAAGCCAACACGCACCGCAACAGCTCCCAGTAACGGAATAAAGACACCTCTGCCTATTCAGGATGGTATGGTTAAGAACTGCGTCAAGTTTCACTACATCAGCTCTTCAACTACTTGCCAGGCCCTTCTGAAATATGACAAGATCACAATGGAGCAGTTTTTTAAGTGGAACCCAGCAGTTAAGAAGGATTGCAGCGGTTTGTGGAAGGACACTAATGCTTGTGTTGGTGTTAAATAAGCTGGTTCGGTGACTTCATCTTCCCAGTTTAGCAGACCTTGTCTATTGTGGTTTGAGGCCAAGCCTCTCAGGATGTAAGCTGCGTGGCTTTGGGGGTCAAAAGGGTTGAGCAGAGATTCTCTATTCCCGTATAACTTTACTTCTATAGCATGGCTCTTATGCATACTATCGATAGCTATTCTAGCTTATGTATACCTTTCTTAATATAAATTTCATTCCTATCTCAACAATCTACTGGCCATGCGACTTGAACTGTCTTTCGGAATGTAAATACCTTGTTTTATAAGTTGGTCATCTTCAGCTACTCACAAACACCTTATGCTTAGCCAAGTCGTAGGACGTGAATTGCAGACTTTGGCAGACATGCGGGAAGCTGGGACCTGGTATCACCTTGAGAAATAGGTAATAACCACTTTCCCTGCGAAGTGTTGGACGGCCGTTTCACAAGAGTCGGTCGATCCAGGTTTGAGAAACCCTAGTAGTTAATTACTTTGGGAACTCTAGTAGAGTTCTTAGGGTTGCAGGCTGTTGGAGAGCCCCGGAACAAGTGGAGCTCTTGATCCACGTCGATGAACAGAAGCAGCCACACAATTTGGGCAAAGATCAATTTTGACCACGCCAATTTCCTGGCTCATAACAACAAGCTAGAATGCAACAACAATCAATTCTATCATAAACATCGAAATACTTATGGAATAGGAAGCGCAAACCATGACGACTATCCAGAGAGTAACTGATTGGATTCGTGGCTTACCAGGCGATTTCACCAATTCCCCAATCTCAACGCCCGTAGAAGAGGAGGTAGCATCACGGCAAAGTCAAAGCCGTAAACGCAAGAAGGTACAGGAGCCAAATCTATCGGCAACTGTCGCAGATATAGAGGACCCTAAGACCCCTACTAACAAGAGACAACGATTTATTCTTGCTCTTCATACGGAATTGACGCCTCGACCTTTATGTAATCCGTTAAATAACCTGATAAAATCCCCTTCCCTTTTAGGCTTTAATACCTCTAGTTAATCTTACTTAATGTTACTATTAAAAGGATAATTTCTTAGATTCCACCTTAATAAAAGATGTATAAGAATAAAAATACTTGATATTAATATTCTTAAGGCCTTACTAAATAAAAATGTTTATATTAAGTCTAGTCATACCTTTAAAAAAGAGATCTAGCTATCTTATAAGCGTAAATTAGAGCACAAAATAGTTGTAGAGACCGACCAATCCTTTCGTTCCTCCCGTATCTAACACCCTTCCAAACTATACATGCCCGCATGACAGAAAATTCTCTAGGCAATAGCTAGATGGAGTCTCGGCAATTGACCAAAAGAATTTGAGCAGCAGTGGAAGTTTTATCCTTCTCGTCTCATCTGGATCCTCTAACCATTTTTGAATGTGCTCTGGTCCATTTCTTTGAAGTCTTTCCAATCTTAGCATCCTATTATGTATAACAATGTACCGCCAAACTGGCTCACACCGCCGTCCTTCCTCCTCCCGCAATAAACGTGATATGGGTCTTGATACCCTGGCGATCGAATCATTTTCTTGGGTTGGTTTCTTAAATGGAATCATCTTCGCGTGTCTCCAGGCCCTCAGATGTATCTTCCGTGTTGTCTCTTCTCTCCTTTCCCGTCAGTGAAGTAATGACAGTGCGCATTACAAAAGTACAGTCTGTTGGTCACACAGATGTGCTAAGACATTTTAAAAGAGAAGCGAACGCAAAGACTCGATCAACGTCGACAAAAGGCCATCCATGGATTGTAACACTGAAGCCTAGAAAGTTGGTAATCCTTTCCTCGATCGAGCACCCGACATAGCGGGGTAATAAGACATTTGGGAGGGACAGTAAGCAGCAAACCAAGATCATTCCCTCCCACTACGTGTAGATCTTTTGTCGGCGAGTGGAAGCGGTGGCGATCAGCCTGTCTGCCCGTCAGCCCATAATCTAGCTTCAAGATTGCAAGAACTTGTAATATCTGTTTATAGGAAACCCTGGACCAAGTACACCGCTTCCTCAAATGCGAGACCGTGTCAGCCGCCTGTTATCTCATTCGTCAAACTCCACCACACCATGCATAGTTCAAAGCGTCACGGGTACTGCAAAGCAAATTGCTGGCAGTGTCCTAATTCTCTTGCTAGCTAACCTCCAGAATATCAGAGAACCTGGGGGGGCTCAAAGCTGTCATCAAACAGGGTTGAAACCTTCAAATGAAACATTTATGTCATTAGCTATGTTCGATTGGCCTGGTCAGAGCATTGAGTGTCTCTTCGCCCTCAACTAACTTTAACTGTGTCGTTCTCTAAGCTACGACAATATATAGGCACCTTTCCCGCCGATTCGCGGTTCCTGTATCGATAGATAAACTTCTGTAACTTAATGAATCGCTGCGAAGGTTAGCTGATTACCTTATATGGGCGATTGTTCTGTGTTCCGCTCTTCGTAGCAAAAAGGCTTAGCTTTTTCTGTTATTCATAATGCCTATTACTAGGGGTAGCAATCATGAAACGCTTAAACTAAGCCAGTAACGGAATAATTAAATGGCTAGATATTATAACTACAAGTAAGGATGCTTCGAGAGTGCGAGCTGCTTTATCACTCTTTGAAATACACTGTATCGATGTGAATAGCATTTTCCCAGCGGACGAGAGTCTCAGTAAAGGTTCAGCTCGATATTATATCACCATGGCCGATCCTAATCAACTGCATCGAGCGCAGGAATAGAGCGAATAACAGATAACAGCGCTGCCGTCTTTCAATACTTCGGGGACTCGGGCTAATGTGTTTCTTAGAAAGCAAGCTTATTTGTTTAGCTGTGCCGTGTGATGTGTCAGATGCCTGTGATGAGACATTGTGTCGGGCGGGTTAATGTGGTGGCTGCATCGGCAGCGTGATGTTCCGTGTCTTGAAAATGCGTGGAATAGCTATGATCGACCAAGAAACAGCGACTGAAGGCAGCTGAATGAGATGTAGGTGGGTGGTATTCATTCCTTCCGCACGACGAGCTTCGATCCCGAAAGCTGTACAAGATGTGGTGAACGTAAACATGACGTACTTATATCTGGCATATTTAGAAGGGAAAAGGATAAAAAGGTCCAAGGTTGACCTGAAGTTACAGTAATTAATATAGTCAGAGCCCAAGGCCGCTTGCAAACTTCTGCTTTCCCCAATCTATCCAAACACCACACCTTAACTTAGCTTCTAAAGCACTGAGAAAACCAACCCCAATGGCTCTCGCCGTACCTGAAGGAATTGTCCGGTTCGATCGAAGCATCCTTAAAAACGAGGTTGCCGATCTCAATGATACCAAGCAGTTTCCGCAGTTAGGCTTAAGGAGGTGGTTACCAATCGTACCTATACGAAGGTTACAAAGGTTGTTATGACCCTTCGATCCCATACGAAAGCCACCCGAGGACCAACAAGCAGGTAGTCTCATTTGACGCTACAAAGTACGTACGATGGCACAAACTCACGTGCATGGTGGGACCTACTGCCAAGGACATCAAAAGGCAGATTCAGTGGAATGCAACAGGTGATGCCCGGGACTTTGAACGACGCACTAAGAAGACCAAGGTGACATATCTCCCCATTCCCATGCCCACAGTTGAGGAGCGCTTCTTGTGGATCGATCTTGTCTTCCCCGTGCGTGCTATCTACCTGCCTCTCAGCCATGTGGCCGACCAGCGAATGAAGCGTTTCGCCTCATACATCCAACTCGACTTGCGTCTCTATGATAGCCTGTCCCTCAAGACGTACAAGCCGCACGACATGCCGATTGAAAAGCTTGCCAGTAACATAGGCAAGAAAGTTGGAGACCTCCTGGGTAATACAGCTGGAGCTATCTTGGGGAAGGTCTGAAAGGATGTTGGGCACGTCACCCAGGATATTGTGGAGGGACAATTCATTCCAGGTGCGGAGGAGCCCGTTCAAGAGCCAAACCTACATGACGAGCTCATGATGGCTCTCGGCGGGGATATCCCATCTTACAAGACGGGTCAACTTCTTATCAAGCCTGATCGCACCACTGGACTCAATTGGCGACCCCAGTGGACCATGCGCATCGATGCCAGAGCGTTGACCGAGATGCTCATGATACCCTCTTATATGCGCTACAGGATCTAAGCCAGTCCTTTTCGCTACGCCAAACTGTTCCATGCCAGCGCCGTCGACAATAAGAGCGCACAGACAATCCGCGAGAAGGTCATGGACTCGTGGGTAGGCATCGACTACGCCAATGTTGTCACCAACCACGGCGGAATTGTTGTCGACTACAAGGCCAAAGCTCTATTGAAAAAATCCTACTGGGTATATTGACGGCTCATGCTAGTGCGCTCCCTGTTGCGGGCACATTTCTATCCCTCGGACTGGGCTACCTGGCAGAATATCTCGACGATCCAGACGCCATGCTAACCAACCATAGTCTGGCAAAGAAAGGTACTGAGATTGGTCTGGCGTTCACGCAGGGTGCGTGGAGCGTCAAGAAATACTATACTAGTGGCAAGGTCCCCCATGTGTCGCTCCCTCGTCGCGGGCCAAGGCGAGCTTACGCTGAAGAAGATGAGAAAAAGTCTGTCTACGTTGGCCCAGATGGAGAGAGTGGAGAGAGTGGAGAGAATGGAGAGAAGAACAATGGTACTGAGGAAGAAAACAAGAATGCTCAGGTCGACACTGGATCAGAGTTATCTGACGCCTGGGTGGATCCGCAGAGGAACGTCGACATGGAGGATGGTGATGACATGGTTAACAGTAGCTGGACATCTCTCAGCTACGCCCCCGTTATCGTCGAAGCTGCCAAAGGGAACTAAGAAATAGAATAACAATCTTTCTTTCAACAGACTTCAGCTATTGTTATTCCGCACACCTACTGTCCCAACTCTATACAAGACGGCTCTGAAATTCCTTGGTGATTATACGACAATTAGTTGGCGGCCCAAAGGACTGCAATGATGAGGAAGGCGACGAGGCCGGATGGAACAACCTCGTTCACACATCACTGCTCAAAGCGAAGTTTTACGGAGACAACCCACGACGTCGCTAGCTTGACGGTGTCCGAATACGTCACGTACACACTCTACCCACTACCACCACGAAAATTATTCATCCGCAGTACCAGTGCTAGTATCCTCCCCACGTAGTGAATGGAAGGCTCATCAGGAAGTCAAAGCCGACTAGGTTTTCCATCTCGACCCTGAGAAAGACACTCAGTCATCAGCTTCGGACAACAAATGCAATCAACAACTGGGGAGCTCTAGTCTTTTCAAACCCAGGCTTCCAAAATCTCTCACTAATATGAACTACAAAGATAACCCCTTCCAAGGTCAAAATTCATCATCAATTAAAGACTTTATAATCTTTTTCGAGTATAACCTTTGAGAGAATTTAGAAGAAAATATACTAAAAATCCTTTTCTTTATCTATTTTATAATATTTAACCAACTTTGCTTCAGTCTTGAGAGTTAAAAAAGGCTACTGTTGACAGCTGGCCGATCAAAGATTTTCTTTCTAAAGATATAATATAAGACGTTAAATCTCTTTCCGTAGTAATTACAGAGCTCGACTTTTGCAAGTCACAATCATGTCCCCAGGATTAGAATTGAACCTTTCGAACGTCTTCAACTCAAAATCCGCAGAAGAGAATTCGAAATCGAAGTTCCTCACAAGTGTCGCAATGACCAAAAACTGCTCATAATAGGCTATGTTTCTCCCGATACAGGCGCGAGGTCCAGTGCTGAAGGGCAAATGGACCTTTGTCATCTCGGCTTTATCTCCATCAATCCATCGCTGTGGGTCATAAACGTCAGAGCTCTCGAACGTTTCTGGGTCTCGGAGCAGCGTGTACGTGGGCACCGATACTGTCACGTCCTCTTTGACATATTGGCCTGCGATCATGCGCCCACCTTTAGGCACTACGCGAGGCAAACCCATGGAACTTGCTGGTCGTACGCGTAGAGACTCTTCAACACAAGCTTTCATGAAGGGAATTTGGCTGACTGTCTCATATGAGGGGACAACATCAAGTGGAAATGCATCGTCTAGCTCACGGCGTAGTTGAGCAAGCACAGAAGGGTTCTTAAAGACCAAATATATCACGTTGGTCAACGCAGCTGTGGTGGTTTCCGTACCGGCGTTCATCATGACGGAACATTCTGCAAGTAGCTCGCCGAAGGGCAAGTTGACTGGCTGCCCACCCGACTTGGCTAACAATTTGGAGAAGATGTCATCTTTCTCGTCGGTAACGCTCATACGACGCTTGGTGTTGTAGAAGATAATGTTATCGAAGTCAGCCCCTGACTTTTTGTAGGGATGCCATGAGAGTAGTTTCCGAGTGAGCGATAAAATGCCAGCTTCCATTCCCAGAATGGTGTTTATGTGTGTTGCGTTGAGAAGCGACTGGATGAAAGGGACTTGATACACCTTGCCCTCTGGTGTTTCTGCGTTCACCATGTCGTTGCCGCGCTCTAAGCATCCTAGCGACTTGCTGTAAAGCATGCTTGAAAAGACATCAATGGTGAAGTAGTTGAAGTAGTATCGCAGATTGATTGGCCGCTCTTCACGCGCGTGCTGCCTGAGCTGAGTCATCAATGTTGAAATCGTCTGGGCAATGACTGGCTCGAGATCGGCAAGTGACTTCTGTGCAAAAACGTGGGAGAGTAACTTGCGCTTCCTCTGGTGCTCAGTCTTGACCCTCTCGTCAGACATATGACGAAATTCTCCAGCACCGCCATCGTACCAGGCATCTTTGAGGAAGTTGGCTCCGTGGCCGTAAATATCGTTGACAGCTCTGGGGTCAGAAATGGATATATGGTTCGGAGCAATTCGAACATGAGTTCCCAATTCCTGATGAGCGTTGTGAACGGCTTCGTAATGTCTGTAACGAAGGCATTGGAAGATGCGCCATAGAGACGACACGCCGGCAAACGAGGGCTCGGGGAACTTGCGGAGATCTTTGTCGTCGGTAAGGTACCTAACCAAAGGTCCGACAAGGACGACCCACAGGAGGGCGGCGGGCAGGGCTATCCTCACATTAGTGCCACTCCCAGTGTATATATATGGATGAACATACCGATGAAAACGAGCATTTCTTTTCTTCCTTCGTTATAGTGTAGCAAGTTACGATCAGATGACGAATGTAAACTTCGGTTGCGAAACAAAATGTAGTTTTCATTGAGGCTTTCGACGTTTTGCATGTCTATTATAGTTATTATCGTTGTAAAAGTCTTGGACATCAATTCTTTACCAAATAGCGGACTTCTCGATTTGGAAGTCATATTCCCTCCGCTCGGCGGAAAACCATCAATAAACTTCTGACCAAAAGGGGATACCCCGCTTTGCAAATGGTGGCGGACAATCCCCATTGAGAAATCCCGTCGCTCTCCGTTCCGCCGTTGTCATAATACATCCAATTGGATGCCTGAATGCTCCGAGCATTTAATACAAAGAGTCTCCAACAGTACTAAATGAATCTCGGAGGTGAAAACGCGTTTATTACCTAAAAGGGAAAGAATCCGACCTGTGACGGACTTCCCAATCAAGAGAGACCCGATTGCTACACTAGTAGTAAAGATGCACCGGGCGTAAACGGCAGGAGCAAGTATATTTGCCACGAAGCGGAGACGAACAAGACAAAATTGTACCGGAAGGTATAAGCGTTATTGATCTAGTCTATTCTGTCATCTCAAGATTGTTCCACTCCTCCGGCAACACGGGCATTCCTGGGTTGAGAGTAGCAGAGAATAAAGTATCGGTTCGATGCAGATCGAATGTGCCACCAAATGATTCACATAATTCGCCAAAGTTTGCAAGGTCGATGTCGTCGAAGATTGGACACTCACTATTCATCTCGCCACTAAAGCCGTTGGTGTCGCTCACCTCGGAGGCTGTGATGTCCATCAATCCCAAGTTCGGTGTATTGAGTGTTGTGTTTGAGTGAGTTGTACTAAAATCTGCCTTCCGTAGCTCTGGGCCAGGTGGCTCACCGCCTTGATATGGCTGAGATCCCAATTTTACCCCATAAACCTGTGACCGGGTCTGGTTGACGAAGACACGTTCTACTTCGCGCAAGGTATCTTTGGCCAACCGTGCCATTGCATGGGCAGATCGAAACGTCTTGCTGAGACCGTCAAGGATGTCGCAGGCGTGGTTAAAAGTGGTAATGGCTCTGTTTCGAGTATACGGGATATTGCTATTTCGAAGACTCTGGTAGCTTACCGAGGTAGCCAGTGACACGGCGTACGGAAGAGCTGCCCAGAATGTCATGGAATATTTAAACTCTTCCGATGTGATAGATATAATGCTCGTCGCACAGAATGATTGAATGTCGGAGCTGGGAGCGTGTTCGATATCTGGTTGGCTTTGCGGACGACTTTGGAGGATCAAAACTGCAAGGTAAACCAACTCTAGGGAGGCTGGAATTCATTACATTAGTTTTGCTCGTTTGATTCATTACCAGCACTCACCTAATATTGGACTTTTGACTTCAGTCGCATTTTCCTCATGCACAAGGACTTCGAAGTCCGGCATCTCTCGTTGCTTACACTGTTCGTCAAGCGTTTGATGAGGACGATAATAGGAAATGACCTCGTCTAGGCACTGGCATATCCGAATAAAGAGTCTGAAGGGCGGAATCTGCTCGGACAGCGAGCTAAAAACTCTCTGGTCCATGTCGCGATCGTGAAGTAGAGTTGGACGGCCATTTGTAGCCGCATTCAAGCGATCCATCGTCCAAACACACCAGAAAATACGACGTGCTTTTCTCGAATTCTCACCTTCACCTGACCAGCATACGTGTAATCCAAGCGTCTGCGCAAGGTGTACAGCTTGGGCACAATAGAATGATGATATCTCACTTGAACTTGGTCTGTTGACGTAAAAGGCCATGAGGACGCTCACCTGGAGGAGCACAATTTTGTCACAGATAACGCCCATATACAGTGTGGATTCAAGGGCGGTTGCGACACGTGAGCGAAACTCCATGACTGACAAAACGCGATTCGCATGAGGAAGCTTTAGATGAGATTCCGAAGAAGGATCAAGAGATGCGATCAAACAAATGCATTGCTTGAGAACTGTTTCTTCTATGTTGTCAAGCCCTTGAAGATCTTCGTCGTGCAGAATTGGAAATATCGGGTAGAATTTGGAAAAAAACATGTTGGACATGAAACCGAATTCATCGTCCGGGGGCAGCACAGACACACATTCCATCTGCAGACTGGGGAGGAAGGCCTGGTGCCCGAATGGCGTCGGTAGTGGAAATGAAGTAGAAGGAGTGTGATCCCCGAAGCTCAATTTTGGACGGAAGTCATCGTACACGGCGGTTTCGTCGTTCCCATGACCCAGCCATAAACCAATGTCAGAACGCCGGCCATCATCACAAATATCGCTGTTGCGAGGGGCAAGGAAAGATGCCTCCGGATTTAAGTTGCCGATGAAACGCAAATCGTCATCTTTGAGAACCCGGTTTGCTGGGGTAGAGACTGGCGGCTGAGAAGTCTGGATGTCCGAGCGCTGGGTCTTCTCCGTTGATGTCTCATCAGCTTTGCCTTCCCTAATCTCACGCTTCTCATGAGTGGGTGTGGACCGCAGACGGTCGCGTCGGGCTTGAAGCGTTGGGCCCTGAACGTGCAGGCATCGTTTCTATGTTGCAGGATCAGTGTCTATAAACGTACAAATCAGCAAACTTACTAACATGACTTTTCCTACAAACATCGCAACTTCGGCGTGAGGCATTGCGCTTCGATGCGACGCCGCCAATGTCGTGAGAGACAAATTTTAACATTTTGAGACCCAGATGATGCAGGACTTTATGACCATCTCTGGCCAACTGATGGATGTGACTGGGGTTTCATGCGGGGATCGGGGTGAGCTAAAGCTCCGAGCATTAATCCGTGATCTTAAGGGCATATAAGCTCACTGTTACTAAACTTTAAAGCAGTAGACGCTATCAGATTAAGAGGAGTACAATACAGTTTACTAATGGCTTAATATAGTAGTATTAAAGAAATAGTAAGTTAACTACTTACTAACTGTAGTGTATTATTAAGTAGTAACTACTAGGCTATTACTTTCCTTAGGTAATAAATAGATTTGGAGCGCTTTTTAGTAGAGATCTAAGTATTAAATAGCTAAGTATATGAACCTAGCTATTGCTATCTTACTCTTTTTGTCTTGTAAGCTTAAACCAGTCTGTCTTTATCTATCTTAGTAGGATTATAAGTAGTAATATCAAGTGTAATAAGATATTATTATACACATTAGTATTTAATAAAGGAGGCAAGGCTTATTAAGGTAAGAAGGTTTAATTATTAGCTAATCTTGAGCTAAAAATCTTTATTACACCCAGAAAAGTATGTCTCAGCATGTGGGTAGGTATCTATACAAGGTTAGGTTTTACCTAACTTTACATATCTGGCTATACTCCGGAATAGGGCATTCCGCCCGCTAAGGCGGAAATTAACAAACAAGGAAAGTTTCCGTCTTTAGGTAAAGGATCTACCGATAGCGGAGTTACCTTTATCGCTTGTTGCTTACAATCATGTATTTAAGTTGTTTTTATTACCTTTCATGTCTTGCTGCTTAGATAGGCCAGAACCAGACCAATTGTAAGAATCTCAATTATATACTCTCTCAATCCTTCTTTCGAAATCGGAAATGTCAGTTAACGTTGCTTTAATCGGAGGAGGTATATTGAAATCTTTCTGGCCTCAATGCAGTTTATCCAAATACTAAATAACGGCATTTAGGTATCTGGGCTAGAGAAGAACACTTGGTAATCTCGCGCTGGACGCTTCTCCGACCCTCTTAGGGTATACTGTGAAGCTGACTGCGTTGTTTGGCAGCCCGCCATACTAGCATCGAAGGAGTTGGTATTAAAAGCTATCTATTCACGATCTAGGAAATCTGCACTGTCTATCGCAGATGCTGTAGCTCACAATCTCTACATACATACGGATGAAGACAATGACGGGTTCGACAAACTACTCGAAAGGTCTGATGTCCACGCGGTGATCATTTCGTGAGTGTGGTCTCCCTCATTGTAACTGATCTTTGGAGCTGTTAATCATCATTCCATAGCTTGCCAATTAAAAACCAGGCGGCGTATATCCGTCAAGCGCTCAAAGCAGGCAAGCACGTTTTGTCTGAAAAGCCCGTCTGCGAGAATGTCAAGGATGCAATCGATCTCATCGATTGGTATCGCACTGAGGTGAAGGGCCCATCATGGTGCGTTGCTGAGAACTGGCGTTTCCTCGAGAGCTACAGATACGCGGCAAATAAGTTGGAGTCACTTGGACGAATTCGAGCATTCCACGGGAGACAGCATTCCCTAGTTCAACCAGATGGAAAGTTTTACCGTAAGCTTGTATTTCCTAAGTTCCTAAGTAGTAGTTAACAACTAACGTGCCACAAAGAAACCCCATGGCGAAAAGAACCCACTCACCAAGGCGGATTCTTACTCGACGGAGGTGTCCATTACATGGCCGGTATTCGTCAGCTTTTGTCCGTTCGACCAGGCGATCAAGTGAGCCAAGTCACTGCTTTCACGACTTTGTTACAAGACTATCTCCCACCAGTCGATACTGCGTATGCCCTGTTTAAAACCGTATCTGGTGCAGTAGGTACATTCCAGCTCTCAGTCGGGAGTACGGCTGTTGCCGACGAATGGCGAGTCGAATGTGAGCACGGCTGGATTAGTATCAATGGTCACGGAGGGGGCTCTGAGGTTACGATATCAAGGCATGGTGAGGTGCTTCAGAAGACTATCCCAAACGAAAGAACAGGAGTACCTGCAGAAATCCGCGGTTGGGGGCAGGCACTTGTCCAAGGCAAAGTCCTCAAGGAGCAGGAGCCTGAAACTGCCCTTGCTGATCTAGAACTGGTAAGTGATGAAGCATAGAAAAGAAAGAATACTAACGATGTGCAGCTTGAGTTGATGTTGAAAAGTGGTGAAAGCGAAGGAGCAACATTGACTTGCACCCATCAGGCCGTCTAGTGTGACTCTATCATTGGGAAAAAAATATTTTTAGTTCGAGTATTTCGTCGAGATTTGAAAAGCCCGGCTTCGTGAAAGTCAAAGATCAAAGCATGTAACCAAAAATTTGTAGTTAGTGTATAGTCACGACCTAAGAATGATATTAAACCAAGAGTTTGGCATAATACAAGATGGAGTATACATGGCCATGATGAGAAATGTACAACAACAATGTCGCGATTGCTATCTCGACAAGTTACTCCCAGCCCGCTGCCTTGGGTCCTTACCCTAGACGGTAACTCAGTCTCGCCTAAATATTATATCTCGATACGCTTTCTTAAGTCCCACAAACACAAACCAGCGTACGAGACATAAAAGTGTTTAAGTTATCTGATATCAGAGTGGATTAGAGAAGTAGATCAGCCCTCCCTAAAAAGGTTTGCAACACAGTGGTCTCTTACGACCAGGAATGCACCTTACCTTAGCAGATTTTATTCCATTAGATTGCTCTAAGCTTGTTTTGTGACCCCCGCAGAAGCAAAACTTAGTTCCCCGCGTTTGTTCCACATTGGGATAACCCCAGTTCACTCGACGGTCTTTCTTCTTTCGGAAGTCCCGCCTCAGTAAACTGGACAAGCTCAACAGACGAGAACCCCATACCAACTCGTTTCCCCAGACACCCCCCGGATTCCCCCAGATTTTCCCTACATATCTCCTATATCTATCTTGGGATTCCTCTCGATTTAGACCTGAGATTTCCCATTTCAATTCCCCAAGTCGCCTTCAGCCATTACGTGTCTGCTTCCTCTCCCTACGGAACACTTATCTTTCACCCTTCTCTAGACCCTCCAAGACGACCGCCAGTTTCCTTCATGATGGGATTCCTCAGCAACTTCAAATTTGATTGGAAATCCCATACGTGGGCCATTATTTATTGTTCAATTGCTGCTATTGGCGCTCTTTGCTACGGCTATGATAACACCTACTACAATGGTGTTCTAGCAATGCAAGAGTTCAAGAATGATTATGGTACACACTTTGAAAACGGCAAGAAAACCTTGCCTGCCTCCTTTCAGTCGCTTACAGCTTCTTCCATCTACATTGGTGATCTTTTCGGCGCTTTACTGGCGTCACCAATCAACGATCGCTGGGGACGCAAGGCAGTGTTCTGGGTTGCCTCCGTCTTTATTCTTGGTGGTGGTATTGCCCAGGTTGCCGACTCACACTCTGAAGCTGTCATTGTCGTTGGCAGGATTTTCATTGGCCTAGGTGTCGGCCAGTTCACTGTCACCACGCTCCTGTACATGGGAGAAGTCTCACCAACAGAGATTCGAGGACCCATGTTGATGATGTTCCAATGTAAGACATCTTTCCATCTTTAATCCACGTGCCAGCCAAGTCTAACTTTTATTGCAGTTCTCCAATCCTGGTCACAACTCATTGCCTCCGCAATTACACAAGGGACCAAGGGCATCAAGAGCTCTCTTTCCTACAAGCTCCCCATGGGTGGCCTTATTATCTTACCACTTATGATGTTCATCGGCCTGCCGTTCATTCCCGAGACGCCCGTTTGGTATGTTCTCAAAGGTCGCCCAAGTGACGCTGAAGCCGCACTACGCAAAATCAACAAGAGCCAGCCCGATTACGACCCGACCGAAGATTTACATGATATGGAAGAAAACAAGCGCATTGAGGAACAACACAGTGAACATTCATCGTGGAAGTCCCTAGTTGTCGATCCGATCGAACGAAGAAAGGTCATTTTCTCTGCTGGAGCATTGTTCAGTCAGCAAATCTGCGGAGTACTCTTCTTCTACGTCTATGGAGTTGTTTTCGCTCAAGCAATTGGTATGAGTGATCCATTCCTCATCCAGCTTATCACGAACATCCTGCAGATCTTTGCCGTGGGAGCATCGGTAATCACTGGAAACAAGGTACCAAGACGGGTTAACCTGTTGGTCACCAATTCAATGATGCTTGTCGCGTTTGTTGTTATCGGGGGCATTGGGACACAGCAAACCCTAACAAAGGGTTCCCAATACGTTATTGTCGTTTTCTCATACATGTTTGTCGTTGGTAAGTTTTCAGATAACTTCTTTTGTAGACGACGTCTTGCTAACAATTAGTAGGTTTTAATTTTGGCCCAGGTCCCTTGGCCTACACCATTGCCCGTGAGATGGCTGTGGGAGTAAACCAGAATAAGATCATGTCGACTTCTATTGTCATCTTCTATTTTGCGACTTGGCTTGTCTCTTTTACTGCACCCTATATGTACTACGATGGTGGCCTCGGCCCCATGGTAGGTTTCGTCTACGCTGGAACAACAGGCATTGCTTTGGTATGGACCTGGTTCTGTGTTGGGGAAACAACTGGACGCACTAATCTTGAGATCTCGAGGTTCTTTACCGACAAAATTCCCGTACGACAGTGGAGGACACATATCTTTGAAGATCCTCACAATCTCGAAGACATGCAGGAGAGTGGCAAAGACTCTGAGAATACTTCAGCTTCGGCCGCTCATGTTGATGTTCTGGTATAAGGACATAAAGCAAGTCGATAGGATATCTCATACGACGCGATAAATATGTTGCTGTTGTCAAGCATGAGCTACTGACGTGCATGCTCTACCTGTGGCTCCAGCATAGTATCTTGCTTTACTTAATAGAGAGTCTTATCTGTTGTTCTCTCGCTATGGAATACGTCATTACAATGAGTATAAATATAGATTGTACCTTATTAGACGAGATATTTCGCACAATATCTTATTGCTGTTTTCATTACAGGCTTTGTTCTACGACTCGTTATGTGTGAGTGCATTATCAACGAAGTAGTAATTACCGTCATGATACTGGAATGAGCCTTCCTTGCGATTATAGGAAGATTGAGTTTGTAGTGACCAACGCCGTTGCGGGTTTTATCTTAGCTCTCAAAGTCATTTTTCACATCGCCTTCCACAGAGTAGAGGAACTGGTAATAAAAATTAATCAACAACCACAAGACCGACAATAAGCGAAATTAGAAATAGCACTAAATCACATCTGATTATGATTTCTACTTCGCATACAGCCTCTTTACCTGCATAGCCATGCAAATCACATGGTTGTTGTAGTCGATCTGCTCAATCTTCGTAGGGACTCAACTTGCCCTTTACAGAAACCCAGCGCCTGCTCTTCGAGGGTAGACTTGTGTTCGGGTGGCACAATCTTTGCACCCGATACCCACGTAATGACAGTCGATCCTTCGGACTCCAAAGGGTGTAATTGAGCAACTGCCAAAACACCAGTGGCAGGACTCAGGTTTGGTTCGATAACTTCATACTTCAACTTGTATGTCTTCGAGTCGCACTCTAGAATCTTCTCGTCGAAGAAGACATCACCGAAATAAACTCGTCTCACGGAGCCTTCTCCGTGGCCCTGTAGGATAGACGACCTGGTACAGCCCGGTATGAGAATTCTCTCGGCGCCGATAGCAGAGAGGAAGGGCCAAATCTCATTTGCCGGTGCATCAATCGTTTCCTTGATAGAGGCAAGGATGACCCTGCCTTCGAGGTCACCAATCGACATGATGAAAATAGCCTGACCAAAGAAACCAAGTCAGCGAAGGCCCATCTTTCAAGTTGTAGCTCTAGGCATTTCCTACAGGTTGGCCCTAGTTGAATTCGTGAGAGCAGCGAAGAATTGGAGATCTGTTGATGATCCGCAATAAGAAAAAGTTCACAATAACGATAGCTCCTATTTATACCCACGGGCTTGATCAATCATACGCTGCCCCCTCTAAAACGTATGATTACTCAAGCCCGCGGGTACATTTCATTGTGCTGCCCCATCATTGTATCTTTCTGATGTTATTACTAGCGGCCATGCCGCTTCAAGCTAGCGAGTGCGGAGTTTGGACGAACTCCGCAGAATAAGTTGAAAGGCGGAGACAACACGGCACCGTCTTTGTCTCCGGCGCCCGAAAGCGAGACCGAAGTTATGCGTTTAGTTGCATTTTGAATCTTAGCCCGTGTCTGATACTTGAAGCTTTCTATATTTAAACAAACCTCGGCTACACAACTTTGTCGAATTCTCAGTCTCTCTGTCACAACCGCTAGAATGTCCGCAAATACCAACAAAACAGCTCTTATCTTTGGGGCCTCTGGCATTGTATGTGAAGTATAATCGTCGTGCATGTGTAATTCTAACAATATGACTTTAGTCTGGGTGGGCATTAATGCGTGAATGTCTCTCCTTTCCGTCAAAAGAGACATTTTCCCGTGTCATCGGCTTGAGCCATCGGCCATTGTCTAGGGAAACAGCACGTCTTCCTGACGATCCGCGATTAGAATTGCATACAGGTTTGGATCTCACTTCTGGTGAGCTCACCAAGGAGAAATTACGATCTATTCCTGCTATCAGTGACGTAACGCATGTGTACTTTGTTGGTGAGCGAGCCGGACACCTTTGGCTGCTAACTCAGCAAAGAATCTGACATGGATTAGCATACAGCGGCCACGGCCGTGACCCAAAGACCCTCGTTCAGGTGAACGCAGCGATTGTTGATCATGCTCTAACCGCGCTTAGCGAACTATGTTTGAAGATGGAGTTCTTCGTATTGCAGACCGGTGGAAAGGCAAGTGAACTAACTACCCTGATCTGGTTTTCCAATTCTAACATCAATAAGGGATACGGCGCAGTCGGGGCTGGATGGCCGCCTGCGCCCTGGAAGGAAGACATTCCTCGCATGCCGGAGCCATACGCATCGGACATCTTCTATTATGCGCAGTACGATGTAGTGGCCAAACACGCCGCAAATAAGTCCTGGAAATGGTCAGAGATCAGACCATCTTATATCGTGGGTTCATTTCCAAACTCCCTAGCTTAGTTCTCATTATGTGAGTCTTGTCGTTTCACGTCGTTCTAACTCGACCTGCGTTCTACAATAGCCGGGATTTGTTCCTCAGCACAACGCGATGAACATCGCACAGTCTCTTGGTCTGTTTCTTTCCTACTACCGCTCTGTGAAAGGCTTGGGGGCCGAATGTGTCTTTCCGGGGACACCCGAGGCTTGGACAGCACTCCGCACTGAATCATCTCAGGACTTGGTTGCCCATTTCCACATTCATGTCTCACTACTCGGCAATGAGACAAACGGGCGCTCCTTCAATGTGGGAGATGGCGATGCGGTGTCGTGGGAGCTAACGTGGCCGGTTCTGTGCAAGTATTTCGGCCTGAAGGGAGTTGGTCCCTTGGCTCAGAACGGGGAGGAGGTATTCGGTATTGAATGGTTGATGGCCGAAAGACATCATTGGCCGGACTGGATACAAAAGCAGGGCCTGAGGGAGAATGCTTTGGAAGACATGCAATGGGATAGTCTCCAGATCTGTCTGACGCTCCCAATCCGTATTGACTTCGATTTGAGTGCATCACGTGGAATCGGATTCCTAGAGACATTGGGAAATGGCGAGGGCTATATGATTGCATTTGATCGGCTCCGAGAAGCTCAATTCCTTCCATAGACTACGTGAAAGAAAGTCAATTCTGAATTTAATTGCTGTTATAGGTCGTTACGTTATTGATTGATGAAAGCAGCTCGTCGTAGCTATAAGTAGGAATTGAACATAGTCTTTTTTTATTATTTTTATACCGATTTGTGAACATCAACTCTCTGGAGAACGGTCGAACAAAAGCTTTATCCTCTGTGCAGAAGAAAGATCTTTGAGATGTGATGTGATCTTTGCTGAAAGAAAAAGCCTAAGTACGAATACTTGAAGGGGTGTTCAAATACCGCCATCGTGAACTACAGATACAATTAGCATTTAGCCGAACTGCTAACAGAAAGATGTCAAGCTGGACTTAAAGAATATAGAGGGAAAAAGCTTTAGAATTACATTCAGCTAAAATGTTACCTGTGAATAGGGGGCTCGTAACTGAAAAATGACTCTTTCTACTTTTTCGAACAGATTAGATTCTAAACAGAGACGAACCAATTCCTTATCCTCTGCCGAGTCGGAGATTAACTGTCTTCCTTATCATGCCGGCTTGGTCCGAGAAGATATTGAACAGTTTATTGTTGTTCTCATCATCAATTGAGGATAATTCTCACGAAGCCAACCTCCTGTCACTGCGCCTGCTTTACAATGTTCTTGATCTGCAGAACTAAAAGTACGCTTTGTATTGTGAAGTCTTAAAATCCGTGTCTATGAGGCAGGGCTCTGCAAACTGCAACTACTATCGAGTCCAAAAGTAGCATTTCGTAACTGTCGATTCCTTACCCACATGCTGGTATCAAGACAACCAGATAGGCTCAAAGGTGTACTCCTGATTCCGGCTGTGCGAACAGAACCGCTTCGATTCAAACCATCCGACCCAATTTGAAACTGATTACAAATTCTCTCACGTCATCATTGGCTAGGAATTGCGTCAACACTACTCGGCCGTTGATAGACCTCTCGTCTGGTATCGACTATGCGATTGTGAATTATGTTGAAATTCCGCCATATACGTTCGACTCTTCGTCAGGGCCATCCCGAATTGGTAAAGACAGCCAGATGAGATAGCTGCGCTTGAGCAACCTTTCAAAGTACTAGGTGAAAGGCAGCGTCTTGCGTCGGTCCGTGACCACGTAGCTAGAAAAGGCTGCCGGATGGATGGCGTGGTGTCAAGGTCCGTATGTCTCTGAACTACTTCTTCGGCACAGAGACCTCACAGCTTATTATTCGAGTTGTCGGTCAAGGGTTTTGCTACGCCGCATTCAAGGCCTGATGATTATCAATAAACCTTTTGTGGCGGTTTGCAGGGTAGTAGTTGCAGCCAAGTGATCGCATTGATCTTCCTGTTTCGGGTCTATGCTATCCTAGCTGAGGATGCAAGGACTCAGCAGCTATCGTTTTGGGCTTGAAGAAAGTCAATTTGGCTTCCAAAACAACCTTGGCATTTGTATCGTCCAGTACCATATCGGACGATCTACGCCCTTAAACTTGGTTCAGGAGGATGATAATTTTTGTCGCAACCGGGAAAACGAATCCCAGCAGGCCTCGAAAGCTTTCTACTCATAATCAATATCATCCGGACGATCCGAGAGATCCTCACTCTGTTCCGCAGCTTATCTCTAGAACTACTCGCTTAGCGAGGGTGCCAGCGAAGATTAGCTTTAATTGCGTGTTAAGCATCTCGCGGTTTGAAGCGGAGTTTCCAATTACGGAAGAAAGAGATCATACAATACAAGGTGCGGTGTCTGGCAAGATTCCGTCGCTAGTATGAAATGGGATGGTAGATGAAATGTCGGCCTAAAATCATCCCGTCCCAAGACAGTCTCTGACTAAGCTCAAGCAAAAGCATAAATACGTCCGAGGTAGCGACAAGCCAGGTTTCTATCTGCTGTTGGTCCTACTCATTTGCTCTACTTTTTTTATTTCAGCACATAAGATGTCTCTGAGAAACTCCCTTGAAGAAACTGCCACTGGATGGATCTCGGATCTGGAAAGTGCTTCATTAGACAATGTTGTCTCAAGGTGGACTGACGACATTCACTACAGTCTTCACCCAGATACGGAGGGAGTTTTCCCAATGACTAGAGAACAGTAAGTGGTAAGAACGTATTAGCATGTGTGTTACATTCTTATGCCTTTAATCATAGATTCAGAACATACAACCGGGCGGCAGATTTCTTTAAGCTACTAAAGGAGTTCAAGATCAACATCAACGAGATGTACACCGATGTTGCGAAAAGAACAGTGACGATGCTTTGCAGCAGCACGGGGAAAGTTGACGGTCATCCATACGGAACTGACTACGTCTTTGTGCTCACTATGACTGAGGATGGAAAGAAGATCGAGAAGTTGTCTGAGTGGCCAGACTTTCACAAAGTCCAACAAGTGCTTAATAAGACAGTAGGCTAGGACTTTCAGACGCTACATATGTTCGGTAGTTCAAACAAACGTGAACAATCTACAGTACTGGAATGCCGTATGACAGTATGCATATTAGTATTAAGTTAAAGGGATTTGAGGTCTTATATTTATCTCCAACTCTTTCATCGTATTTGTGAATGTTGAGTCAGTGAACGATTGAGAACGCGCTATAAGTCGGTATATGCTATTCGTCCAAGAGACATTTCCACTTTCAACATAGACAGAAACAAGAGGCCGGAAGTAGAGTGGTGAGGTAAGAAACTGCAGCGCCGATATGGTATACCATGGGGTTGGTCAGAGTGTAAAGAGTAAGCATAAACTAGCACAAGGCTGACGAATGAACGGGTAGGTTTTGTTTGTTAGATTACGAAACGAAAGCGGGTGAAGATGCAAAAGAAAGACTGCGAAGATATGGCGGATTCAAAGGGTTGTCTAGCATGCCTGAGTTCGAGTCCGCTCGATGCAGTGTCTTGGTTCTGTTCAATGGCCGACCATACATGCGTCTTACATGCCTTGCTAAGGTTACATACAGTCAGCTTTCAAGGTGTGTTGCATCATCCGCTTGAGTCGACGAGTATGTTAGGTGGTACCTTTGCCAGGAAAAAATTTATCTACTCTTTGATGTACTTGATGGGTTGGCTTTTGCGATTTGTCAATTGTTTTATTCTACCATCCTGATAAATCCTTCATGCCTTTACTTTCTCCACCGTCTCTCAAACCCAGGCTGAAAGTCGAGTAGAGGACATCATTCTTTGGTTACAGGTCAACTCAGTCCGATGACTCTTCGGCCACAAAATGATACTACTTGAACAGTTTGTAAGACTTCTTGACCACTTCAAGAGGACGCATACAGTAAAGACACCAGCACGACGTCTGCCTTTGTCTGGGTGATGTCCGCAAGGGCTCAGGAGCTCTCTTTTCGTTGGACAAAGAGCTCACGCTTCCATCCAAACCACTTTGCCATTCTTTTCGCCATGATCCGCAACATAACTGGATCAATCTTGTCAACAGGATGTGGTTTATGGAAGACGATCTTGCCTCCTTCTCCGGATGATTGCGTAAACGCTACGGCCGAACCGCTGTTGTTTCTCGCGACAAAGCCCGCATCAACCATCGCATGAACAAATCTATCCCACAATTTGTCCTTCACGACTTCATCCTTGTTGGGATACATGAGTTGAAAGACCGCCAACGATTGTTTAGTCACTTCAATGATGGTGTCGGTGGATTTCTCGGGTTCGCTGCTTGCATGTGTCGCAGCATCAAGGTTCTCTGTGTCGCGGGCTGCCGGGGCTCCCTGTCCTCCCCGTGTTTTCGTTTTCTCACGGCGTGAGATGGTTGACGATGTAGTTCCAATGTCAACCTCGCGGAAGAGACTGGTGAGGTTCGATGTATCATGTTGCTGGTGCATGTTGGCGAGGATCCCGTCTTCTGCCTGCTTTTCCTGTTTGGGGTACTCCTCAGTCGAGTGCGCTGAAATGGGCTTGATAAGGTCGTTAATACTTTCTGGACTGAAGGCAGAACTGCGGAACTCCTTTGTGACGATTTCTCTGATCGAGGTCCAGAACTTCTCGAGGGCGGCGCGGAGATCCTGAGACCGTGTGATCCAGTCAGCGTTCTTTGGACCTGTTGGTTGTTTCGCAAAGTAGAAGTCCCTGATAAGTGACGTCCCTATGTCATGAAGGTGACCCATGTCATTTGGATACCTGTCGGCGGGTCGCGGGTTCCAAGGCTCTCTGTTCTCTGTGGCCCTGACGTCGGCCACGGTTCTCGCTGCGTTCTGGGGTCTGTGTAGACGTACGGCCAATAGCATCTCATGACAGGTTGAGAGGTCTGAGAGTGCCTGATAGGTTGTTTCATCGAGCCTTTTCTTTTCGGACGGATTGCTTGACAAGTGGTCTTGCAGCATCGTGAATAGCATCGCATGGTCAAACAGGTTCTGGTCGGTAGGCTCCAATTGCAACTGCATCAGACACCAGTCGAGTGGATCGTCAGTAAGTAACTCCTTCGTGTTGTTAGGTACCTTTCGTTTCAGGACGGCAGTTGCATAGAGTGATTTTGAATTAGGAGTGAAGCTCCAGTATCTCTGGAAGCTCGGAAGAAACGTCACAAACTTCTTCAGACGCTGTGCTCGGTATAGGACTTGGTTGAAGAGAAGGAGTTCAAGGGCAACGAGTGCCTTGTCGTAAGATGGCGGCAAAGCGGTGCCGGGATGTATCTCGTCGTGGAACTTGTTGTGCTCCTCCTTGACATGCTTGCACTCCATTTCGATCCACTTCCACCAGTGATGACTCAAGACTTCACCATGGATCTGTTTAACCACGATCACAGCTCTTTGGTCCTCAGAGGCTGTCTTGGAATATTCAGTTGCGAAAAAGAGCTTGAGATATCTCCTAGTATATGTGGTATCGGTCTGGAGAAACCATAGGTGGTCTCCGGTCTCGTCTAGTCTGGTCTTGGCAAGCGTGAGTAGGTAGTTTATATCGAATAGTGGAGGCGGAGAGAAAGCTTGATTGGTATAAGGGGACCAGAACTCGACCGTACTGATCTCGTGGAAAGCTTCACGGCTGAAAAGGTCTCGCCACCTCTCAGCTCCGGGCGGTTGAGCGGGATCTACGCCGCTGAGAATGTTCTCCGTGATACTGCAAAGGACTGTCAAAAGGTGCATCTGTGCTTCAAGGACCAGCTGGGCCCGGGCAAATCCCATGGTGTCACCTCGGTGGGCGGCCTTTTCCTCCCAGTCCACCAACGATCCGTATTCATGTCCGTACATAATCACACTTTTGGCCGAGAAGTCAACGTGAAATTGCCCAGCGACCCAGCCAAAGGTAAGTTGTCGACTGTCAAAGGTGGCCCAATTTTGAGGTGAGTTGAATGCCCTATGTTGGAGTAGCGCGAAGAGAACCGTGGGGTTGCTCTTGAGGACGTGTACGTTCAACCAAGGTAACATGAGTTGCTTTCTCCGGCTCGGTCTTCTTGCATGTGCCTGCACTCTCTCATGAGTATAAGAAAACCGTGGCAGAAGCCACTTTTCGCTTTCCAAATAAGGAACCGCTTCTTTGAGCAAGCTTTGTCTCTTGGTTTGACTGTATTTCTTCCATCTGCTTAAGAGAAGGTCCCCAAACGATTCGATGCGATTTCTGAGTAGCGTCTGCTGTTGATGAATATCCTTCAGGGCTGCTGTGGCCACCTCTTTGGCTTCTTCATCAGAGATTCTTTCCCGGTAGGAAAAGTTCGGGGTGCGTTGCTGATCAACAGTGTAGAAAGTTTGCTGGCAGTCGACGCATTCGCATGGTGGTTCCGCGATGGATGCTTCGATGGCTCGGAGAGATGCGCGATACTCGCATGGAGATATTCCATCATCTTTGACGAGAGTGAAGGGATTCATTGTTTCGTTGGTGATCAACGCGTTCGTGTAGAAGTGGGAAGAGCTTCAAGATTACGAAAGGATTCGAGATTGTGAAGAGATTCGAGATTGTGAAAAAGTTAAAGGAGTATGAAAATATTTTGGTCGAATTTGTTTCAGGCAGCAAGAAATACCATTTCATAACAGCAACATTGGTGGTAATCAAGGTGGGGCAATCATAACCTCGCCGACTTCACTTATCTCATTTCTTTAGTGGGCGCCATTGATATAAAAACTACCTAGTAGTGCCTGAACAGTGGAACACATTGAAGTCGCAAGTGACTCTGTTCAGCACAAGAAGTGTTCTAGTCTCAACAAAGTCGCAAACTACCACAGGTAAGCATGATTGCAGTCTCGTCCTTGGTGTCTTTTAAATCTGGTGGAGTTCCTCTTCGACTTTGAGTCTGATCAATGGCCTGCACCTCATCTAACCCAGCGGCCAGCCGGAGACAATCACTTCCCTCTTTAGTGTCTTGATCACCCAGTTTCAGTATAATATGGAAATTTGCAGATTTTGCAATTCTGGTTGCTGAAGAGTCGAACCGAGACTGCAAACCAACAAGCAAGGAACAACATACGGAGAGTCTCGATTACAGGGCCAGCCAGTGCAGTGTAAACAATGGTACACACGTGTGGCCTTTTGTTCCAAAGCGAACATCAAAACATCCCAGCCGCCTCTGTTGAAAGCATGAATAGTTAGGCTTTACGAGCAAGGGCACCTGAACAAACCAAAAGATGGGGAACACGATGATATATAGTAGACTGGTAAGAGGATTGAAGGGTTGAAAGAAAATGGTGTGATCAGAGTGCAGGCTGAACAGTGCCATGTCACGTACACGTGGGGCTGTACTTACTCTCCCCCAAAGGAATAGGTAAGCCTCTTTACCTTGTCCTGTTAAATTCCTACACGCGATGCTCTCTCTTCTTGAGACTCTTTTCAACAAAACACCATCGCCTCCCTCACACGGTATTACCATCGCCACTTTCTTAACACAAATTCATCAACACGACACGAGGTCTATCGCGAATCGCTTTCTTACTCTACGCGTTGCCATCACAGACATCAGGTGAGCTTATTCAAGTACTGAATCTTCGTTTCATTTCTCAGAAGGTCCTTCCTCTTCCTCATCATCCTCATCATCCTCATCATCCTCATCAATCACCTTACCTGCATCTTCCTCTACGCCATCAACATCATCAAGAGTGCCTTTTACGACTTCAAAAGCTTCATCATCATCAAAACCACGCTCTCACTGGCCATTCCATCTTGTCTGTTACCCTCAACACTTCTCTCTTCCTCTCTGTCATCAAGATCATCACAACCTGAAATCCCATCGAGACCATCTGGAATCATCTGCACCTATCATCTCATCGTGTGCCCTCGAGGCTTAGCTTCATCTCGGAAACAGTGTTCACCTATAGTGAAGCCAAACAACTAACGATCCTCTCTATTGTAGCATATTTTCCCCCAACATCAAACCCACATACTTTACACTTCGAAGATGGCCGACAAAGCATCTGCAGTCGTAGCCACGAGCCAGTCCAATAATGCCTCGAAAAAAGCTCTTCGTCATGCCAAAAAGGCCAATAGGAAGGCCACGGAGAAGGCCGCTGAGAATGCGAAGGAGACGGCTGCCTCACAAAGTGAATCTCGGGCTGAGACCGCTATTGATCTAGACGAAAACGTCGAAATGTATGCGATAGAAAAGAGGATCCACGAGAAAGCCGCCCAGAGAGTAGCTGACCAAAGGGCCTACTGGAACTTATCGGTTGAGGAGCTCAAGGCCGTTGACCCCAACTATGGTAAGTGTGATGTCTTTCTAGACCTTGTTGAATTGCTGCTGATGGTTCATGTAGTGGAGTTTCAACCTGTGTGGAGCGATAGCGAGGAGATTGATCAACTGATGAACTACTGGACGGAATGAAGCCATCAACTCCAACTACGGCATGTGCCATATCGCCTTGGAGGTGATTGTGTGTCAATGTCCTGATGCAGAGATCACTCAAGGAGTTGAGAACAGCGGGACTCTTGGTTGGATGATTGATGACTAGAGAGAGAAAGGGAGACAAAAGCAGTTTCCCAATGAAAAGATTTGTATGAGCTACTTTACGACATCATGGGACAGCTGTATGAGAGAGGAGAAAATGATTGCGGTGAGACATTCAGGCAAGCAGACCGCCACTAGCAAATTTATCGCCTTGGCAATCAACGCTTCGCAAGATCTCACGGGTGTGTATCGTGGCGCGTATGAGTTTTCATGGTATAATCCGGGGAACCATAACACGATGACGCCGAAAGCAAATCACCTCCCTCCTCGAATTGCAACTTACAATGCCGTCGTTACCTGGGAGTTATATCATCACAACCCGCCTAGAATGGCGCAACATCTACAAGATGGATTAATGGATATTTGTCAACCAAGATTGATAAGGTCTATGCGTTTTGTTAGTAGATCAGATAAAATTAGTCAATAACTCAAATAAGGTTCCACAAGGCGCAAACAGGCTCCAAACTTCCAAAGGGCGCAAACAAGCGCCCCGCTAACCAGTCGATTTAAGAAGAGTGGTAGATTAGGTTGAATTAATCAGCAGGGCGAGCCAGCAAAGCTCGTAAACAATAGCAGGGACCAGGGTACTCAATGTTTGGCCCTGGTTGAGGTATGAGTTGTCTGAGAGCTTGACCATGACAAATCCGACCATGTTATGAATCACTGATCTGTTAAGTAGGTCTCTCAACTAATGAAGAACTACCGAGCCATATATACCGGTATCTATAAACCATGAATGAGAGCATAAACGACAGCAACAACAACAATAACAACAAACACTGTCTCTTTTGCAGAAACGTGGATTCAAGATGTCACTTACTCGAATCGCTATCGCAGGTATAAGTTCAATTGTTTTGTCTACTACTGATAGACTTCTACCCAATCTAATTTTGTATTCGCTAATCGGTACCTCACAGGCAACTGGCAACCTTGGGCCAGCTATTTTGACGGCCCTGCGTTCCTCAAAGCTGTTCGACATCACTGTTCTGACTCGAGCGACCTCCAGGCATAAGTTTCCAGACGATGTCAAAGTTTCACGTGTCGACTATAAGAACGAATCCTCTTTCATCGAAGCGCTGCGTGATCACAAGGCTGTTGTTTCTACTCTCTCTATCTTTGGGGACAATGCCCAGGACGCCCTGGTAGACGCTTCCATCAAGGCTGGCGTTAAGCGTTTCATCCCGTCGGAATTTGGAAGCGACACCTCGAACCCACTGGTCGCCAAAATCCCAATTTTTGCGCCAAAGGTACAGCTCCAGGAATACTTGAAGACCAAAGCACGCGAACATGATGGCTTTTCATACACTTTCATCTTCAATGGCCCGTTTCTTGACTGGGGCCTAGCGGCAGGCATGTTGGTGGATATCAAGAGCAAGTCAGCGACACTTCGAGATGGAGGCGATGTCCTCTTCAGTTCGTCGCGACTCTCTTCAGTTGGGCAAGCTGTCGTGGGAGTTCTTTCCAACCTCGATGCCACAGCCAATAGGGTTGTTTATGTCAAGGATGCTGATGTGTCGCAAAACCAACTGATACGCATCGCCAAAGAGCTTGATCCCTCTGGCACGTGGAACACCACCGAGGCAGAGACTGCGGTCGAGGAGCGAGAGGCACTGGAGAAGTTCAACCCTACTCAACCTGACATTGGAGTGATTTCTAAGTTTCTCTTCAGAGCCATTTTTGGGCAAGGTTTCGGGGGCAAGTTTGAAACTGTTGACAACGAGCTGCTCGGGGTCAAGGGCTTGGATGCTCAAGGAGTGAAAGAGGTGGTGAAGGGTGTTCTAGGTGCTTGAAACTCTATTGTTATCAGACTGGATCGTCTACAGTCGTAAAATAACTACAACGTGTGGCAAAACCAACTATGTAGTCAATAGGTGCTCTGTAATAGTGGTTATAGTCGTGTTTGCATTTTCATATAGGCTTACTTACATCGATCTTACGAGTATTGAATTCATTCTTCATGCATAAATTGTTGTGTTATCTGCGGAACGGGATAATTGATGGTCAGCTGTTAAAAACTTAGTACTCTTCTAGCTAATAATTGAGATCTCCAATGTCTGTATCCCACCCCCACGCATTTATAATGATATCAACACCGTGATTTTAAGCGAATCCGCCGTATTCGGCACGTCAATTTCACTACAATCACCTCTTTCACCTGTGGCATTAATAATCAGACCATCTAGAAGTGCGGTCTCTGCATTAAAAAGGTTCGTTGCCGCCCTTGTCGAGCTACAACACGACCCAACAATAACTACGTTGTCACTTCAAAAGATCATCCTTCTGTTTCCATCATCATAAAAATGACCATCATCAACAAAGTTGCCCTTGCTGGTGTAAATTTGTTCACCACCTGGTTAATGAAGATGTTTAACACAGTATAAAGAAAGGACATCTCGGCTCCGCCGTACTGGACCAGCTTCTGAAAAATGGCTTCGACGTCACTGTTTTAAGCCGCTCTGCTTTTGAGGCACCTTCCAGAGCTAAAGTTGTCCAAGTCGACTACTCTTCCGTTGATAGCCTGTCTGCGGCTTTGAAAGGCCATGATGCCATTATCAGTACCCTAAACACAGTAGCTACTCTTTCTCAAAAGATTATTATCGACGCTGCCATTATCGCTGGCGTAAAGCGTTTTATCCCGAATGAGTTCAGCTCAAGCGGCACTGATCCGAAGGCGAGAGATATCCCCGTACACAAGAATGTCAACGAAATCCAAGACTATTTGAAGGGAAAGGCACAAGCCGGAAAGATTGAATACACGATTGTCTCCACTGGACCATTTCTTGAGTACGCACTCGGCAGCCCGTTGTTCTTAGACTTTCACAACCATACCATCGACTTATACGGAGATGGAAATGTCCGAATCAGCACCACTAGTATTGGTGGCATCGGTCAAGCAATTGCTGGTGCTCTCAAAAGGCCCGATCAGACAAAGAATCGCGTCATCCATGTCCATGAAGCCGTCATTACCCAAAATCAACTTCTACAGCTTGCCAAGAAGGCTGCACCGGCAGCTACATGGACTGAAAACAAGATTGAGCCCGAGAAAGCACTTGAAGCAGCCACGGACAAGTTTATTCAAAGTCCAACCGACCCCTCGTCTCTTGTAGGGATACTTAAAGCCGCCATACTTAGCGGCAAATATGACACTGAGTACCAGGAGACCGACAACGATGTTGTGGGGTTGCCATTCCTTTCAGGTGAGGAGCTGGAGAGAAGGCTTCTGTCACTACTTACTGAAAAGGCAGAGTAATGGAACTCTGTCGTTAGGATGGCAGATGAATAGACCTTTCTAAAGGAATATGCAATTTGTCAACCACCTATTGACGTCTTGTGTGAGATGCAGCCCCGGTTTGGAACAATTGTCGTACTTGAGACACCAAAGAGTTTTTGTGATCTTGAATTTCAAGATCGCTCCCTGCTTTACTAATCATGGTTGGGCGAGCTAATTCAGAAGAAATTATGCTCGTTTAATCGGAGGGATCTGTCTCCGATATTCATTATCCCTTGTACTTCCTCTTGGACAACGTCACCTTTGTGTTTTTATTATCACATTCATTAGAAGGTGCCCGCCTATCAGGCATAGTCGGAAATAAATTTTACAACTGACTCTGCTGCTCAGCATGCAGTTCCTACTAACTCTTGCATACCCACCCACCCTCCTATTTGAATGACCTTTCACAAGAAGAATACCACCAGACGATGGCAGCTCTACTCCTCAGCTTAAGCTCATTCCACTTTAACTGCCAACGGGCTGGATAGTGAACTATCTGCGGAACTGTTACCAACCCAGAAGGTAAACGAACCAGTATCCAGCTGATATTCCCCGTCATACCAGTAGCCAAGCTCCTGCACAGGAATCTCATAGCCCACTTGAGATGTCTCTCCTGAGGCTATCTCCACCTTTGAAAACCGGATGAGACGTTTGGTCGGAAGAGAAATTCGACCATAAGCTTGTTGGGAGTAGACCTGCACTACTTCCTTACCCTGGGACTCTCCAGTGTTGCGCACCTCCACCGTCAGCTTGATGGTGTCTCCTTTGCCGTAGGTAGTGCGATCAACGGCCACATTGCTTATGTTAAAGGTTGTGTAGCTCAGTCCATATCCGAAGGGAAACAAGTAGTTCTCGGCAATTGCAGGCCATTGCATTGCGTTGGCACCCTGCCAATCGCTCACCAAATGGTCGTAGTAAACGGGATTCAGTTCAGAACTGTAGGGGAAAGTGATGGTCAACTTGCCACTAGGATTAACCTTTCCTGTAAGGATGTCAAGAACTCGCCATGCAGGAATGTGTGAATGATGGCCTTTGCAGATTGGGCCATTCCCTGCAGCTCAAACGGTTGACCTCCGGTCAAGATGAGAACGGTTGGAACTCCCGAGGCCAGAACATCGGAAAGAAGTTTTTCTTGCAAGCCTGGTAACTTCAAAGATGCGTGAGTGTTGCCCTCACCATCAGTGGTCTTTTCACGTAAGGGGTCCTCCCAGCCCACTGCAAGAGCACCAAGCACAATAACGGCCAACCCAGCTTCCTTGGCTGCACTGACAGCAGATTCGATATCGGCACCCTCCTTCTCAATGAAATCGCAGCCACGAACATGAACGACGTTGCCAGCTCCAAACTGATCCTTGGCGGCATCCAGGAACGTCAGGTTGTGGTTATCAGCATTTGTCCAAGCGCCGTATGTGCCAGGGTTGATGATGTCGGCGTAAGGCCCTAGAACAGCAATCTTGGACGGCGAAGTCAAGGGAAGAATCCCGTCGTTCTTGAGTAAAACAATGGACTCCTGGCTGATCTGCTCGTTAATCCTAAGGTGTTTGTCGGATCTTAGCACTTTGGTGAGAGCTGTCTTATTTACCGCTAGGTCTTTGTCAAAGATTCCCAGCTCAAACTTGAGCTTCAGCAGGCGTCGGACAGCCGAGTTCACGTCTTGCACCACCGAGTCCACTGTCTTGTTTTCTGCTAGACTTTCGAAGGCAGACGGGAACCCAATGGCCAGCTCGAGCTCCACCCCGGCTTTCAATGATTGAATCGCCGCGTCACTGCGGTCCCGCGCAGTTTTGTGGGTGTTCCAGATCATGTTGATAGCATCAGCGTCAGACACGATAACTCCATCAAACTTGGATTCCTTGCGAAGAAGATCTTGCAGCAGATATCGGTTCGAGTGGGCTGGTATTCCATCAATTGTCGAGTAAGAAGGCATGACTGACGCGGGCTTCAGGCCTTTTCTTCTCAGGATGTTGATGTAAGGAAGGGCCAAGGTGTTGTAAATGTGATTGGCGCCACCCCACATCGAAGCCTGATTGACACCACCTACACTTGTGCCGTAAACATAGTGCTTTACGGTAGTTGCAACTTTCATGAAGCCAGCGTCATCCTTCTCCTGCATGATTTCGACAAATGCCGCACCGTACTCCCCATTCATCCATGGGTCTTCACCATACCTATGGAAATCAAAATTAGCTTGCCGTTAAATGCAGACACAAAGGGCAATCCCTACATCTCGCCAACTCGTCCGTTACGTGGATCACGAGCGGGATCGACCTCTGGTGAGAGGATCCAGTTAATGCCGGCAGCGTGAAATTCCTCTCGAAGTGCTCTGACGACATCTTTGTAAAGCTCAAAATTCCAGCCCGTTGCCATGGAATGCGTCGCCGGGAATAACGATGTGCCTAGCAGAGTGATACCGTTGACTCCATCTCCAATGTTAACAAAGGGAATGCCCAGCCTATGTTCCTCCTTGGACTTAGCAATGAGGCTGGATAGAACAGGAATTGCTTCCTCCGCGTAGTTCAGGTATGATCCAGGAGCTGTCCGTGATTGTCAGATTATGGGCCGTAGCACGTGCTCAAAGACTTAACTAACAAATCGTTCCGTTGTGCAGGACAGCAAGATCCCGATACTTGGTGGCATTGTAGGTGCTGTTCTTTTCAAGAATTCCACCGATACCACCAAGTTGGCCGATCTTTTTTTCCCAACACATGTGGCTGAGTAGATCCTCTACTCGACGTTCGACTGGTGCCCTAGGGTTCAGGTAAGTGGCATTCCTTACTGGTAAGTGGCATTCCTTACTGTACTGTTGCAAAATGACCCGTCCGCCGTCTTGGCCACTGCGCCAGTCGCCAATAGGCACGTCGCGAGAAAACACTTAATGATCATTGCCATGGAGGTTTAAAAGAATTGAGGGTGTGAAGCACTTGTTGAGTTTATGGTTTTAGTATATCAAGGCTTCTCATGAAATTGACAGATATTTATATACGTGAATTGCGTCGCTGTTAGTCGTGCCGAGAATCAAGATTGTAAAGGTCGTCGAAGCTCGGTGTAATAATAACACGGCTTGTGAACCTTGGCAACAAGGTACTTCTATCATTTTCCTTCTTTTCTATCAAATATTCATCCTACTCCGAAGCGTTGACTCCCCCTGATTGTGACATAAAATCATTCACCGGCTTTGAGTTGATGTGATTGGTTGCTTGGCTCGGCTTTGGCGTGTTTTGATTAGCCTTGTCAAATCAGGGGGTCGTAGGGTTCTTCTTAATCTGGGATCTACAATTACGCGGGGTAATATCCTGGGGAAGATTACGACATCAATCTGTCTGGTACGAGGTAGCTCATTGTGGTGCGAGTGATTGTATTTGTGGATAATATTCTCTCGGCATGAATGAGCCAAGGATTACTCATGAAGAGGACGTGGGGTTTTCCAGTATCCCTACTCATAACTGTCGATTCAAGGATTGTTAATATGACTATTAATAATTACCCCGAGTTTCCAATGGAGTTCACTTCTTCCCAGCCGGAGATATCCAGCATATTGCCATCTTTGCCATATCTCTTTACTGAGGAATGAGGTTGAAAAGAGATACCACCTGAGGTACAGATACCGTTAAACGGTTCGCGTAAATATAGTAACCAAATACCTGATCGACTTTGGGCTTGGTTATATTTAAGAAAGGAAGAATCCATTATGTGTCCTGGAGAGGGGAAGATCAGGCGTGGACTGCTCAGGGTAACCACGCGATTCGGTCTTGTAAAACTTTCTAATACAAGGTGGCGTTCTTCTTGATCAGGTCACTCGGAAGACTGACTCCGTCTCTCTCTTTATGGTTCTAGATGCATGTGTGTGTATTTCGATTCAAATATCCAAGATTCACCATGTCAGAGGGCTATAAAGATTGCTCCCTACCGCACAATACGCAATCGTCTCTGGCTGCATCACACTCTAAATAAGGAAGCAATACATCATGATCTATACAATCTTCACTTTTATAATTCTTTTTCTCTACTACCAATCCACCTATGCCCAAGCGTCCTGTAATGGCGAATTTGAAGCAGTTTCTGCAAAATCTTTCATCGCCAGTATAAGCCCAGGTTGGAACCTCGGCAATTCCCTCGATGCATTTCCCCAAGAAGGTGATTGGAATAATGCTCCTGTTACCGAAGATGTTTTCGACACCGTAAAAAAGGCTGGGTTCAAAAACGTTCGTATTGCAGGTAAGGTGGTTCGACACTCATATGAGCTCCGCTAATGGCTAGTGACCTGGGCACATCATTTTACCGGTGCTTCAAACGAAGGGGACGCCCCAGAATGGACAGTTGACCCCAGTTGGCTCGAACGTGTTTCACAGGTGGTGGCCATGGCCATTGACCGTGGCCTTTATGCTATTGTGAACGTTCACCATGACTCAGCGCTATGGGCTGACGTGACCAAAGAAGATGCGAATCTAACAATGATAGAGGAGAAATTCTATAGGCTCTGGTATCAGATTGGGGTCAAACTAGCATGTTTACCATCTTCTGTGACATTCGAGCCTCCCAACGAGCCTCCTGGTAACACGGCTAAGCATGCTCAAGAGTTGAACAAACTGAACAACATTTTCCTGCAGGCAATCAACGATGCCGGAGGTTTCAATCCTCAGCGAGTCGTTACGCCTGTTGGGCCTGGAGAAGACATCATTCGGACAAGCTTGTGGTTTGAACGGCCAGATAACTCGTTCCAAAACCCATACGCTCTTCAAGTTCACTATTATTCACCTTGTTGGTCTACCAAGAACCCCGAAAGTAACACATGTTAACAAGATCAGATGCCTTTACATCCGCGGCATGGGGAAGAACCATTTGGGGCTCTGAATCAGATCAGGCGGCTCTGGAAGGGGACTTTACTCAGCTGAGAAGCAATTTTACCGATATTCCTGTTGTCATTGGTGAATGGCTCGTGAGTCCAATCTTCAGCGAGCCAGCTGCACGATGGAAATACTACGCCTTTATCAGCCGGACTGCAACATCATTCGGATTTGCGACGATCATTTGGGACAATGGTAACGATCATCTAGACCGAGAATCACACACCTGGCGAGACCCAACTTCAATCAGTGTTCACCAGAATGCCTTGATTGGTGTCAACAATAGCTTGCCGATCTCAACAATGGACTACTATTCAAAAGAACAATTGTCTTCTGCCTTCATATTCCACCGTATTGGCGACGAGATCAAGTCTTCGACACTTCAATTTCACTTAAATGGCAATTTGGTCATGTCTATCTCTGATAATACTTCAGAATTGATACTCGGAAGAGATTATCATGTTTCGGACGAGAATATCATCATCTCGGCATTGTACCTGTCTAATGTCATCAAGACGCAAGAGCCGGGCACTCAAGCAATTCTTCAGGTTTCATTTTCTTCTGGGACATCGATGCCTGTTTATGTCATACAGTGGGATGTCCCGACTGTTCAAACGGACCACTCACAAGCCATCGAAGGATCAAATCTGCAGATAGATATCGAATGGCACGGTTTGAAGAAACCGGCTGCCGTGGCAGCGTATAAAGCTGACTGGTCCTACCTTGTGGATGAATGGACTAACCAGCTTGGTCCTCTCGAGCAGGGCCGTACCACATATGGAGGACAGTGGATTTGGACATGTGAGTCTACTAATCCTCGATACTACATGCCTATAATGACCAATTAGGGGACCAAAATGGAATTACTATTACGAGTAATGCTGTCTCTGCAGTTATCTCTGGAGGTCAGGCTACCACATTTATCATTGAAGCATTCCCTCGTGTGCTTGAGAATAATGTGAACTATACTATTACGGTTTAGCAAACAGTTATTGTTCAGGTTGGTTGTCACTGCTTGGGAAAACTTGTCCCTACCAGGCTTTACATAAGAGCATTTCCATAATTTGTTGATATTATCATACATATTACAGCTAATAAGATCCCTTGTTGAAAGTAATACATACATATACTAACGATATAACAAATAAACTAGATAGAAACGTCACCAGAATAACCTATGTAAACGTTATGTAACATATGTTTCACGGATGACTACCCTAAGGCGAGCTGCGAGTAGAAAGGTCATGGCCGTCCCGGCGTTGACGAAGTGGGGCAGCCCGGATCAATACTGATCCGCGAGTCTTCGGCTGTTGCCGGACCCTGCTAACCAGGCTTAGAATAATTAACCAGACCATACCAAAGACAAATTACTTTTGTCTCCGTAGACCAACCAGTGCCTTCTATCAGAAGACCATGAATATGGACGCTTTCGCAGAATCGCCCCAAGGCCAAGGCCAAGACCAAGACCAAGACCCGGAAACTCATATTTCGACATCTTTTGGCGGGAATGAGGATATTTTCCAGGATTTGTCATTCTTCGATGTGGAGCAATTGGGTTCATTCGATGATCAGATGGAGCGCTGGCTGCGTGTCCCTCCTCCTGAGCTTGTTGCACAGGAGCTCCTGCCACCGACCGATTCTGAACACAGTCAAATAATTACCTCCGATATGGATTTATCAACTTTGATTGTTGATGCCGCCGATCCTACTGTCAGACACCTTCCAGCCAACTTTGGTGACACCATAGATCAAGCTTCCGCAGCAGCTAGTTCTGCAGATGACGCCACTTCTGAGAATCTAATCAAGGTTGGCAAACCGGGTACGAGGTTCAGTCGTGAGGCAGTCAAATTGCTCAGAAAATGGTTCTTGGCCCACAGCCATCATCCATTCCCCAACGAAAATGACAGGACAATGCTTCAGCAGCAAACCGGTCTTGAAAAAAGCCAGATAATGACTTGGTTTGCGAATACTCGTCGTCGCAATAACATAACCAAGACTAGGGACAAGTCGCCTTATCCCACAGAAGCTAGGGACATCTTACCACGACCCGGCACTCCTCTTCCACGTGATTCGTCCTCGATGAATCCGTTAGAACGATGGGTAGACTCGCCACCAGAAAATGAGCCTGTCTCGATGACTGTTATCGCTCGAGCTGTGGCCTCTAGTCCATCAGCCTGTATGAGACCTTGCTGAGTCTTGTGTTATTATTGTACTGACACCCACTTTGTAGCTGCTTCTGATGCCAGCTCCACTGGTCGCTTCATGAGGAGCTCCGAGGGTTCGGCTCCTAGTAGAGGCTCAGAATCCTCGGCAGACTCACATGGCGATCGTTCTACAGAAGGGCCATTTGACCCATTGGGCAATCTTCGCTCGCGTCGCAGGAGAACAAGAAGAAGAAAGGCCACGAAACGAGGTAATGAACAAATGTCATTGCTGAACCTAGCCAAGAAATATCAATGTACGTTTTGTACGGAAAGCTTTGGCAGGAAATATGACTGGCAACGGCACGAAAACTCAGTTCACCTACCACTAGAGAGATGGATTTGTTGTCCAGAAGGTCCGTTGATGAACAACCCCACAAACAACAATCATCTATCATGTGTTTTCTGCGGCCTGGTTGAGCCAGATGATGCACATATAGAGAACCATCATTATTCAGTGTGTCGAGGGCGGAGCGTTACTGAGAGATCATTCAATCGCAAGGATCACCTCTCTCAGCACTTGAGACTTTTCCACCAGAATGCCAGCTTTCTCGAGTGGTCCATGGGATCATGGAGGGTCAAGATATCTGATATCCGCTCTCGATGTGGCATTTGCAGTCACCAGATGACCAACTGGGAAGCCCGTGTGAATCATATTTCCGAACATTTCAAAATGGGGAAGTCAATGGCCGATTGGCAAGGCGATTGGGGATTCGACCCTGAGATTGCAAACATTATCGAAAACGGAATGCCTCCATGTACGGTCTTTCCATCTCCAGTGAGGAATTATATCTACTGACTTACTTTAGATCTGATTGAATTTGAGAGGACTACACCCTTGCCATTCGAAGGTGGGAAGACCTTGGCCGCCACTCCCAGTAGTGCCTACGAGCTGTTGAAGTTGGAACTGGCATACTTTATGCAGAGGTTCTACGACCGAAATTCGCGGATGCCATTCCCCCATGACATGCAGCTTGAAGCTTGCAGAATCGTCCTGGCTTCAGAGACAATGAACCAGGAGTCTTACCTTCCCCAGTCGTGGCTGCGTGATTTGCTATTTTCAGACTCACATATCGTACAAGAAGCACGGTTCAGTCCCATTCGAACGGCTTTGGAGTCGAGACTCTTTCCAATTCAAGTCAAAGAGAAGAGTACCTTGTTTGAGTCTTGCCCACTCGAAAAGGAGCTACATGATGCTGTCTTTTCTATGATTTTGATGAATCCAACTAACTATACGAGCGACAACGAAATAAGACAGCAAAGCTGTTTCATTATCGCGAAAATGGAGGATACGTCGATCACACCCTCGGACTTTATCGCCACATGGTTGATAAGACTAATCCATTCAGACAATAGCTGGATTTCATTGTTCCGGCAGCGGACGAACATTCCCCAGCTTTCCAGTGGCGAAAGTGGTGAAGCTAGACCAGGTGACTTTGAAGGCAACATCAGTGATTATAGCCAAGTCTATCAAACACTGGTAGCATACTTGGCAGAAACAAGAGAACTTGGCATTGACCCAAGTAACGATGATCTTAGATATCGAGCTCGGGTCGCAATCAATCCGAACCCGGACAAATGGGTACCGACAGCAGCAGACAACGAGCTATGGCTGAGCTCTTTTAGAAAGAGAAATCCACCGAGCACGATCACGCCCATCTCCAACCCAGACGCAGCATTGAACTTGAGTCTGGGCTCTGGCAGGTCTCATCACATCCCATCCTTAATCGAAGACCATGAGACCCTTTTGAACGCTCGCTCTTTAGTCACAGGAGCCACACACTTCGCAGCTAACGATTGGAACTACTACCAATGGCTTGAGGACGAGCTTCGCCGCTGGGCTGTGGCAACGATGTCACCTCATAACCCGACGCATCATATCCCCTCTGATGCAGAGTTCCAGCATCATGCTCGGATGGCAACGTATAATGAGTAAGTCTCCAGTAAACATTCATAGGACAGCGTTGTTGACATTGAATAGTGATGATCCTTTGAACCAGACCATTGCAGATAATGCTACCTGGCTAGCAAATCTGAAGGAGTCATTGGGTATATCGCGATAGCCAATGACATAAGGATATATATATCTATAGAATCTTACAAGGCCGAGTCAGTCCATGCGCGGCACCGGGTTCAATCTGCTCGTAGGCACATGACATTTGTTGGAAATGGCCATGGTTTACGGCTGAGGCCTGGGTGGACATGTTGGGAATCTCCAGATCAACCTGCGAGACAGTATCGGCGTGAGGGTCTTTTCGCTTAGTCATGATGTTGATTGTTCCTCTTGGCTGGTATTCAGGGTTCTTGAATCATTGCCGGTGTTGAATCATGTCGAATTGTGTGAGATTGAGATGGAGCTGTCCGTTCCATTGCCCGTTGTGACTTGACGGGGCTCTTGGAAAACAATCGCGTTGAACAGTTTCGTGAGGTACGGACGAGTGAATAGGCGTCGAAGAGGTTGAAAGCCGGAGGGTATTCTGGTCACCGCTTGTAATCAACACCAAGATATCTTCGCGTTGGATTGTCGTAGTGAGCGTTTTCTGAAAGCCGTAGCGTGGTTTCCAAGGTGGTGTAGATAGCGGCTGGATGGCGTAGGTGAGAATTGGAGTTTGCAGCAGTATGTTTCGCAATCTGACCCATCAGAACAGAATTGTTAACGCTTCTAGTCGAAAAATGAGGGTGAGTCGTGGCTTGTCGGTCTTCTGGTCTTTGCGATTGTCCTGGATGTCAGATCAAGCTGCGTAGCAGGGCTCTTTGGTGTTGGACGGGCCAAGTAAAATGCAAGATCTTGTGGAGGCGGGCTGCTGATGTTGCTTCCGGAGGTGAAGGTGGGGAGGGCAAGCAATGAGGAAGTCGACCCCCTTGACCGTGACAGGAAACTGAGACGTTAGCAGCGAAGTGTTACACAATAATGAGAAAACACTGAGAAGAGTGCAAAGGGAGGACTAACCCTAGAAAGTGTTGTTGCCATTTCTCGTATCATCTGAGAAGATGCTTTATTGGTCATGGAAAGAAGAAGTACCAGACTGGGCTGTGGAGAAGGAAATCATTGATTGATCACGCCAAGTAACTAGGGGGAGATGAAGAGTCGTGGAGACAAATAGAGGGCCTTACCGGTGAGTACATTTGGCGAGAAATTGCCCAGTACAAACATACACGTTCCTCTGGTCTTGAACAGCACAGAACACACACCCTTGCGCGATATCCAGTGAATGATGGCAGGCTTCCCAATCATTACAAATACGCTCTGTGTTCAACTCAATCCACATTTCACAGCTGAATTTTGAACCTGGGCATGAACACATGGACAGAGTTGAAGTCGACTTCTTCGCTGTCTACGCATAATAGGCTCCGGGGGTCTTTCTGCTCTGGCATCAATTTGGGAGAGGCTCGTTGGCGTCTCTTGCTTTGTGGGGCTCTCAAGCCATTGCACACATCAAGAATGCTGTAGCAGTGGTATTCCAACTGAGACTGGTTTCATACACCGCATGACGTGTTTGATGTTCTGTATAGCAAATAACACCTTTCACTCGGCGTTGCACAAAGTTGCATGGCTGCCACGTTTACTCTGGAGGCAACACAAGACGGAAGAAAGTCTATCACTGAAACAGCGGTACAAAAGCCGGAGATACACCATTGGAGGATGTTTCTGATGTGAAGTGGACAGCAGATTCTGGTTACCTAAACAATCTACGGCAAATAGTTACACAAGCAGCCTGGGTTTTGAGGCCAATCAACCTCAGGCTACAGCTTCCATTCACTGCCCTAAGTGTGACCTCTGATGCCTGGTTGCCTGGCTGCCCTACCGATTATGCGTAGTGCCGTCACACAACACTAAGAGTCACGCTGTGAATGCACCTTCTGCCACTGACTGCCAGTGCACGTCGGCACCTGACGCGTCAAGGCAAGAGCGCGCCTTCTCAGGCAACCTGATCTCGCGACTTGGTTATCTTTCACCTTCCCACCTAGCTTGACTTCCCAACTTCTCCCCATATTCTCTTCTCTTCGCCATCTAATCGTCTTCATCTGGCATACTCATCAATCACCACTCTCATCTTGTCGTCTCATCGACTTCACTCGTCACGATGGATGTCATCGACGGATCGCACGATCCTAACTTTCGTGCAATGTTGAAGGTAATCAAGGATGATGCCATCAAAGCCTCCAAGAAGAAGGGTCGACTTGTCACAGACCACCCCGAGGCGAAAACACTGATCGACCGATTTTTCGCCAAATTGATGGGAAAGTCTATTCTCACGCCCTCTTTGTCGCCCTTTGGAAAGATCGTTGGAGAGATCATCGGAGACTCTAACCCGTTTCCCAACGCAAAAATGGTCAACGACCACTTCAACGTACCTCTCATCACCCAAGTCATCAAGCCTTACCCTCCCTGTATCCTCTCCGAGAAAGACTTGAAGTCCATCAAGATCTCCGAAATGAGACTCCAGAGCCGCCACTGCGGCAAGAAGGTCTTCCTTCACCTTATCTCGCCGCCAGACCGCAACGATGCAGTTATGGCCATCGCCGAAGACGAGGAGGGTACAGCCGTTTTGCTTCAGATGTACCAACAGCCCAGCGAGAAGCTGGTACCGTCTATTCAGAATATTCTCAACTACACATTCTGCATCGTCAAAGAACCTGTCTTCAAGCAGTCCTTCGACAACACTTTCAACAGCCCCCTCCAGTTTCGAAGTGACTACTATTCTTTGAGAATCGACCACCCTAGCGATATCATCGGCTTGACTGAGGGCGATGAGAGAATTCCCGAAAAGTGGAGAGGTGAAGCTCGCAGCGAAAACGAGAGCAGTCTAGGATACCGCCAGGACGGTAACGCATGCTTTCGCCGCATGGAGTTCATGATGGCCCAACGCTCGTAAGTTCAATGACAACCACATTCACCTGTTCGAGCCTGTCTGACTCGCTGAATGACAGATACTCCTCGGCTCTCGACACCGCCCAAACTGTCCTAGAGAAACAGCTGGCCTACCTCAATCGATCGATAGCGAACCTCAAACTCGATCGACCGGCCAAAGCACTGTTGGATATCACTCATGCTTACGATCCCGCCAAGCCTACCGAGAAGCCTATGCTACGACACGCTTACGTCCTCTACGATATGGGGAAGTTTGAGCAGTCTGAAGCGACCCTCCAGACTTGCTTGGAGGCATTCCCCAAGTGCCAAGCAGCGCGAACGAAACTGCAGAGCGTCAAGACAAGACTTCACGAACAGCGCACAGGCAAGTACGACTTTCAGGATATGTACGAACAGGCCAAAGCGAGGACCCCTCCTCTGATCGACTGCGCTACCTTTTCCACTCCTGTTGAGATCCGTGACTCGCCTGGTCGTGGACGCGGGCTTTTCACAACCAAGGCTGTGTCGGCCGGGGATTTGCTGCTTTGCGAGAAGGCCTTTTCGTACTCCTTCATTGACGACACGCGACTTGAGGATGACGTCACCTGCATGGTGAATCTGTCGAACAAGCGAGTCACACTTGGTGCATCTGCGGATTTGTGGCCCCAGGTCGTTCACAAGTTGTATCACGACCCGGAGTCTCTCTCTGCGTTTCAAGAGCTTTACCATGGGGACTTCAAGAAGACCACTGTCTCTGAGTGTGACGGAACTCCAGTTGTTGATGTGTAAGTCTATCTTCACGAGGATTGAGATGTTTTACTGACGGTTGCTTTTTCCAGTTTCATGGTAGAGAAGATTCTCTCATTCAACTCCTTCGGATGCCCGAGAACCAGCCGCGACTTCTGCAAGAGCCATGTCTGGAGTGGCAAAGAAAGTGCCTCAACCCGAGAGAGACCCCTCTTCACAAGTGCCGGCATCTGGCTCACTGCCGCTCGAATCAACCACTCCTGCGTTGGCAACTGTCGACGTTCTTTCATCGGCGACATGCAGATTGTCCGCGCCGCACGAGACATGCCTGCCGGCACGGAGCTTCTTTTCCCCTACCGCCCATCTGGTTCCTCGGATTTGTACCAGCATGTTCAACAGCAACTGGCCAAGTGGGGATTTGAGTGTGTTTGCGAGCTGTGCAAGGGCAGAAGCAAGACCAGCGATGCCGTCGTGAAGCAACGCAGCGATCTCCACCGAGAATTCATGAATCAGCTTCCCGACGACGAGCCTTTTGACCTGCCCAAAGCTACGCGACTCATGAAAGGCGTGGAGAAGACGTACCGTGGCAAGCCTGCCAAGCAGATCCGATGGGTTCTCGCGGAGGTGTATGCGTACATTGGGATCCGAGCCAGACAGGAAGGATACTTCGTCGACGCCGCCAAGATGCTCATCAAAGCCCTCGAGGCACACGGTTTCGTCATATATGCCTCCGATCCTGGTGCGGTGACTGCTGAGCCCCGATTTGAGGTCAAGCATTGGGGAATGATGGAGCATATCATCCCGTGGCTCTTCTTTCAACTAATCGAGTGTTATCATCAGGTGGACATGGCGTTGGTGCCAGTCACTGCACATTACGCAGAGTTGGCCTACTCCATCATCGTTGGTGAGAAGATCTCGATTTGGGAAGTCATGCCATCTACGGGCAACAAGCAGTGAGTTGAATGCCTATTGGGGGATGAAATGGATGGATGAGACATGCATGTACTGTCACATGGTTTGAGCTAGTGTGGGAATGATACTACCAGGGCCTAGGATGTGTAAAAGGCTATGAGAAGTAAAAGTATGAAAATGAACAAGATTGTTATTCTGTGTTCCAATGCGTGCGCTGTGTAGTGGTGATGACTTCGAAGTTGTTGCAGTGACTCCCGACCCTGTCTCGACTTGGCCAATCTGGCTTGGGATTTGGAGTCATGCATGACCAAGCTTTGCGAAAGTACCCTGCGCATAATTTCTGTCCTTCTATACACCTCGTAAGAACTGCAACTCAAAGGCGATGGCGCGCATAATTTATATACTGCTATGCACCTTGTATAATGATTTTACCTAAGATTAGATAAGATTATAAAACTTATAAGAATTAATTTTAATTTATATTATCTTATGTAGACTTTAGAAAAGAGGAAGGTGGTGGAACATTGCACAGACACTGCATTTTTCTCCACTTTCGCCCGCGTTTATTTTCTCCTACTCTCAATAAGTACCTAGGGTATAGTACCGTACCAACGGGTACTTCCCCAAGTACCGTTCATTCCCTCATTTCAAAAATCACTGTCCTGAGAGTTCCAAACGACCGCCTTTTCGCTCTTTTGATCACTCTACAAATTTCCCTCTTCCTTCTCTCGTCGCGTTAATATTTCTTCCACACACGTCAAAACATCAGCCTTTTCCATCCAGAATTTATCCGACATTGTCTGTGTCGTCACAACAAGAATCTCGAGGATAAATGCAGAGTCACTACCTAGCGGATAGTTATAGTGAATGATTGCCTTGCAATAGTAGGTGCGGTGAATGACTGCCCTCCAGTTGTATTGTTGATACCATTGTGCGTTGCATCACGGAAGAAGGCACAGTGGGATTTTAATAAGGGTCATATGACCTGATTCAATTCCTCGGCCCGAAGTCACCTTTGACTTCAGGGCTGCCTTGACTTTGACTTTAACTTTGAACACGTATTTGTCCCACCCCTCAGCGCCCTACGCACAACTTCTCTTTGCTTAGGGTTGATTGACTGACTGTAGTTGCAAGGGTCGATTGACTAGTGTGCTTGTGGTGTGGTTTAGGTTGAGGGTGTGGGGGGAAGCCAGCTTTTATGCGTCAAGCTGTTTGATCTACGTGTTCACTTGGATAGAGTTTAGTTGCCGTATGTGACTCTGCTGCCTTGATTATATTGAGTTTTGAACTTGAAAGGTTTCTCTTTGATATTATTGACAGATTTGAAAAGCCTGAGCTTGATAAAGTTGATGGTTAAAGCAAAAACCAAAATAGCTCTAGAAACGATATCGCACCGAATTGAGATGAATTATGGTGACTCTCTAAAGTGTCGTGGTTGTCTAAAAGAAGTCCAGCTCCATTCCCCTTCTCTATTTCAATCAATCTGTGGCATGTCAACGTGTTTGACCATGGCACCGAGACCTGCAATAGCCTCTTTCGACACCGTGACCAGGCAGGAGGAAGTGGTTACTTCCAAGGTAGCAATCAGGGCCCTGGACGGGCAGCGCGACAAGCAATAAGCAATACACCTCCTGCCAAGGCTACATGTTGACGCGGATTGGCAACCGGACTGCCTACTGCCTACCACCTGGACGCTATGGCAGCCAACAAGGCTGCGTCAGGCTGTACGGTATTTTTCTGGCGAGGGTTGGTGTTTTCAGGCAACAGTCGTGTCGCATGAAGTTATGTGGAGATGACAGGACTTGGATAGTAGATATCACAACCACAGATACAAAATAAAAAGTCTGGATTATCAAAGCTAAGAATTAAAAGCAGAGTATTTTTAAATTGAAAAGAAAACTACCTAAACCATCACTGCGCAATCCGAATATCCACAATCTTTCCCTTGGAGGACTCCATGATGTCCTTGAAAACGTGCTCAATAGGCGTCACGTAAGTATGTCCGATCGTTCGGTCATTGTTGGGTTTCATTCCTCTCAAAATGAGCCCAACAACACGCCCATAAAAGTCAAAGACCACAGAACCCGAGTCGCCTGGTGCAGCAAAGTGTTGGGTTTGTCCGATCTGTTCCTGGCGGAAGACGTACTCGTCAGATAAGATGGGCCCAAGATGTCTGTCGTCGCGAAGGTCGATGCCAGTCTTGAACTCATTGAATACACCACACGTGGCACCGGTGGTCGTTCCCAGCTTGTATCCTGTTGTGCAGCGGTCGGAATGTCCAAGCCTGATACTGCTGACCTGGGCCTTGAGCTGCTCGCCATATGTCAAGATGGGCATTGTCAAAGCACCCTGTTTGAGCCAAGCCCTTTCTTCTGGCAACCGGTTCGTCCCGATTCGAGACTTGTTGACTTTAACCAGCGCCCAGTCAAGTCTCCCATTCTCGTCTGTCTTTTTAGTGAAGCCCGACGCCGCGTAAACCTTACCCAGGATATTGTTCTGGCGGTTAAAAAAGTCTAGCTTCTTGTCCATGTCTGTAGTCGCTTTGGCCTTTGCGTTTTTGAGTATTTCAATGTGCCTTGTCTTGGTCTCGTCGTCGTCGACATTCCTCGTCATGATCTCCTGTTCTCTGGTGTTGCAATTTTGGATAGTATTCTCAGCATGCCACATTGTGTAATTGTGCTTTGTGCGCGATGGACTTTCCATTGAGGATAAATGACCATGTTGGCCAGGTGCCAGCCCAACTTCGTCAGCTCTCCGGAGATTGGAGCGGGCAGGTGGTGGGAGTGGAATCCTCTTCCCGTTGACTTCTCCAGTACTGAAGCCACTAAGAGTCCCACGGATGACATGGTAGTTGGTTAATGCGTACTTCTCCCACTCTGGAGATTGCGCGGTTTTGATCTCCACATAGCACCCCAGAGTACCATGGCCTGGAAAGTGCTTGGAACCATCGTTATCTTCGACATACTTGGCCGGTCCCATGGAGTCGCCTAGGTTCACGACAGTACTGTAGTCATCCAGAATGATCGCATGGCTTTCTTTGGCCCTTTTGGTAATCTGTTTGTCCGTACCAGTGGGGGGCACCAGCGTAAATGTCGGAGGTGCAAGGTGGTAGCCAATGTTGTGTTCAATGTGGATGTAGAGAGCTGGGAAACTGTGTGCTGCAAGTTGCTTCTCAATGTCATCGATGACCTCGGGCCACGTGAGCTCTGGAGAGTCGAAATCTACCGTGATGAAAATTGTAATCGGGTTTTTGGTCTCAGCCCAACTCATGCCGTAGCGGTAAAGACTGATTGAAGTCATGTGGCCCTTGGTGCCGTCGTGGCTCTCAAGGCGTTGATAGACGAGGGCTTTGATCTGGTCCCAGGACTGAAGGAGGTCGGGTCGGTTTTCGACAACATCACAGAAGACGCGAGCAACGAGTCGTCTGTCAATCATTTCGATATGGAATGATGGAGCAGAGATGTCGACCTGCCTGAGTTCGTGACGCGCAAAACTGGCAACATCTTTGACCGCAGCGACCACTGCATCATGGTCTTTCGGGTAGGTGTCGAAGACAACAAAGATCGTGGGCTCCGCTGTCTCTGGACAATCTTGTGTCTCTCGGTTACCGATGTCTACATAGTACCCCTCCTCTTTCGCAAGGCGGTAGTGCTTTATTGTTTCGACGACTCGATTCTTAATGGATCGCTCGACCGTTTTAGCTGAGTCGGTAAGTACCCTGTACGATGGTACAAAGGGGAGACGAGGAAGCGAGGTTGTCGCGGTGCGATATCGAGCGGGAATCACCAGGAGTGGCGGATTCTCTGACTCCTCGGACGACTCAGGGGAGATCAAATTGCCTGCTGGGTTTCGACGGCTTCTTCCAGCCCCTTTGGTATCGTGGGAGGACATTCTCGGACTTCGCGACAAGAGAGCAGTGTGTGTGAGAATGGGGTTTCCGAAAACAAAAACGCAGAGCGAGATGGAAATGGTTAGAGGAGAAAAGGGAAGAGAATTGCAAGGGCGGAGGCAGCGGAATTTATAAGGCAAGCAAAGCGTGCGGTGAATCACAGCCTGGCAGTGGCAGTGGCAGCGACTTCGACTCAGCTTTGTCAAAACATAACCTTATTTTGAATTTAACATCGGCCCACAAAATAAGGTAATTAAGGGACATTTAGCTGGCATAAAGTTTAAACTGAACATCCATTTATCTCTGTGATTGAACACCCTCGCCAGAAAAGCACCTTACAGCCTGGCGCAGCCTTGTTGGCTGTCATAGCGTACAGGTAGTCACCAAAGCTTGAGTTACAGTTCTTAGGAGGTGTCATCCCACAAGCACTAATTTTTGGTTGGCGCGGGTATCTTGGTCTCCAGGCGCGTGTCGCGCAGCTTCGCCACAAGGACCAGTATTTATGAGTAACTACCTAAATAGTTAACCAGCGGAGTCACAGGAGAAAGTTTTCAAAGTGTAGCACTATCAACACAAATTACTTTACCGATGGAACTCATGTCATTATATTAACCTGTCTAGGTAACAAATCGCACAAGCAAGTAGCTCATCCCAGATTCATTCCGTGGTCTCTCCACCCCGATGGGTAAGTATCATGCTTCTAGAAACATTGCAAACGCCAAAGTCTCGCTCCTCTATCAATTATGCTCAAGGGGTTCAGACCGATTTTTGAGGGGCGGCAGGTCTCTCAGACTCAGACTCGCCGTCATCAACTGTCAACACGAACCATTTCACTCTCCTTGATGTTGGATTATCTCGTCCAGCGATACACCCTGGCTCATCATGATATCAAGAAGACCTTTCATACCCTTGGGACTCAGTGACACCACCTTGCGTATCGAGACCCAGAACATCACCTCGTTTCCTTACTGTTCGCCTAGACTTTGCAGAATCTGAAGCTCAAGTTCAGCTTCTTCAATCTTATGCTCCAGCTCAGCACGGTAGTATACGGCATTTGTACTGGCCAGCGTCTCAGCCTCTATGCGCTTCTCGATATCGTCGATCTTACCCTCGGCTGCAGCCAGCTTGTCGGTGTAGTTTCTGCGGACAACTTCGGCAACCTCCTCGTCCATGTTCATGGCGACAAGGTTACTTTCGAACGCCGCCTTGCCGTCCTCAACAGCCTTTCGTGCTACATTCGCAGCTTCGAGACTCGTAGTGAGAGGGCTTGTGGATATGATCTTCCTTTCGACGGGCATGCGAGTGATCCAGGAGTGCCTATCAGAGACGGATCGGCTGTTTCGAGGACTGGTACGCTGTAATAGTAAGTAGTGAATAGTCAAATGGTACGGTGAAGCACTCACAGCGTTGATGTTGGAGGCAACATCTTCTTCCACCACAAACTCCTAGTCAATGTGGTTGTTCGATGCAACGGGTTTATTGAGGCGGCGGCGTTTGATGGGCTTCCCCTCCCCGAATGTAGCGTCTTCCTCGTCCGAAAATAATCCGTTGCTGTGCTCGTCGTTGGATTGCTGATCGTTGGTAGGAGCACCCTTGTTGTCGCCAGCCTGGCTTCTGCCAACGAGACCGAAATGGCTGCGGGCACGCTTGACATCGCCGAGTTTGAGCACCGTGCCTCTCCGCTGCTTAACGGCGTCATGGAGGAAAGCCCTGATCTCATCAAGGTCTCTGTGGAGCATCAGAGTGCCGAGGCTTTCAATGATGGGGAGGCTCCAGGTCATGGGGAGGATGTCCTTGAGCCAGACCCAGGGCCAGTCGCCAGCCCTTCTGCGGATGCGTCGAGCAGCGCTACCAAGGCGTTTGTCGTTCTTGTTGCGCTCTGATACGAGCTTCATTTGGACGGCGATCTCATGGTCGGTCAAGTTGCCGGTTACAAGGGAGGAATCGGCAGGGGTTGAAGGACCATGCTTGAAGGAAAACGTCATTGTCGTAACCAGGCAGGGAGAGTTGGCAGATGCATGAAATGAGGGCAAGGCAGGGAATCAGCGCCGAAAAGCAGGCAAAATATTGGAGAGAATAGCGTGTGGTGACCTTGATGCGGTGGGAGCAAAATGAAAGCGTGTTTGCTCTGTTTTCATTTTTTGTCGGTTGGCCCCAAGGCAACAGCTCGGCCAGGCTTGCACCTCAGGGCGGTGGATGCACTGTGAATGTGCGCGGTGTGATGATGACGTAACGCATCAGATTGAGCAGCAGATGGCAACAGAAAACCGAAAGAAAAGAAACCAGAAGATGCTGGTTTCTAAGGTACTGAGAAATAGTGAGGGTATTGCAAGTGTCAAGATGCAGTTCTTTTAAGCTTTTTCCCTTTTTGGGTGATCATCCCTAGCGTTGCAAGGTCAGATCTCGCTCAGCCTTAGTGGTGGAGCTCGGCAATTGTCTGAGTGGAGATCAACAGGCCAGGCCTGTTGCGTGGTAATAAATGCAGCAAAATTGGATGCATTCAAATATCTCTACTCAATGAATATTCCTTCGACTTCTTTAATTGTCAGCTTTCTTGATGTAACCAGTCGTCACTTGCCATCTCTTGTTATCTTGCTCAAGTCAGACCAAGAAGCAGGGTCTTTGTGGGGGTCAGCCAAGTCTTGTCAATGTCCCACTCCACCTCCACAACGCGAACATCCATTTCTCCATAACACACCGTGAAATTTTGCCGCCTTTTAGCTCACATAAAAGCCTGCCAGTTTCTGCATCAGCCGAATCTTGAACTTTTCGCGCGACGGCACAAACGCGGTACCTGGACTGACGTGAAAGTTCTTAACTTCGGACGAGCTCATGTTAACGATCGGTCAAGCTTGTAAGGCCTTACTACTCAACCGTTTGTACATACGGTAGGGGCTTTCAAATGAATGTGTTCTTGACTCAGTCCAACGTCATTCCGTGGTGCAATCGCTGCGAAGGGTGTTGGGTGGTGATGGATTTGGTGGAGTGCGAATAGGCTGTAGTATAGTGGACACCCACTAGAGGCGCCCACTAACGGCGCCAACTGGAATAACCTCCCACGGGTATGTTGCCATGCTCCAATGCGGGAAAGTCTTGGAAAAGAGGTCCAGCCTGACAGACTTCCAGATATCGCACCGAACTGAGATAAATCATAGCGGCTCTCCCAAGTATCGCGATCGTGTTGAGAAAGAAAGTTATATATCCTCTAATTGCTATTATTGTCCCAACGCAAACGTGTGGCACATCAGGGTGTTTGGCCATCGCATCGTGACATCCACACGCGTTCCAACAATTTGTTTACTTTTCCACCACCGCCGACGCATTAACCAATCTTCAAATCTCCAAGCTCATCAATTTCATCCAAAGCTAACCCCCATTCATTGAAAGCATCTACTCTCCCCGGTCATCAGTTGCCTCCCGTGACCGATACCTCACCGAATACATATTCCCGTCGAACCGCACTGCTGTTTACGTATTAGCACGACCAGCAGTCCACTTTCAGACACCTCTTCAAGCCGCATTCATCTCGCATTCCGCAAAAGCCTTGAAGCCCTATCATCAATTTCGACGGCCGAACCCTAGATACCATTCCTGCCGCCGCCATGTCTTCCGCTACCATGACAGAGGACCCTACCTCTCCCACTCCGAGTCGACGCGGGCCAAAAAGCCCAAGGCCGAGCAAGCCATCGAGAACGATCGGCTTCTGCTGCCACAACTCCAAGCGCATGAAGACCGACCACGAGTTGCGACAGCCTTTGTCGATACCGTGACCAGGCAGGAGACAGTGGTGACTGCCAAGGCAGTATCGGGGTCCTGGATGGGCAGGGAGATAAGCACTACACCCTCCACAAATGCTACCAAGACGCCTCGGCGCGGATTGGCAACCCGCCTGCCTACCACCTGAAGGCCAACAAGGCTGCCATTGCGACATTTGAGCAATCGCTCGCCCAAGCCAAGGAGGCTGTGACGTCGACCACCGAAAAGTTCAAGGAGAACTGGGCGCGCTACCACGCGACGGGTGACGAGCTACTTGGAGCCTTGGCCTCTGACCGTCAAGGTATTTGAGGCACAACTTGCGGTAGCGTAGAGTGGGTAGCAGGCTTTTCTTGTGTTGGGTGATGAGAAGGTGAATTCTAGTATTAATACCGTGAGGAACTAGTTGGGCTGGGACGTGGTGTTGTTATTTGGGCTTTGGGACTGCGAAGTTGACTTGTCCTCTTTTGTGGGTGCTGAGATCGGGTGTCTCGGTGGTGGTTTGGGTCAGATTTCCTTAGCTTTTATATCCAACTAGAGATGGCAGAGTTATTCTTGGACTGGGAACAGTTGAACTGCAGTGGTTTTGAGGCTATGTGGTGATTTGTTGTACTTTGGTGGTGATATGGATGTTTAGAAGAGGGCTCCACACTAGTCACAATAAGGTCATCATATTAGACTGAGAACCTCTTCAGTCACTATTGCACTGTATCTGAATCACTGTAAGAGATATTGACCCTGGAATTCTTGTATTCAATGAGATATTCAAGAGTGTCTGTTGGCGAATCTAGATGAGACGGTGAGGAACAGGCAGGATAAGAGATCTCAAGATATAGACTTCCGAGTAATGTCAGAAATACTCTCAGAGCGTTCAAAACAATAACAGAGCTACTTTAAGTGAATATACTCTTAGTGTACATGGTTGAAAAGAGTTTTGCAAGAGTGGGTAATGTTGAGACTGCGCAATTCGGTGAGTGGTGCAGAGGACATCGGTTCTCAAGGCATTTACTTCCAATTAAGACCAAACCCACTTTCAGACATCTGATTACAGTCACTAGTCCATTATGTAAACGTCGAGTCTTCCTGTACGTGCTTTGAGAAAGTTGTGAGAGAGTGGCTGGTGTCGAAACTGAGCGGTGCTAGTAGCGGGGGAGGACATCAGTTCTTAGGCCACAGACAGTTCATCAGGCTGAAACCAACTTCGGATGCTTGAAAGCTTTAGTTAAATTACCGACGCAACTTTGGGCTACGCAAGCCGCGATTTGAAGGAGGTGAAAGGTGCCGGCTAGAGTGCACTTTGCGAGGAGCTGAGGAGAGGGGACACTGATTTTCAGGATTGAGATAGGACAAGACGCTAAAACTAAGTGGAAATCGGTTATTCCGTTATTTTACACATTCGATAGAAGCTTCAAGTGTCTGTATCGCTGTTTGGCTGAGTTGGGCTACATGTTGAGTTTGGTCGGTGCCCACCGGCCGGGACATCATTACAACAGACTTTACACGATGAACATCAATTTTCACCAGCTTAGTGGTTCTCTAGAGTGTTAGGATGGGATTGGGGCAGTTGAGGATAGTGTAAATGTCGGGAATATGTTCAAATCGCCAAGTGTCCGTTTTGTACTGGCAGCCCCACGTCTCTTACCAAGACATCGGTTTTCTAAATCTTACGTTGAAGCAACTGCATATCTTAGTTGATCTTATCTTGGGCCGATTATTCAAGGCAGATATTGTAGTTTCAGGCGACCAAGATGTGAGAAAGGTCTTTGAAATGCCGTGTGCTCGGTCGACTGCTGTCTCTTCCGCCACTCAAGCCGGGGCCGTACCACGAAATGTCATAATGATCCTATGGGGTTTATCAAAATCGGGAGGATATTGATATCTTAGAGTTTAAATACACAGTTCTTGCCGGTTCCCTGCTTGACGGCATCCTGGAGGAAAGCCTTAACCTTGTTATAGTAAAAAGGCCTCACGGCTTTTACATTAGACTATGTGACACTCCACCCAGTCTTCTACCCCCATACAATACACAATGATATCAACAACCATATCAATTGAGCTTTGAGTTGTTATCCTATTATCTATACCTTAAGCACGGGGATAGTTGGGAATATCCACAAGCCCATCGGCAACATAGTTGTAGCACGACCCAGAACAACCAATGTTTCCACCATTCGTAATGAGCAGTTTCGGCTTTCCCTCCGCAACACTTGTCTCGGGCGTATTGATTATACGAAGCTCTCGTGAATACGCTGACCACTGTCCGACGTTGACCGGCTTCCAGCCTTTCGGGTCCAGTGAATCTGTGTTGACAAAGACCTCTTCACGGCTATTTCCATTAGCAATAAAAATGCCTTTGTTGTTCTGTCCAGGCTCAGGGGTCCAAATGACGAAGGGGCTACCGTTGGGGTTTAGTTGGCCATCGCCAGGAATAATAGGCTGTGCGGTAGCAGCGCCAAATTTGAGAGGGTCCTGGGAGACCTTGTAGTAAACTGGGCAGCCACCAGTGAGAGGTCCACCACAGTACTCAAAGGTCATGACGTACTTCTTGGAAACCGGGCTATATGCGACAGTTGCCATACCAGGACGTTGTGAGGCATTGAGATACGCAACGTCGTCGACTTCTTTGCTCCAATTTCGGAGGTCTTTCGTCGTCTTGTGGGAGAGTTTCTGGTTGTACTTGGGATCTACTTGAGTAGAGTAGTAGACAACGAGTTGGCCGTTGTGCATCATCAGGAATGGTTCCCAGACGGCTTGATCTCCTTGAGTGACAGTTTCGGGTCCTGGGCCGTAGACAATGTGACTGACAAACTCCCAATCTTTGCCTTGGTTGGTGCTAGCGTACAGATCGATGTAGGCTTTGGAGAGATTTCGAGGAGTCGAAACGCCAGCTAGCAGGATAGTGCCTTTGCGATACCCTCCAAAGTCCTGGGGAAGCAAATACAGGAAAGGCTGATACCAGTTGCCCCAGCCATTGACCTGGTCATCAACCCTGGAAAAGGGGTTGTATGAGGCACCTCCATCAGTCGACTTGTAGATGGGAAAGTAAGTCAACTCCGAGTCAGGATCATAGTCCTCCCATGAGAGGAGGAGTGACTTGTCGGGGAGCTGGAGGGTTCGACCGTACAGAGTGCGCCAGCTAGTGGCTTCCTGCTTGGGTTTGAACACAGCGTTGTTGTTGAAGTTCGACCAAGGCTTGGCAGCTCTAGGAGTCACTGAAGCTGCCAAGGCTGCAACCATAAAGGTTGTAGCCAGGAACAAACGTGTGATGATCATTTTTGACAATAAGATGTTGGGACAAAGGTAACGGTGTGTGAAAGATGATGTCGTGTTTATTGGCTCTTGGAGGTGTATCATGAACTAAGACTGAGGTCGAAGAGGCCGTATTTATAGGTCGATCTCACAAGTAAGTCAAATGAAGAATTGAAGATGATCAGCACGAAGCGTCTAGGATCTAATCCAGTAACCGAAATGTAACGACATGTCAGTACGAGAAAATCGATCATTTGACAATTGAACAAAAGCGCACGTATCACGTCGTTTCCGCTTAAGACGCAAGTACATTGTGTGACGGTCAGACCCCAGAAAGGAGGGCATTTCATCTATACAGCCTTCGATAGTGTAGCTCCAAAGCCAAGCTTGAACAAGGAATGCAGACTTCTAGGCCCTAACAATGCGGAGATCAGACGTGAAGGGATAGAAGCTGTGTCTCTGGTAACGGCATTGCATCCAATGACAGGCCTCATTCGCCGATCCTTGTAGTCTATTTTACAAAATACGGGGTAATGAGGGGGCTCGGCGCAAAAGCCAACCCCAAGTCGCCATTCCCGAAGCGGGGCACAATGCGGGCTTGCTATGGAGGCAAAGTGGCGATCAAGTACCTAATCTAGTTAATCAAGCCCGTGGCTGCATTCCATTCCCGCGAACCAGGTGGGTACAGGCTACACGTCTTTCTAAACTAAACATCACTCAGTCACTGCCTGTTGTCTTTGCTTTGCCTTGCTTCATTGATACCATGCGGCCCCCAAAAGCTTGCCATGGATGCCGGCAAAGTAAACGCAAATGCACCCGTCGAAGCAGCCAAGTGGGAGATCCTTGTGATCAATGTCAGGCCAAGAACCTCAAATGTGCAGCCACCTTGATCAACTTCCCTGCCCAACCTCCCCCCTTGCTGCCCGGCCCAATCCGTACTCAAGCTCACAATGACACAATCCATGTGCCAATCGACGTTGCGACCCGTCTTGTTGGCTATTACCTTAGTAAGCTTCACAACCGACCTCATAGCTTGTTTCATTCAGCTACCCTGAAGACACAAGTGCAGGATGGCTCTATCAACAAGGCCTTGCTCTTTTCCATTTGTAGTATGGGCGCAAGGTTTGACGAGGATGATGAGATAAGGGCTTTGGAAGATAACTATATGGAGGAGTCTAAACGCCTACTCCTTACCGATTTGGAAAACATATGCATTGAGAATGTGCAGACATGTATCCTGATTGCCAACCTTTTTGCTGCTCACCTCAACCCTTCCTCTGAAGCACTGTTCTTTCGTGAGTTATTTCGTTGAGGGTTGATCATGAGCTCGTCACTCACCATCTTTAGGTATTGGTGTCAACTTATTACAGATCATGGAGGCTGGGTCCAGTACCGCGGCCGTGACATTGATAGACCGTGAAGTCAGGAGAAGGGCCTGGTGGACGTTATACATGGCTGATCGCTGGTCATCATCTAGTCTTGGACTGCCGCCTCAGATCCGTGACACTGATCTCGCTGTTGATCTTCCTATGAACGAAACTGTATTCGAGTCACTGTCGCCAGATGAGACCAAGCTCAACGTCCCTTGGCAGCCAGGACTATGGGCGCACAAGATTTCCTTGGTGCGCCTGTTTGGACCTATCAAAGATCTCAATCACCGCTCTGTCTATGGAAACATCACTGCTGGAGAGATTGAGTCAAGCGTGACATCGCTCGCCGATATGCTGGAGGAATGGGAGCGGACAATCCCTCAGGATGTCAGAATGAGCGCTGAAAATCTTCAACATCACATCGAGGTAGGTCAAGGTGGCGCATTTATTGCCCTCCACCTTGGCTATCATCACTATGCCACTCTACTCTACTTCCGATTTCTTGAGCCTGCGGCGTCATTATCCCCCTTTGCCGCAATTTATCGCACCAGGTGCAAGTATCATGCCTCCTCTTACAGTAGCCTCGTCAGGCTTGCTCGTCAAAGCAAGAACTGTGAGGTCATCTACCCTACTGTGGGTCACATGGCTGTGGTATCATCATCAGTCATACTCCATACACTATTGTTCAGTGAAAATGAAAATCTAGAGAATGCCCGAGATGCCCTCAAAGCCAACTTTGAGGCGATTCTTGAACTTCGACGGTATTGGCCTAATACGGAATCTATGGTGCGTACTCCAGGTCTGGGTATTCTTTTAAAAGAGACTGATTGCTACTAGATCCATCGACTTGTTACCTTTCAGAATTTTTGCCTGCTCTCTAATGACTACAGAACCCATAAGCTTGACGGCTGGATGCTGCGTTTTCTGATCCAGTACTCGCTTCCCTTGGGCGAAAAAGATGTGGCACCAGTGACTTCGGGAATGGATATTGATATGGAGAATTTCTCGGCTCGCACTCAAGCGGTGACCGAACAGGGTAGATACACTGCTTTCGATATCGAGGATTTCATGTCAAGTGATGTAGACATGGGCGAAGTCAGTGGAACGTTTATCAATTAAGGTAGATGTTTGAAGTAAAACCAAAACAAAGTTACCATCTTGCCCTACTAAGTCTCGATAGTTACAGAAAGGAATTTAAGGTGTGTGGCTACCCCGGAAGAATAATGATAAAATAAACGGTGTAGAATGTAAGGTTCTGTAGGATGTGCACGTATATGATGACTTAAGCAACATGTGAATTGTTCAAACTGCTTCATCTTTAACAAGCTAATCAGTAATAGAGTAGAAAGTCACTTCCGCAATCATAGTTCTTGCTGGGACGGTGACAGATATGGGAAAGCCACCATAGTCAGGATCTTCATTCGGCATCATCGCAAAACTTCCACTTCTAGTCTCGTCCCCGTTCAGTAAGCGCACGGTTCGTAGACGGCCAGTTTCCTCGTCGTCCACAGCTTTTTCCTCGACCTTGAGAATACCAGTAAAAGTGCTGTTGCGCGTCAAGCTCTTTGCGCTCACATGAAATCCCCAGCCGATCAGCAAGAACCTGCCATTTCCGCGATTGATGACCATGCCTGCACCTGGTCCAGGCTTTCCAAAGACAAAGCACCGATCAATTGTGATTTCGAAATCATCCCAAATCTGTTTGACAGGGTTTGAGACGTCGCAGGGCCCGCCTTCGGGAATCGGGTCAAAGCAAAAACCAACAGACGCGTTGGGTCGACGTTGAGCCTCAAGAACAATGGCCGAAACGGACTTGAGGAGTCCGTAATGCTTGGTGAAAGGGTTATCGGCAGGGTCCACGGTATCAACACCAAAGGGAGCCACACCCATGGCTGCATAAGACCCGTAGGCAATCCAGATACGACGAGCACCATAATCATCCCGTCGTTGTTCTGGTACGAAAAGCGGTTGATTCTTATGTCGATACTTTGCGCATGATCGTCCATAATCATTGAGATAGATGTCGGGGCCAAGAAAATCCAATTGGGGAGCGAATTGCATCCAAACATCCATAACGTTGCTCACAGCACCACCAGAAGGGTAGTCACCTGGCATACCTCCTCCACCAACAACAATTGGAAAATCGTTATCCGTGTCTTCTCCAGAATAGTTCATCCATAGGTTGGTATAATGCGGAATAGGATACTGTTCCTTGCCAGCCGCAGCGACTTCATTGACGTAGAGCGCATAATGGTAGGCCATAAACAGCTCGTCGGTACGCGGACTAGATCCAAAGACTGCCTCCCAATCTCCGTTACCAGTCCCATTAGGCTCAGAAATTGGGTTAAATTCGGCCAAGTTGTATTTCTTGATATCTTGGTGAAGTCCATCCCAGCTGGAAGACAGGAATCTGACCAGCTCCTGTGGAACAGGCTCGCTAAAAGCCTGCTCGGCTAGCTCGGATCCATCGCGCGAGTCACCCAGAAGACCGCTTTCGTTCTCAACCTGAACCATGATAACAGTCGAGTAAGACTCATCAAACTCCCGTAGGTGCTTCATGAGTGTGCCGAACGCTTTTGCGTCTGCCTTGCGGCTCTCTGGGTGGAAGATTGACACTACATCAGCAGTCTCGAGGCGGCCGCCTGCTTTACGCAATTTTGCTCTAGGGAATCGCTTCGGGTTTTGTTTGACCCATGATGGCACGTAGGTTGACAGCCCTGTGTCGCGGTTAGTCGTCATTCATTGTGATCTGTGTTAGTCGAAGACCACCAAAAGCTTACCATTCTTGAACGAACCGAACCAAAGCAGTACAAGATGGACAGAATGCTTCCTAGCAGCAAGAACAATCTCGTCGAGGACGGAAAAGTCGAAAACACCCTCCTCGGGCTCTATCATTTCCCAGGTGACGCAGCCTAGTAAGGTGTTGATATTCGTATTGACCATCTTTTGCCAGACTGGCTCCATATACTCAACTGATGTTAAGGAAGAGTTCTGGAGTTCGCCTGCCCGCATGAGAAATGGACGCCCCTTGACTATAAGTTGTTTGGAATTCTCATTTTGCGCCAGGTGAGGTATGTCAATACTGATTGGCCCCATTTTGGAAGCTTGCTGGGCGTTGATATCCAAGAATTTCATCTTGATGGCTCCAAGACAAAGAATGTGTTGACTGATAGTCGAGAAGATGAAGCGTGGTTGACAGTCGAAGGGAGTGGAAAAGTATACCTGAGAGCCTCACGGCCTCCAGGAAAGCGGGATTGGATAGTTCTGATTGGCTAATAGCCCGCAAATGGCCCCACTCAGTCAACCCGGAAAAGCCATCATCTAAGTGGCTCAAACGCCGCACCTACTGGCAAATAGTTTAGAAGTAGGTAGTAAAGAGAATCAAAGGTTCATTACATGCAGTTTACTCTTCCGTATTGGCGGGGATTGATAGGCTGAGACTGAATGAGATATCGGCGAGATGTTCAAATGTGGTAAGAGGGGAGGCCTTTTTGACCTAGTAATGCTGTCCCCAAAGTGGAATCTTGGACGGTTCATGACTTGCGTCAATGCCTTGTTTCGAAGGCATGGGTCAGATGATAATGATTTGCTACATCAACCTGAATCTCGTGCAAAATAAAAGTCTCGATAGAAGACAAATAAAAAGAAAATCTAGCCACGCCCCGGACTCGAACCGAGAGCCTTTGCTACCGGAAAACAACGCGCTACCATTGCGCCAACGCGGCGACTGCATTATTATTGTGTTTTCGAGTGTTATCTCAGCCTCAGCAGTATTATCAGCAGATCCAACCTTAACTGCCAAAGCCACATTCCACCCGGATATAATCTGCTGGGGGTTCATCTACTGCGTGGCTTAAACGTGATGATCGTCTATGATGTCGAGCTTTGGTTTCGAACCGGGTTACAGTAATGTGATCGTATCTTGCCCGGGCTTTTTTCCTTTAATTAAACTGCGTTTTCTATAAAATACCTCATATTAAAACAGTACGAGGGCTATTATGCTATCCAGTACCAGTTTGTTACGAAATTGTAGGATCCAAAGGGTGCTATGAGAGCGTGGGAAAAGCCAGCATATTATCTTTACGCGGAGACTCAAGAACGCAAATCGTCGCTGCAGGGTAGCATGAACCCTTGACATGGACTTAATACGTCAACAATTATATAAGTACCATCGGCGACAGATTTTCTTCCTCTTCCTCTATGTCGTAATCAACATGGCTTAGTCAAGTTCCGTTTCACTCACCAACCTATCACATTTAGACACGCTTCATACCACGAGGCTATTCGAAAACAATTTCAATCAGCTCAGGATTTTGCCATTGTGTGAGGGGTTTGGTACCAGAGGAATTAGATTGAGTGTCCATGAAGTCGGCAATAATGATGGGAGAATGACTATCTGAACATTCGAGGCTGGTACTGTACTCTTCGCAATTATGATCGAAGAGATCAACCGCAGTAATCAAATCGAACTTTTTAATGAATTGGTCGCCAGGTCCATTTTCTACTATTGTATGGAGCAAAATTCTTTCTCAAAGAGTGCAAGAGCTGAGATCTGCGATCGAATCACAAAATAAAGTATCATAAACATCCAATTGCTCTATTCTAATAGCCACGGCAAGGTTTAGTTCGTGAGGCTTTCCAGGAAGATTCCGGTCTGCACCGAGCTCGAACACTAAGAAAGTCATCTTTTTGTAAAACTTGCACTGATCAGCGTTAATCAGTCAAAAGAGCAAGCTCTCGAGAAGCTGATTAGGTTTATTGATACCTCACAGCTAATTCATTCCTCTCGCCTTTTGTACTCCTCTTTAGTAACAGGCTCATACCATGTTGTTTCACCTGTGACCATCACGAGATGAGTCATAATAGTCTCGTCAGCAGCCCCGTGCCAGTGTGTTGTCCCAGGAGATGCCCAAATAATATCACCAGCCCTGATGCGCCTGGCCTTGTCCCCTTTGTCGCAAATCCATCCGCTGCCTGAGAGCACATGAATCATTTGCCCTTCTGCATGATAATGCCAGTGCGTGCGAGCGCATGGCGCGAATGTAACACTGGCGATGCCGGCACTTTTATCGAGGTGCATGATGTCGGAAAACATCTGGCCAGTGAATGTAGTTGAAACTTGGGTGACCTTGGTGCCTCGGTTGGAGATTATTGTCGATTCAGGCATCTTTTCTTCTTCTTAGTCAAGGCTAATCGCTGGTATGTATTATAGGAAAGTGTTTGCATTGGAGTGTGACCAAGATAAATGAGTTGTTTTAATATTATGGTTGGGTGAGAGAGAAACCGACAGGAGGTGAGTCGCGATTTATATAGTTATGAGAGGATCGTACAGGGCGATGATCAGTCGGCATCCCTGTCTCCGCTACTCGGTCACGACATGAATATTGTTTATTGATTGGTCCATGGTGCTGTGGTATGACACTCACAGTGTCTTCTCCTCCCTGTCTTCTGACCGGTCATCGGCGGTAAAGGGCTCTCCCTCCTAGTATACCTCGTACTTGTACCTACTCCCGGCATGATCATCCCTTAATCGAGCCTGTCCCTTCCCATATACTCGTTCCCGTGCTGTTAACCCAGATTCAATCTCCCCGGTGTATATTCCGCGCCTCCGAAGCTCAGGCACAAGCAAGTCCACTACGTCCTCAAAGGAACCGGGCGACGTGACATAGCCGAGATTGAAGCCGTCCACATCAGCGATGTTGATCCACTTCTCCATCACATCGGCCACGGTCGATGGAGACCCGACAGCGGAGGGTGAGATCTCGCTCATTGCTGCTTTCAAGCCAATGAGACGAGGTGTCCAGACGGGCGTCTCGGCGGTGGGCTTGAAAATACTGCGCAATTTCGTACCTTCCTCACAATCTATTTTGCTGATGTCCTCATCGAGCGGGAGCTTTGACAAATCAATTCTAGTCCATCCGCTGAAAAGCACTAAGCCACCAATAGGACTTGCGTGCTTCACGAGCTCTTGATATTTACCCTGAGCTTCCTCGTCCGTTTTGCCAAGAATAGGCGTAAAGGAAAGGTAGAACTTCAAGGAGCGTGGGTCTCGGCCCTTGTCGGCCGCAATCTTGCGATTTTTCTCAATCTGCCCTCGCAGCAGCTCAGGAGACGGTGATGAAACAAGAATACCCTCAGCATGTGTGGCTGCAAAATCGATGCCCTCGGCTGAAGAGCCTGCCTGAAATAGGAATGGTGTTCGTTGGGGAGAAGGGTCTACGATATAGCGGGTGGATAATTTGTAATACTTGTCCCGATGATCGATGTGGCGGACTTTGGACGGATCAACATATGTGTCCGTGGTCTCATCAGGTTATAGCGCATCATCAGTCCAGGAGCCTTCCCAAAGTCTGATAAGTTTCCATGATAGTAAAACGGTACGTAGTGTGCGGGCTCAAAGAAGGCGAGGCGCAGTTATACAATGTTCTCATATACTCATCAGCCTGAGCATATCGCTGATTATACTCGATAGGATCCAAGCCAATGGCATTAAAGGCAGATTTCTTCCACGAGGTGACTAGGTTCCAGCCGATGCGTCCATCTGTCATGGTCATGTGATCGAGAGTTGAAAATCTCTTTGCAAGGACGAAAGGAGCTTCAAAAGATGTAGAGGCTGTGATTCCAAAGACGAGGTTCTTCGTTGCTGCTGCCATAGCTGTGATTGTCTACAACGGGCTATTATTAGAGTAGTACGAGATTATACAGAGTGTGTGTGGCTTACAATAGACGGATCAGTCACTGGCCACTGAACAGCTTTCCTGATGCTCTCCTCAACGCTGTCGCCGTAGGTGTCGAAGCCTCCATTGGTATCTGCAAGGGACAGCCCACTAACTCCACCTCTTTCAAGGAGCTTAGCTAAATCGACCCAGTAATCGAGCTTCCGTTTTGTTGCCGACCTATCAGATGAACTCTGTTGAGATGAAATGAGAAACACTGTTCGCTTTCAATTGTGGGCAAGGGCATACACACTTTCCAATGTCCGACCGAGAGATGGCCAACTGTTGACATGTCGAAGGTATTAAGAAGAATTTGCTTTTTTGGCAGCTCTTCAACAGCCGGGATAACTTTGGTTGCCACATTACTGACTTTGCTGTGAGGATTTGCAATAAGGGTTAATGTTTGGTTAATTTATGTTTCTATTCGTAACGTTGCTATATACATATTGATATTCTTTTATGCTCTCCAGCATGTTCTCTATCCCATGGTTGTTTTGACACCTCACTATCGGATCAGTTATTGCGCCAACAAAATCCACCCGATATCGCGTAGCACGTTTCCAAGCCTATTGATCACGTCTAAGCTTGAAGATCTACTTACGGACTAGGGTGCGATCCAATCTATCCAGATGCCCCGCTATGGTACCAGGTGTATCGGGGGCTGTCCATTAGCATAGCCATGAGTTGATTGACGCAATAGGACTCTTGAAGAGATGATTGGACCGAACCTGGGTATCAAACGGGGGAGGTTTAAGTGGAGAAGATCGGGGAAATAAGTATCCCACATATAAAAAGCACCACGGAGCCCCGACAAGAATGCAATTACCAGTGTTTCTGCTAGTCAGCTTCATCAACGATGAATACTCGAAGAGAGTCTCAAAATGGGCTAATGGAAGATCAGAGGCCCCGTAAGAATCGCCGGACTGCAGCACTTACCTCCGTGCCTGATTTCCCCTGGTCGTTAGGGAGTTCAGAGCTTAGGATAATCTCTTTTACCTTGAGTATAAAAAGATATATAAATAAAGCTATAGTTTCGTGGCACAATTAACTTCTTCTTGCTATGATATACTAACTGGCTCTGAATTTCTATCTTTCCGATTACGACAAGCGAGAGGCCAATGCCACTCTAGTCTGTCGCACGACAGAAAGATTATGCCTGGCCCGAGAGGTTTCCGGATGGTTATCGCCTAAAACCTCCACACGAAATGCCAAAACAAAATTTAACATCTCTTCAGTCTCATCATAACGACACAGCCCATAATACGTCACGGCTAGATTGCACATAGTAGCCATGGTGTCCAGATGCCTTTTCCCTAGTAACTCCTGTTTCAAGGCCAGTAGAGGAACAAAGATACTTTCAGCATCTCTATACTGGCCTTGCATACCGTATGCAATAGCGAGGAAACTCATACTCCAAATTGTATGTGGGTGTATGGCTCCCAGGACTTCATGCCGTAGCGCCCATGAATGACTGAACATCTCCGCAGCTTCCTTATATCGTGCTTGCGCATAAAGTGACGATGCCAGGGTTCCGAAACTCCAAAGTGTGTCGGTGTGCTTTTCACCGAGCACCTCGGTTCTGAGTTCAAGTGACTTTCTCACTACTGTCTCCATGTCTCTCCATGCTTGTTGTTTAGAGAAGTAGCCTGAAAGAAGCATGAAAAGCTCTGCTGCCTCCCGCTTTCTTCCTTGCTTCTCTGCTGTATAAGAAAGTTGTAGTGTATGGATCAAATAGTTACCGTATCGGTTTATCGATTTTCTTGCATTATCGTGTATGGGGTTTGTTACAGTTTTTATAGCTGTGTGGAAGAATGGGCTGTTATTACTTTCAGGCGCAAAACTGTTAAGGCTCTGATCGCTGCCAATAGAACCAGTAACTTGCAGGTTCGGATTCGATCCCTGCGTGATACTTGTTTTCAAAACGTTTATTACAGTGGCTGAAGCAATCCGAGCTGCTTCCTGTGTGGTTTTATGAATGCTGTATCTGAGCTCGCCCAGTTCATTCATACTTGATCGCATGAAAGAAACTTCCCGGAGGAGAACTACAGCCGCTTCGATTTCCTGTAACCTTGTGGAAGGGTTGTCCCCTTTTAGGGATAGATTGTTCAAGACGGCTGCTTCAACCAGCTCTGATGTTATATCTTGGCTAGAAAAGTAGGCGAGAGTATGCAGTATAGCGTATGCAACCTCACTGTGCTGGTAGATGTATCTGGTCGAGATGATCCAAACTCTCAGAAGGTTACTAGAAAGGTAGGATTCTGACCAGGTAGCATAATCGTTAACCACTTTAGTACACCAGGCTAGGTGGGCAAGCTCTGATAAATAGTCGTCAATAGATGTTGCTGTCTTGCCTAAGAAACATCCTGCCTGGAATATTGCTAGTGGAAGCCAATCCAGCTCGTTTAGAAGTACTTCGAGGTGAGTGGCATCTGTCGTTTTGGTTTCTTGATTCCGTGCGATTTCGAAAAGCATGCACGCCTCACCAGGCGTCATCTGGCGCAGTAAAATTGCATTTGTTCCACCTCCAACGATGTCCAAGATCATCTTATCACAACTGGTCCAGAAAACTGATCCTGTCCGACTGCATGGGATATAATCCAGTAGCCTCTCTGAGACATGCGAACTGTTTGACCATATGTCAATATCAAATGCTGCCAGGTTGTCGGCACCATCAAGGACGACCAGCCACTGCGGCTCTGCTTCGATGCCCTCGCGAATTGCCTTGAGCAGCTCTTCATCTCGAAGATCATCACTCAACCCTAATTTTCGCCCGATTACCTTGAAGTCACGGAGGAAGGTGTTTGTGTTGGCGGCGTGGATCCAGAAAACAGCACAGGAAGGATCCTCACGTCGAGTGTAGGCGTACTCGAGTGCGATCTGTGTTTTGCTATTATTGTCAGTATCATGAGTATTGTGTCTTCAGGTATAGATGGTTGTTAAAAGATTACTAACCCTGACCCACTAACGCCCCAAAGAGCGACTCCGCGATTGTTGTCGCGTGCCTGACGTATACAGTCCCTCAACTCTGTGTCTATATCTGGGCGATGAACAAAGTCAAAATTGCGTGGAAAAGGTAAAACGAGACAAGCCTCGCGTATGATAGTTGGCGATAGAGTTGGAAACGGATCGGGGAAACACTCGGCCTCGCCCACAAGACCAGTACTGGTATGGTATAAGCTCAAAGCTCGTGGCAAGTCCATCTTGATCGGAGTCGAGATTAACAGATAGCTAATGTATTGCTTGTGCGCTAACTGTCCCTTAGTTTGAATAATTTTAAGCCCGGGCACGGAAGATATTTATGTTTAATCACTGGGCTGTGTCAGTCTACAGCATATCCAACTGCTTGTGAGACATCCTTGCAATAGTCGCAATATACTCACTTACCAAGGTAACTTTGTATAAGGTACATCATGACTCCGTAAGAGGCTTTGTACAAATGCCTGCATTAAGTATGTCTCGAGAATTACTTGCTCGTATGATGTAGGCAATTTGGTTTACAAAATGGTAAACCCACCCCCCCCCACAGAGCCTTCGCCACTCACGTATACGCTGAATTATCCTAGTAAGAAAGCCTTGGAAACACTTCGCGGTTAGAATCGTTCCCTGTACAGGGGGCATTCTGGGGAGTGACGACTGGAGCAGGGAATACAAGAATCAATGTTGCAACAATGACACACGGTATTGTCAAGCCACTGAATATCACACTGTGTTTCCTGGCTTACTTCGGTATGGACAATATGCACAAAATCACTTTGAATCACAGCATAGATTAGCCTAATCACCAACAACCAATCTTAAAGCCTGTTATCTGAGCGGGCTAGATCTTCGGCCGCCACTTTTGATTCCTGGAGAACCTCCGATTGGTAACTATTGGTTAATCTGACCACTACAAGATCTTCCTCATCCAGGCTTACGCCTGTACCAGAGTGAGATACATAGCTGCTTTTTGGAATGCTAAACGCCGTGATAGTGCTGATACTCCTTGGAGATATATTAGGTGCGACGGATATTAAGATGAGTGGGGACCGCAATTTGGAGAAGTAGGGCGAAAAAGGAAAAAAAGGGACGACGCGGGCAACGATCATCACTTCGCACACTGTGGGCTTCTCTCGATGATCCTCCCCCTTTTTGAACACAGCATATGGTCTACCGCTTAAGTTATCATTGTGTGCGGTCCATATACCGAAGATGTCCTTTAATTGCTTATAGCGAGTCACTTCAGACTCTAGCTCTATACCTTAACTAACCATCCCATTGCGAAATGATGGATTGTAAACGCCACTCTCTTTCCAGATGCCCTATATTGAGTTTTAGTATATTTGGCTCTAACTTGCATGTAACGATCCGCAGCTGCTTTTGAGAAATGAAATATCATGGTGACCAACTTGTGTCGTGATATACAAAGGCTTACGTCAAGTATTCTGACTTTGACGTTCTGTGATGTCTGTCTGATGTCATGTGTGACAAAGCCACCTTGCTACCTCATCGTGTCTGAAGTGCTGACTGACCTACTTCCAATTTTAAAGTAGCAGCCACTTTCTAGAAATCTGATATGTGAGATTTGTAAATTGAACAGACAGAACTGCTATCTTAATGGAATATCACAACTGACTTCTTTAGACAACTCCTAATGCCCGAAACCCAGTCTTCACGACTATAGAGACTATTCAATGACGCCTTAATTAAGGCCAGGTTTCCATATTTTACTTTCCTCCACGTCTTAGGTTCTCCTTTTGAGGAGAATGTGTAGCAGTTAGTCAGTCATGGGAGCACATTCCTCATGATACGAGGGAACTGGGCCTTGAATCAGCAATTCAAATTTCAAATGCATGTCATTAATGAACTTAATAATATTTCACAATGCTGTTTATTTCGCGACAAGATTGCGAGTTGTCACAATCATTGGATGCTCCGCCTACTGCCATAAACACATGCATTGCATAAATTTATGTAGCTTTAGGTGAGATACACAGCATAACTTTTCTAACCTATTGTTTAAATTCCTCACCAAACAGGTCCGACTGTAGAGTCTCAGCCTCTTTCTTCCCTGTCGAACTGTTCTCTATTTATAGCGCTCTATCGTCGATGAACGACTAGAGGCTCATTTGATCTAATTCATCTCATTGTATCATCCTAGGTTGTGATCTTCCACATGACTCTGTCAAGATAGTAGGAGGACTATTAATGGAAAAAATACTACCGAGTTAAGTTGTTTACGGGCACGTGTTTTTCGTGTTTTTCGTGTTTTTCGTGATGTGCTCTGGTTGTTTCGCGTTGTTTCTAACCCGCGACCGTGTACCGTTTGGTTGTATTGTGGGGAAAAAAGGCTATTACGAGATTTTGTTCTCGCTGTGTGATCTTGCTTTGCCTTGTATCTTAGACTCTTTTTCTTCCGAATCTACGACAAGTCTTGCGTTTATACAAAGAGATTAAGAGTTTACAAATCTTTTTCTATTATCCTTCGATGTACTAAAAAGGTGGGGTGGTCTACTCTGAGGACCTCTTACCCCATAGCATAAAAAGGTCCTTCATAAATACCTACTACGTAATCTACATCACTACCATATATATCAGATACTTAGTTAGTCTGATTCAGCTAAGATCTAAGAGGAAAGAAACCGTCTGGCATAGGCTTAACATGCCATATCTTACTAGAACAGCTCCTACCTTTGTACTGGGAAAGCGCATGATTGACCTCCTGCAACTCTCTAGGGTCGAGTCGGTAGACAGAGCTGGCATCAGCGAGATGATAAACGCCAGTCCAGGCCCCAAGGAGAGCTAATGACTGTTGGAAGTTCTCTGGACCGTTGGTGGCTGTTGCCATCCTCCGACCAGTTTAAAAGGGTTGAGCTAGTGCACGTCTTCGACAGGTTTGTATATCTAAAAATGATTTTAAATGATAAGAGGAAGATCGAATAAGCTCTTTTGAACCTCTTTAATAACGAGGAAATATCTAACACATTTTTATAGCAGTTTTAAATCACAAACGTTATGTGGGCAGTTAGGTTAAATCACCTGGGGACTGCATCTACTGTGAGGGGTATAGTCACAATAAGAAAGCCGCGGTTTCACCAAAGTAGTCATTATCTCTTAATAGAAGCGTTATAAGCAGCTGCATAACATCCGGATTGGGAGGGTTGAACTTGCTAATGCATCGTGACCAAACAAAATAAAGTTTTCACTTGTCACTGAATCGTCACACTACGTACCCTCTTTTTCATTGGCAAAAATCAAGAAAAACAGGAAGAGAAAATAATCTAGAGGAAGAAAGTAAGAAGACGGGGATTATTCAAGCTTGAATATTTTTGACTAATTCCCTCTCGATGTCAAATTCATTAATCTTAATTGGTAAGCTTTGTTACATTCCAGGATCCAACTTGACCTTGTGCAGACCTTCAAAAACCTGAACCATCTTGAGAAGTTGGTACTAGCCAAGGGTGAAAAGATGAGCATGCGATCCTAATAACCAGACCTCAATTTTTCATCACTCAAATTTGCCATTATATATCGTCACCTTATCCTACTTTACCTACTACTTCATTCCCAAGTGATCAGCTAGGGCTACCCCTCAGAGATATCTCTTGTACCCACTAATATCTGCGGCTTTGTTGGGTCTCTACCCAAGTCTGCCAGAAACTGCAGATGGCGTATGTCCACTTGCCGAATCAAGGGCAAATACAGATGACTGATGTATGACGTCCCAGTATGCAGGAATGATCAGGATCGAGTAAGATCTTCGCTATTTGCTTTTCTCGGAACTTCATGAGTTGAAAAGGGGAATGAATTTGCGTGATTAGCAAGCGACGCAGAATACTCGGTGTCAATGTCATCCAAGTATTGGTTAAAGGTTGATGGAGGATCAAAAGATTGGGCTCTATGTTGATAGGGTATTATCAACAAGGCGGAACGATGAGCCGATCAAATGCGAACTTTTGCTTCCTAGCGTCCACACCTACGATAACAGTCAACATCGTATTGAAAACTCGTGCGTGTCCTTTCGACGTGGCACATAATTTGAGTGGCTTGGATGAGGCGTTCTGCCAGGTCACATCGGCTTTCAGAAGTTTTCTCCTTACTCCCGAAGGTCATCCACAAACCTTGGCTGCACCGCAAGGAGCTAGTACTGCAGGGCTTTCTAGAGACACCACATCTCCATCAGTCGTTTCTGAAAAATGACATGAGGGGCCCCTCGCCATTATATCCTGTTTTTCTCTGTTTCGGCTCCAATTTTGACGTGTCACACACTTTTCCTGTCAATCGCCACCCGTTATATTCGGTCCTGGTTGGCTCAATTCTTTATTCCTAACTGGAACTCATATCTATTCACGACCGTGCAAATCTCAAGACACATCGTTAAATTGCCCAACAGAATCAGTTTCAAGTAGTGACTTGAGTGCCCCTACCTTCGCTGCTAATAGTAAAGAATACAGATGTCATCCGCCTCGATAAACTATCAATAGAATCTGCCTACTGTGCATTTACCCACATTCAGCCGAACGACTAAAAGACCGTTTCGAGAATACACCACGGCCTCACAACTATTGTCCATAATTATTCGCCAGATCTCTCCATTAGTTGTCCTTTTCGTTCTTCTGATATTTCCTCTGACTCTCAGAATATATGCCCGTATAGCACCGCTAAGGACTTATCGACTTCTGTTAGATGACTACTGTATTTTGCTTGTATGGGTAAGCATATAGATGTCGCGCTATTATTGCTTTGCTTAAGATCAAGCACAGACACTATTCCTTACCCGGCTGTGCCTTAGAATCGCAGTACTTGTAGACACATCAACCTACACTAGCATGGACCGCTGGTCCCTCGGTTACATTGAAAGTTGGGCCCTCAGGCTGGAATTCGCCACAGAAGCCACTCGGCCGCCCCTCAACTTGACTTGTTAACTTCTTTACTCCACGCATTCTCACTTCATGAGATGCGACACGACACGACGCGACTGTCACGCGTGCTCACGTGATTAGACGCCATGTCTTCCAATGACATCAGCAATCACAGGCTCCTCCCGCCTTTTGACCAGCTCAATCAGTTCGCCGAGTCTCTGCTCGACCACGGCCTCGACTCTCTCCTCTAAGCCTGGCGCCGTCTCCAAGATGAGTTAAACACCAGCTCAGTCCTCGCATCAGACTCCGCCCATGTTTCCGAGTTCCTCGTTGTATCATGGGCAGTCATCCACGTCTCTCCCCACATCGTTTCCTTCGTCTGCCAACGACTCTACCACGACCAGATTGCGACCTCACATATGCCCCAGAATCACGACTGTCGTCCATTTCCAAGCTGCCCAAAGTCACCTGCGTCCTCGATAAACAGACATCTATTACCGCCGTTGTCAGCGCTTTCCAAACTCTGCAGAAGTAGTACCCGTCTACCACCCTCGTTGAGTTCTGTCAGAAAGCCGAAGCTCGATGTCGGAAGCTAGTCACTCTTTCTCGTTAGTGAAATGATAAACGCTTGTGCGAGAGACTCTTAAGGCATTTGGGTATACTGAGCTGCGCAGCCTATTAGGTTGCTCGCTTCCTTAGCTGAATTCTCTCAAGTAATAGCATCTGGCATCGGAGCGCCCCTCGCGAACCCACTACGGCCATCTTTGATCCCGAAGATGACGCCTATTCCCAAGCCTTGGTCGAAGGCGGAGACAAAGAAGTCATCACTACTGCTAGCTTTGAAGCGGCAAGCTCTCCGAGCCAACCTGACCGTGATGTTTCGCCCCTGTCTTCATCGTTCAAGTCTATCCTACCGAATGTCATCCAACGGCAGACCTATCTCAAACAATTCGATCGCTCAGCAAAGCGAGACCGCCGGTCTTCTTCAACAGAAGTAGGATCTCCAATCGCCAGACACACGTCGCCCCATGAACTTGACCCAGACGAAGAGAGCCGGGGTTTGAGCCCTCAGAGATCGGGCGACAGAACCAACACTTAACCCAACACTCTCCACTCAGCGACGACGATTTTTCACAACACAAACGGAGCCCTCCTCTCTCACTAAGCCTACTTCATGAGGGATTACTCGACGACAATCATGACTCAACCGAGAAAATAGCCGATGCCTTGGATGATGATGGCCAGTCTTCTGTCGCGATTGTGATCTCAGCACCATTCCCCAACCAAAATAGCACAACGAAGATGCCTCAAAGCACATCTCTTACTCTCACAACTTAAGGTTCCTCTCACCAAACGTGTGGCGCTGTGACCCCTCTCGAAGCTCTCCTCCATTCTTGCGAAACACGAGTCTTGCCTGCGCAGAAAGTTGACGACATCATCGTCAACATCGCCATCTCACGGTTACCGTGTGATGACATTGGTGTAATTAACATTTCATTTCTTGAATCATTGCAGAAGCAACACTCCGCGCGATACAAAGGATCATTCAAACAAAATCAATCGCCCTACTTCCCGTATGCGACAGGCTCTTTGCGCAGTGGAGATTGTACTGCTGGGGATTGCCGACGGTACCCGGGGTCCTAGATCTAATGCAAAGTACGCTAGATCACAACACCAAGACTGTCATAGATGACATGGCGGCAGTGACCGAAGTGCATGACCTAGATGTGTCTTACGTCAAGGTGAGTTGAGCTGGGCTGAATACTTCTGTCTTTCGCATACTAGTAAATAAACAGTGCCTACTAGTAGATAAACAGTGCCCTCAGCAGCCCAACAGCTTTGACTGTACACTTTACGTTATTGAGCTTGCGCGACAGATTGCCTCGGGACACAATCCAGCAGTTGACTACACGTTCCTCGAGTCACTCACCTACCGAGCCCATGTTCCCTCCATCCTCAAGACCTCGGAGCAGGCAACTCTCCCCCCTGGACGCCATCTGTACGTCTGGTTTAAATCCTTGTGACGTTGTAGAAGCGCCATGCGTCGTAATGCCTCTTGAAATAAATCCTATCGCCAGTGTTTACTATCTATGGCTTGTACCTCGACCAGTTTGAGTAGATGCAAATTGCCCTGAAGATGCTTGACACCACTTCGCACTTTCTGCTCGCACCCCACTGGCTACGCCTCACCAAGTCACTTCGACCACACGAGAAAGACGCGTCCAAGTCGACCACATATGTTAGGCTAAACGCCTTGAGAGAGTTCTGTCGTATTCGCCAAAGATTTATAAATGAATCCACTCTTTCTAGAACCGAGCAGAGTAGGCTAATAATAACGACCGAAGTTTCTACTGGGTTGCATGTTAAGGCCCTCGACGAAGAACCCGAAGCAGAGCGATAACTTATCTGCGACGATAATTAAAGTTTGCATTAGGATTGAATTATATTTATTGTTATGTGATCTTGAATTTAAAAACTATGAAACATTGAGACAGGTAGCTATAACTAGTAAATAGACTAGTACATAATATCTTACATGTCTCTAAATCCAGCCATACGTGCAGTTATCATAATTACTAGCCAGCCACTGTATAGTCCTACGGGACCTAGACTTGACCTCGCTTTGTTAAACCCAGTGGGGAATGGTTCAGACTAACCGGTATTGTATTCTTAGCTGCGCATTGTGATTGGTTAAGTGCAATTGGAACACCTATTGACTCTTCGAGGCTGAAGACCATAGTGGGTTGGCCTCACTTGAGGTGCGCAGGGTAACCAACATCAATATTCATCCCAGCCCAACGGGTGTCATCGATTTCAAAGATGCGCTTGTCAACAGGCCTGCGCAGCTATTCTAGATCTCAAAGGAAGCGCAGCATGAATAGGAATACAGGGCAAACGATTGATTTGACAGATGTAGAATGACAAATGACTTGGCCTCTGGTCCATCCACCGGCGACGATAAGCCTGGATATAAGGTATCGACAAAGTACTGATAACTGATACGGGCTTGTGCTGTATCACATAGGAGGGTGCTGGCGGCGTATTCATTGTGTGATTGATGAACCGAGTCGCTGAGAGACAGTCATGGTCTAATCAGGACTTGGGTGCAGGCAGGAGAGACTACCGAGTAGTTTCAACCAGCCAGTGGTAATTCAAACTCGTGATTTAGCTTCCCTCCCATAATGGTGATCGCTGTGATATCGCGCTTCTGTCTCGTAGGTAGCATTTGAGGCTGGAATTGAGAATAACGTCCCTAGACGTTCTTTTGTGAGTTGGACACACTATCAAAGACTTGTAGAGACCTCGGGTACTTGACATAATTCTCAAGTTCGGACTTGGGAGGCTCTGATTCGACAACATAAATTGGTCTGGGTAAGGGAAGCCATGACCTGGCCGTAGGGTCTATTGCCTTGCTGATAAGAAACCTTACTATAGTAAGCCACCAGCTAAAATTTTACCCCGCGCTTACTAGCCTATGTAAGCAGTGAATCGATTATTCAACCTAGCCTCGGCATGCATTATGAAACTGGGAGAGGTTATCCAGCGAACATGCACTCTTCGTACCGAAATCAGACCTAACATGTCTATTATTATATGCTTATTATCGATCAAGCTCAAGATCTGGTTGTGAATATGTTGGGCTATGAAGAAATGTAAACTACTCATCGCTATTGTCAGCTTACATTATTTCCAAGTACACAGAGCAGTCATCACAGCGTAAGCTTACTCTATACCTTCCGGGGTAGCACACAGACTGTTCGTTTGCAGGGGCGCTTATGATATACCTTCCGGCAATTTTGAAGAATCTAGGATATAAAGGTCCAGATATGTCTAGAAGGCTCCTAAACAAATCACTCCACGGTGCTCAAGGTCGTCAGCGCAAAAGATTCAACGCTAATCACGTTCATAATGTCCAGTACCACCAACACAGGCATGTCTCCCAAGACTGCACGCCATGTATTTTTGACATCCTCTCGCACTGCATCCCACCTTCTGTTACGCATTCTCAACATTGAAGCTCAGAACGCACAAGATACAGACAAGAATGGATATTTCTGGCTTTCAGCGATGTACATGCGCAACGACCTGAACAGTCGCCCCATGTATGAATGGTCGTCTGAAGAGAAAAAGAGCATCGACGACATGGAGCAGCAGTGTTTCAACAACCTTCTGGACTACATCAATAGTGCAGAAGAGGCAGGAAAGATTGTTATGTTCAAGGAGCATGCCATGTTGCTAAACGACCCTTCCATCGAAACTCGATTTATCCATGGAGAAAGCGCTGCCGTTGGCGTGCCAAAGTCTCTAGAGGGTTACCCAGATGGAATCTCGAGCTTTAGGTCGCCGCTGAACAAAACTATACTTTCTGATGATTTTCTCAAAACCTTGAAGCCAACCTTTCTCATTCGACACCCAGCCTCAACAATCCCTTCTCTCTTCCGTGCAATTCGACATGAGGGTTTCGATCGAGCGGTTAAAGAGCTCGAACCCGTTGAGAGATCTCTGTACTGGCAGAGGAAGCTGCTTGAGTTCTATGAAGAGTCTTACAAGGCAGGAGGAGTCGATGAGCCGATCGTGCTAGATGCTGACGATATGATGATATCTCAAGAGCTGATGTTGAAGTACGCCAAGGTCGCAGGACTCGATCCGGAAAAGTTACGTTTTTCGTGGGAAAAGGCTCCACAGGAAGTTGTCAACAGCATGCCATCGTTCGTGCAGCACATGCTAGGATCATTGAACTCTAGCGAAAAGACTGATCTCACCAAGGTTGTAGGAGACGTTGATATATCGCAGGAGGTGGTGAAGTGGAGGGCTGAGTTTGGGGGTGAACATGCAAGAAAGCTGGAAACCTATGTTCGTGAGGCCATGGACGATTATGAGTATATGAGATCGAAGAGACTTACGCTTTAGCACTCCGCTCCGCGTATGAAACTTGATCATCATTGAACAGTGTAGGTGGAACAAGCTTGTGTTCCGTTGTTTACCTATATACGGCGGGTAGGGTCGTGATTTATTGTTCAGCGTCAAGTAGATATACTATAAACAGACACATATCCGATAGTTAGCGATTGTTCATATTGCGTGCAGTCTTGCATACATTCGGCAATGCCACCGAGAAATAGCTGATGAAGACACATGACGGGCGTCATCGGGTAGACAAGATGTGTTCACAAAAAGAAAGACTGCATCATGGTGAATAAATGAGTGACTGCGCTTGGTTGTGTAGGAATGTGGTTTACGCGATATATTGGTGTTGAGGATGAGTTGAGAAGTGAAGGAGTGAAGATGTAAGATCGGGTTGCACAAGTGGCATTATGCAAGCGATAAGATAAGTTGTGCACAGATTGACGAGTTATGTATGTGCTAACCTGATGTAGGCTGATAAGCCCGATAAGCAGCTCGGGAGCTACCCTAAAGATAGCTGGTAAATTAAGCAAACCTGTGACAGAGCCCAATGATACCTATTGCCCGGAGATGAAAAAGCGAAGTGGTCTAGACATATCTACGGCTCACAATGTTTCGTTCTTGGATCGCTATGATATTCAGTTGTGTTCTGTTGGCGTGAGGGAAGACTAGAGACAAAAGCGCAGGTGAACACGCTGTTTCGCAGACGTGTTGCTTATGATAATATTTTTTGAAACAAAAAGAAAAATCGGCTTGTTCTCAATTTCCAAAAACGAAAGACGAACCACCGGGAGCTTGGGCCTCTGAGATTGGACATCATCAGCATGCCGCAGTCAGAAGTTGGTGAGGTCTCTCCTCTTTCATCCTTGCTGTGTCTTGACCGGGGCCAAAAGTAATGGGAGAAGTCCGAAGTGTTGAGACTACCGTAAGAAGAAATGAGAAGGAGTATCCGTAGCTAGCCTCGTGGATACAAGATTAAGCCAGGAAAACCTGTCCAAACCCTAGCTAGTACTGTATGCCGATCGTTGGGGGCAATGGTAGGGATGTTGGATGCATGTGGTGGGCGTGGATTGTTGGCTTCGAGTGCGGACAACGTCTGCGGCTCAATGGATCACATGGCCCGATACGACTTCCACATGTTGCTTGTATTATCGTTTAGAGTGGTGTGGAGTGACTTTACTGAGGTCAGCGAAGATATTGAACAAACGTGTCTGGTGCATATTGTCAGCTGGGCCTGAGCCATGTTTGGCAGCCGACTTAGTGCTGCTCTTTGGGGACTTAGTCTTTGGGTTCAGAAAGGAGCTGTATGCAGTTCGATACCGTGCGGACGCAATAAGAGGAGAGATGCTTAAAGCCTTGTTGTTGGATTCATGCACCTGATGATCGATCAAGGAGAGAATTGTGCTCTTGATTGCCGAGTTGCCTTTGGGTGGGTTTGCCACCAGGTCCGGGATTTCTTGAATCGCAGGGCTCTGCTCGGGGATGACACCAGGAACAGCCTCCGGGACATTCTGATGACCGAATCGATACCAGTTTGGGGGGGAATGACATCAAAAGATTCAACAGACCGAGCGAGTGTGTAGGTTGGATGTCTCTTTTTTCTTCGGAAACACATTGCTGGGGTTTGACCTTTGAAGCAGTAGAGCTAGGCATATGGTACTTGAGTTCGTATTGGTACTTGCGGAATCTATCGACAACACATCGGCGGGTGAAAAGTTTGTTTCCAAATCAACTTCGACATTCTTGGCCGCCGAGTTGGCTCTGTTCTTGGGCGATGTACCGTCAACAGACTTGATAGGTCAACCGAGTGTACTGGAGGCCAGTCTCTGTGTAGAAGTTGGGTTTGTGTTACTTGCCCTCGTACTGACACATCTGAGCGACTCGCATGGGCGGCTGTATCGATCGGCGGTGAATAGACGGGGTTTGCGGTATGAAGTCTTCCTCTATTCCTAGGGGTCAGCCTCTATGGCGATCGAGTTGGGTCTCAGGTACTGGTGTTCGTATAGCCACTTTTGACCAAATTTCGTGGACTGGTGCGCAGAGCGGTGTGTAATCTGCGGTTCGTTGTTGCTTCTAGGTGGGGTGGAATCTCCATCTGCGAATTCGCATGGCTAGAGGTTAGCATCTTTTGCTATCAGGGTTTGGTTTGCGGCATCTCAGTTCGTACTGACAATGCCTTGTACCGATTGACAGGTTTGCAGATGGATGGGGCCTTCCATTCCAGCCATTCTCCTGTAGCAGTCACCTTTCGTTTGAGACACTTGGGTTTGTATTGTCGCTCTTGATCGTTCAGTGACTCAGGAATCTCTGAGGTCTATCAAAGGCTGTCGGGGATGTTGCTGTCCGGTTGCGAGATGTTTGTAGATGACGGTGGGAGAGAAGCAGAGAGGATAACCACGTTGGGTTGTGGGTTTGACTGGGGAGAGAACGACATGGCTTTGAAGCTAGGTATGAGGGGAGATCGTGAGTGACGTGGTGGATGGGGGATGTTGTCGAAGAAAGGAGGACGCCCCGAGAAAGTGGTGGCACGGTGGAAGGCACAGACAAGAAAAACTCCGGCAAGGTCGCAGACGGGAATGGGACTCATGGTAATCGAATGTAGGTTTGAGGGGAAGATTGTGACATGTGCGACTGTTGAAATGACGGGATCAGTCAGTTGACGCAACGGGGAAGATGAAGTTGAGGATGGGACTCATTGGTAGATCAACGGAGAGTGATAGCGGCTCGGGTCTCTCGCGGGGGCAAGATAATCCGGTTGAGTTGAATGGGCTTATCAAAATCGGGTTGTTTTGATGAACTTTGCCGTTGGTTGTAGAGTCCAAGATAGAATAGGGGACCCCTGGCAGTCGAGTTAAGGTTCGAGGCGTTGAACAATATCGATCGGCGGGTGGTGAAAATCTAGGGAAGAGACGGAGTGAGAGCTGAAATTGGGTCAGAATACCACTGGTATTGTTGTTGAAGACTTGTCACTTCTTTGCCCAAAATAACAAGTGGAGATAACGCATTCGCTCTTATAACATTGCATGGTTTTATTAACTTGAGATTTGAAAACGCCATGTACGATGGTAAGCATCCTTTGGCGGAAAAAACATTCAATTTCTTTAAATTGTGAAAAATAAAGAGGGACATGGTTGAGATTGTGAGCCGCGAAATGATCTGAAATATTTCTCAAATCTTTTTGTTTTAATTGCTCTTTTTTTGCTGGCATGTATTGACATTCTCCAGAACACTCAGTGTATTGAAATACTTAGCATGTTAATGCTCAATGTAGGCTCCTTGTTCTGTTTGATACGCGTGCATGTTCTTCGTGGCCGCGAACATATCCTTCAGAACCATAACACTGCTCCATCTGTTCTCAATTTGGAAGCTTTGTTTTCTCTTACAAACAAGCTGAACATTTTTCCAAGCTTCGGCATCTCCACACCTGTGCTGTTTATTTTACCTGCTGCACTAGCCTCAGTGGACCCGCCTTCTCCCTCTCAAACCTCCTCAGCATCATCATCTCTCAACAACACAAAGACCACATCTGAGCACCATCTTCACGAATGATCCGCGACTTTCTTCATCATGCCGCCCCCTGACTCAACGTCGACATCACTCCACGCTCTCAGCGTCAAAAACCCACGCTTCTCAGTCCATCCCCTTTTCTGGACTGAGCGCCATCTCTTGTTCGTGAAATGCGTTTTCCAAGAACGCTACGACGATAACAGACATGTGACGGCTCGTAAGGACCATCATGAGCATCTCACAGCATGCGCAAAGGACCTCGCGACTGATCCTTGCGCTGTGCTCAAGCGTTGTTGGGTAGAGGACTTGCTCACCAGACCCGGTGGCCACCTAGTATACGACAAGTAAGTTGCTTTCACCTTACCCTTGGGCAAGAAGAGACTGACGCGTGTAGTCACGTGGTTGACTTCTTCTACGCGAAACGACGAGTTCTCAATATTTGGTGCGACGTCTTTCGTCCCGCAGAGAACATCACCCTGCCTGACACTCTGATCGGCTTTTACCGGTACGACGCTGATCAAAAGCGTCGCAAGAAGCTTCATGTGAGACCTTCTCATGATAACCGCCCAAACGATCCCGTCAAGCGCCTCTTTGAACGCAAGTTCCAAAGTGTAACGCCTGAAGACTGGCGCAACGATCCGTTCATTGTCTGTATTTTGATCAGTCTGGCTCAGCGACTGGTACGAAAGAAGCAGCTTGCAAAGGTGTATTTTGTAAGATAAGCAGTCCGTTTCCTAACCGTGACTTGCACTAATAAAAGATACAGACACGACTTCTCGTTACAAACATGTCCGACAAAACACACGCCTATATCTATAAGGCCGACTTTCCGCACCAACTTCTGGAGTGTTTCGACCGACCGGCGCGTCCTATGGATGATGTAACCTTCCCAACCATTGATTACACCGCGGTCCGGTTTCAGCCATACTCGACCTTCTCGGAACGACTCGAACTACACCTGCTCGGCGCGAGTCCTGTGGCGGTGGCATCGAGTTCCAAGCAGTAGGGGCGTGAAGAGGTAGATGGATCGGCACGCAAGGCACAGAAGCAGAATTGATGCAGAATGCACGTGGGTTGCGAGGTGTAAGCTGGAATAGACGGCATGTCTTTTGATGGCATCTTGTGCTGCTGAGCAAATTAGATTGATTGGGATGAGGTAGGCTCTAGATGATTGGGGTTTCGGAAGATAGATCATCTAGTAGCACGCTGGTCGACATTGGCAGCACCTGAGTGCTTGGAATGACTCTTTAAGAGCACACCTCTTGCAACGTGAGAAAGGGATCAGTTTTCAGCAGCCTGGGTCTCCCAAAGTAGTTGGTTGACTTTAAGCATGCCGCTAAATAGGCGTAGACGAAGAATAAATTCTTTTCCAACTAGTAACGCTACTAACTTCATCCTGACTTAGAGAAAACTGTCTTGACAAAGCACGCCTTCGTATTGCATGTCTCCCTTCCCTGCGTACTACCCTGACCCACCCCGATGAGATCAAGACCAGAACATCCTCCGTAAGATTCATTGTCCTAATCCACAGAACCCGATACAGACCCAATGACCTTAGCTATCAATCGAATTCCTTCAACAGAACAAGCGCGGGAAACGAGACGACGTGCTGTTTTACTCTCCAAGTTGACCAGCGCCAGGTACCGGATGAGAATCGACCGGTAGAAGCACGGGGGCTAGATTGACAAGGCGCGGGTGGTCTGCACGCTGATGAGGCACAAAGGCATATGCTTCGGAGTCGTAGGAACGGCCTGCCAGGTCAACCCCTCCAAGGTTTGCCTACAAGGTCGTGGTGCTCTTCAAGGAGATCGATTCGGGGACGCTGAATCCGTTGGAGGCATATTCGTGTCGTGATCTAAGGAATTTGTGTTAGAAACCATGTGCTCGGTAAGATGTTCAGTGGTGAAATGACTTGCAGGTATAGATAGTGATTGGGGTATCTGTTAGGTTCGGGAACGGTTGGAGAGGAACAGAAGGTAAATCTGGTTTCATGTTCGCAACTAGGCTCTTTGTCCTTTCAATGACAACGCCGTAGTAGGTGCCAGGATAGTGGAGAGTGGGCTTGTTCGGTTATTGGTGATGTGTTCTTGGACATGATCGGGTCGTCTTACTATTGTTGATAGCTTTATGTTCTGTTGTCGGGAAGTGATGAGCCGAATCTTTGTGAAGGATCATAGTCGGTCTATCCTGTTTGGTCTCTGTGATGGGGTATCTTTCGTTCGGAGTCCGGGAAATGGAGTTGTGTTGATGAGTCTTGGTCAGTGTTGATAACAAAACTTTGTCAGCGAATCTCGCCGATGGTCGACGTTGACTGCAGGCTGGGGGCGGAGCGATCTGTCACATAGCACGACCTGTACAACGGTCAGCCAAAGGTAGAGAAGAACATGTTCAGGCAAGGGCGTACGCACTGGTCCTGTGTCATCTCTTGTCCATGTACATTGGACGGTAGTTGTATGAGACAGGCGGATTCGGACATGTGCTCGTTGTTTTTGTTGCAGAGTACTAATAACTACAAGTCAACCGTCTCCTTGCCATCGATGTGATCGTAGTATTGCTGGGGGCCCCATTTCTGATGGCAAGTTGCGGAACTAAAGGACGAAACCATTTTGAAGGTGAGGCCGGCGGGAGAACTGGGGTAGGTGGAAGCGGTAGATGATCAATGTGAGCAAGAAGGGAGTGAATGGAATACTACGGCGGGCGTGTAGGCTTGATCAGGATGCGTTATCAAAGAGAAAAGAACTCAATGGAGGAAAATGAAGGCTATCTGTGCCTCTGCTGAGAAAGTCACCTCGATAGGCAATTCTCCAAGCACATCAGTGCTAGCAATAGCTAATTCACCGAGGATGTCAGTGCTGTAGCACTTGAAGGTGCCCTATTGATGCCCCACCTCTCAGTTACAACAAAAGTGAATTATCAGTAAACACAGCAGAACTGATTTGAGGCCGGGCCCATAAATATCTTGGCCTCCCTCTCATCCTCACTTCTTTCTTTCTCCACAACCATCATCTGCCATCTCCAAGCAAGCAGCAGAATAAAGACTTTCCCATCACGGTATGATACTACCTATCAAGTTCATGAGACTACTCAAGGCCGAGTACTGACATTTTATCAGCACAAAGTTTCTTTCATTCAAGACAAAGTAGTCATGGAAAACCCTCCCGGCGACAACCCTCCCGGCGACAACCCCCAAGCTGAAACCCCTCATGTCCGATATGGTAAGTTGGCCCAAAGTTGTCAATGTTATCACTGGATAAGAATTAACTTCCTTCTAGAATATATCATTCGAACCGAGGAGTATCTCCCCATCGAGCTCATTCGCCATCTTCTGCTCGTTCAGGGGCAGATTAACCGGCTCGCAGCTGAACAGGATCTTCAAATCATGGATCTTGAAGGGGAGGTGGAACGCCTTCGAGGAGACATCGCGTTGCTCCAACGCGAGATCAACAACCCACCGGTTTCAAGAAACCACAACGACATCGTACTCGCCTGTATTGTCGCTGGCATGGCTGTTCTCCTTTCCGGTTTTTGGGTGGCCGGATATCATCATGGTGCTTAAGGGAGAACAAAAACATCCCGCGACAAAGGTCTGTGATGTACAAGGCAGAGGGATGGGCACTGCGAACGGATATTGAGATCGGAGAAGATGAGAGAGGGTTTTTGTTGAGGTTGAGAAGAGAGACACATGAACAGAGACAGTTAGTATCCGGAGGAGTGACAGCACTGCTTTGTGACCTACTTAACATGTAGAGTCTTTATACACTGCTTCCCGAACAAGGTTCACGTTTTCATAACCGTACTGTTAGCTGGTTGTGATTCCACCATGTCGTGAATATCCAACTTGTTTACAAAACACGGGTTCGGCGCGTTGACGCGGTAGCCAGCACGAGATATTGGTTGAGCGTGGTGCTGCCAACGACTAGCAAACCTTTGCGATGCGTTCAGGCATATTGTTTATTTGTTCGCGTCTATCATTCTCGGTACATGCGATCGATCGTTTGTTCTACCTTCATTCTTCGCTTCTTTGAACACCCCCCAGGCCGTTCTCCATGCCCTCGACCTTCATGTTCTTGTTCAGTCAGTGAACGAGGTCCTTCCACCTCGCCAACACGCCAACTCACTTTTGAAGTGTATCGATACGATAATCGAGCGACTGCTTCTGCCTGTGGGGTTGATCCTATGAGATAAGCCATATTTCAAAAACCGTGACGCACCCGAGGTGGAACATGCAGAAGCGACATCATGCTGCCACATCGAACACGATAATACATTGGTACTTTCCTTACCAGCATAGACATTTGTTCCGTGAACAACAACGGTCGAGACGAAGGCGAGTATCTCGAACACAACGGTCAACGAAATGCATACACAAAACACCACAACCCAGACTAACTTGTGGAACTCAGTAGCAGCGGTCCGGCTTGGTTTCATTCATTCAGCAATCATCGATACAGCGGATAGAACAACACCGAGGCCACGATACTATCCGACTGAAAGCGGTAAAACAGTTCCCATCTCTTGTCAACCACTGCCAACCATGGGGTTGATATACGCCTCGTCAAACTGGCTTGTCCCAAATTCCGAATCTGAGAACGAACCTTTCCACAACGTCATGACCTTGCTGCACCGGAGCGATCCTGGAGGTTTCTGATGCCGGCGTGTCCTGTTTACCTCCTTGCAACACATCACGATCACGCGCAGAGATCTGCAATGAATACTGGACGTTACCAATAGTCTTGACGAGGAGAAACGCTGTCAGAGCAAGGTTTGGCTTTGATGATGTTCCTGCTATGAGCATTCCGATCTATCCAGGAACGAAGACCATTCCTGCGTCTCTATGCCTGAATTACCATCCTCCACCATCACGAACGTGTCCTTGCGACCTGAAAACAGGTATTGGTCAGTCCATATTGAAGCATCTGATATCCTGTGAGGCAACGGGGCGGGCGGGGTACTAACCAAATGTGAACATCAATTCTTCCAGCGGGACCATCCAAAGGGGGCATTGTAGACATGTCACGGCGAAATCATATCCGAGACTGCATCGCAATCATTTGGTCATGGGCCATAGGCGGACATGTGAAATGAGGCCCATGAATATTTGAAGGTCGCAGCCTGACCTTTGGCAAGTTACATCAGCTCATTGACCAAAGTTCCACATGAGTACTGACAATGCCCATTCATCCATAGGCAAACAAATCACATCAAAGCCCCAAAACGAAAGGCCCGATCAATCAGTCGTCACATCCCAGTCAATATCACCTCTGAAGGTCATTATCGTCGGTCGCGGTCTCGCTGGTGCCTGTCTCGTCAATGGCCTCATCAACAACTCCAACGGCCAAGTCGATGTTAGCGTTTTTGAGCGTGATGAGAAGGGCTCAGACAAAGGCAGCTACCGGATTCGACCTGGAGCACACCCCCTCATCGGATTCAAAGCTTGCCTCACCGAGAAGCAATACGCAGATCTCTTGCTCTGCTTCGGCAAGTCGGGGGGCGTTGTGCCATCCGCGCCGTACATCTCCAGCCCTTCCGACCTGAAGGTTCTGATTGACTTGAGCAAGGCGCCCAATTACGAAAAGAGCGCTCCGATTGCACGTCTGAGGCTTCGGAACTTCCTCCAGGCTCCTTTGCGTGAGCTCACCATGATAGAGTATGGCAAGAAGTTTGTCAGATATGAAGTTCTTCAAAACAGCAACATCAGAGTTCACTTCCAAGATAACTCTCACCAAGACTGTGACGTTCTACTGTCTGCTGAGGGAAGTCGCAGTCGAATGAACAAACAGATTGGATTGGACAACATCCTCACAAAAGTCAGGCCTGACCATGGTGGGTTACTCTGAAAGTGTCATCTACCATGGTCAGTTCTCCGCTCTCTACCAAGACAGCTACTTGAGAGGGGAACCATATATACCGGAAACTCAAAGGCCATGGTGTTTGCTGCAGTTTACCTGCCGGAAGGTCTGCCATCTGGCAAACAAACCACACACAGCAAAAACACAGCTGATGACCTGAAGCAAGCTGGCTTCCATTCTGACTTCTCAAGTTTAGTTGACGCGTTGGACAATGAAGCGCTCATGACCACACATTGGAGACACGCCAAGAGCGACACGCCAGTAAACTGGAGACAACTACGTCTTGTACGAGATGAAGTCGAATCCAGACATCGCCAACCCACGAGTGTGGCTAATAGGAGACTTGATCCACCCAATGCATCCGTCAAGAGGAATGGGCGCCAATAACGCAAATCACGACATGGCCGTTTCACTCCAGCCTCTAATGGCACTTGCCAAGCTGAAAAGCAATCACGGTGTCGTCAATGATGATCATGTCAGTACCCAACTGTCTGTATATGAGAAGGCTATGATTCCCAGGGCTTTTGCCTGGCTTAAGAAGAGCACCGACCAACAGGTAAGAAGCGCACATATCCATACGAATACTACGAGGCAACATTGACTGATAACATATCAGTTACCGGATCTAGAGAGTCTGAAGGGGAGAGGTCTAATCCTTCTATTGCGTGTGGTACTCTTTGCAATCAATGGTTTCGTTGCCTGTCTCAAGCTCTTTGGTTGGAAGCCCAAGGATGATGCCCCAGAGTTACCTTGAGAGGGGTCATTTCATTTGCCCTTACTCATATTCGTACTATTTGAGAAATGGTTACGACGGTAAACCAGACACTTGAACTCATGTATCCAGATATGGATTTCCTGATACCCAATCCCATATCAACTTTAGCCAGCAATGACCTGACTCGAGCACTTGCCTTGCGATTCAAACAATCCGATCCTCGCTATCGTAGGACTTGCTTCAGATATGACAGGCGATTGTCCACGTTCTGCGTCTCTATGCTACCAACGCGTGATTTGGAAAGGCGGATGTGAGATAAATCAAGCGTCAGATATTGATATCATTCTACGGAAGACTTCTGAACCCTCAGTTCAATGATCTATTCTGGTGTAGTAAAGACACGGGTTCGAAGGAAATAGTGCTGAGTCGGATTTCTTATTTTTCTAACTTGAGCCTTCGGAACGGGTGAATAGATTTCTACTTTTAACCGGCCACGGTGTTCAATATGTCCTTGAAGCCAGGTTACCGACGATCCCATTGCCGGAACTCAAACTTCTCATAGCCTACACCTTCGCCCATTTCAAACTAGCCTGAACATACCGCGCAGCTCCGTATGCAGAGACCGAAGCAATCATAGTACAACCGCAGAACAGCTGCAAACCCATGAAGGAGTTACCACCACCGGTATTGTTAGAGATCAATGCACCGCCAAGTGGACTACCAGTCGAAGCTCCAAAGGCATTGACAAGTGCAGCAAGTCCAATTCGGGTCCCAATCTCAGCAATAGGGGTGATCTGCGAGAAGCAGCCAGGAAAGATGGAAACGTATCCTCCCGAGCCATAACCAAAAGCAACAGCGTACGCCATGATAGCGCCTGTGCTGTTGCTACCTGCGATCCAAAACACCAGTGTCAAGATACCGGTGAAAGCGGTGATCATCAACATGCAATTGTACTGGCCGATGAGATCTGCAAGTGCCCCTGCTGTCAGGCGGCCAACAAGACTGACGGCGTTGATGATGGGCAAAAGGTACGGGATGAGCTTGGGAGTGATGCCGCTGGCCTGCGCCTGGATGATGATGTAGTTGAGTCGTAGAAACATGCCCCAGAAGAAGAGAAAGCCGCCAAGCATTGTCAGTACCATCACTGGCTCTTTAAAACAGCGATGATAATGAGAGAATGCGAATGGTTAAGGTGTTAGTGGGATAAGGGCCATGATCAACAAACATGAGATTGCGCAGAAAGCTAAAAATAGGAACTCGACGACTCGGATGGTCCAGCCAAAACTAATAAGCTTGATCAGACGCGACAGCATAATGGGCCAAACGATGCTGCCGGCAGATGACCCCGAGTTGACAATACCAAACACAAGTCCACGTCTCTTTCTGAACCATGAGGTTGTCGAGGTGAGGCAGGCGGAGAAGATTGCACTTGATCCTAGAGCTGGCAATGGACTGTGACAGCAGTATCTGGTAATATTGCGTCGACAGCGATAATATCATCAAGCCGAAGCAGTATACAGCCGTGCCGACAAAGCGTAGCCATCGCGGGCCATACGAATTACAGACACGACCCCATTAGGCAGGTTATAATGTCAGTGCTAGTCTCCGAAGAGAGTCTATTGAGACAAAAGAAGAGCTTACCACTGCTGAGCCGCCAACTTGGAAAAAGACCTGCATGCTCGTGATCCAACTGATGCTGCTAGAGCTGTACTGCTTGAGTGGCCCAGTCTGGTAGTACTCGAGGAAGACACCTACGCAGGTGACGAGGCCGAATGTACAGAACAAGCCAAACCAACCTCCCAGAACAACGAGCCATGCCTCTCGACCACCTTCCGGATACTCAGACTCAATGATAGGGGCATCTGGTATTGTGTTGACACGAGCACTTTCCTTGGAGGTTCCAAGGTCTTCATCCTGTCTCGCGGAGGTTGTTTCATAGCTCTCAGATTGAGCCATGGCGGTGACTTGGTAGCTTTTGTTCTCTTCGAGATAATCCTCAAGCAACGAGCTGGAGAAACTAGAAACCGGACGTTAATTAAGGTTTTGTAGAGGGTACAGCGTACAACAAGATACACAAACAACCCAAGATTTATGAAGAAATGTGGTAGCGGATCAGAACCACTGAAGGATGCTTACCGAACTGCCTAGCTTTTGAAGGAGATGGAGTGTCTCGGCCGGTTTGTCTCCGTGCCGAGCCGTCCCATACAGACTACAGGAAACCTGCAAAGACTAGCGACACTTGAACGACCGTATTTTTTCCACAGAGGCGTGGAGCTATGACTCGTGATCTTCAGATGAAGCTCCCCGGCGATTACTACACGCCCGACGGGGCCGCGCGGGGTACATCTTCCTAGAAAGCTTGATCATCGGGTTTCATTTCGGTTGACATCGTCGTATGATACCTTCGAGTTTGCGGGTTCACTTCGTCCCTACCGATTGAATGCGCTTCAAGTAAGGAAATCTGCTCTTGTGTAACGGGGGTAATAAAGCGAACTGTAGCAGCTCTGAAAACAACTCCCTGTTACTACTCCGTACGGCGAGGAAGGATCCAGCAACGCCGCGCTGCTCTTGGTCTAAGTCCTGAGATGTGGAGTTCATTGTATTATAGATTTATGCACAATGCAGTATCTGAGGTAGAAATCTGACTAGATTAATTCGTTGGGGGCCAAATGCACGAAGGATCACATTAGGTTATATTAAGGAAATAAATCCGCCTTGTGGGGCATTTTGCCCTGCTTAAGCGCAAATCTCATCGGTATCGACCAGGGTTTAAGTGAAGGCCCTACAAAACGGAGAAGAACGATTGGTGAGGTACTTGCAATCTCTCAGTAGCGTCCGTCTAGTCTTGCATAACTCGCGATCGCATTGCTTGCCTAAACGGAACAATAAGCAATGTGGGTGCACTAGAGGCATTTATTTACCCCCTTATTAACTGACCTGATGGTCCATTTTTTCGAGGACCTGCCAGTGTTTTCATTCATCTCTCAAACATCACATCAAGCCTTCTTTTCACTTCGGCAGAGCCTTCGACCGTTTGAATATTACATTTCGGAAACATGGCAACCAAATCGGCAAAGGCAACTAGTAGGAACTGGTTGATGGAAGGGTTATCGGTCTTGGCCAGCTGTATGATTACGGTCGGCCTTTACGTACTCCTCGCACGTTTTGATGACCACGAAGCTCCCCATTTTGGTGCCGTATCGGAATGGGGTATTACCCTCAATACTATTGTGGCTATTATGGTTAATATAGCAGTCGCTGCTAGCATTTCGGTCGTCGTAGAATGCATTAGCCAGCTCAAGTGGCTTTGGTTCTCAGAGCAGCCTAGGTCCTTAGCTGATATCCAAGTCTTTGATGAAGCAAGTAGGGGATTATTTGGCAGCTTAAAGCTGATATGGGGAATCCGTCACCGATCTATTGCCACCACAGGTGCCTTTCTCGTGGTAGTTCAGCTGGCTGTGGCGCCACTTACCCAACAGTCACTTCATTACGAGTCGCGAAGCGTAGCAGCTGAAGGTGTCAACGGTACCCTTCCTTACATGGAAAAATACATCGAAATGGGCCAGCAACCTATCCTCACAGGCATCACTCCGAGTGGGTATGATTCATTGAGTACAGGTATGAAGTCGGCGATAATATTAGGAATCTTTATGGACACCGATATCGTCCTCAACGATACAGAACCGTCGTGCCCTAGTGGCAATTGCACCTTCAGCGACTGGTCAGCCTTGGCCGTTTGTACAGGTTTCGCGAACGTTACCTCATATCTTGAACACCGCTCTGATTCAAAGAAAAAGGGCCGTTACCACCTTGAATACTGCATCGCAGATGACATCTGCATTACAAGCAACCGTGAAGACTATCACGCCAAAGTGAACATAACATCCGCTGCACGTGGTGAGCAGTTTGATGGACCACTTGGATCTGATGTTCGAGACCGAACTGGTTATAATTACACGTCCATGGCTTTCAAAGATCGCCCGAGCCCTATTGCAGACTTCTACGTGCTCTACCAAAACCTGACCACCGATCAGTACATGGCTATCGAGATCGTTTTGGAATGGTGCGTCCAAAGGTTCTCAACAAAAGTTGCCAATGGAATTGCCACCACCGTCCGACTCGACGAATCGAGGAATTTCACAGAATCGGGCTATGAACGTGTCATTAACGAAGTCGACGGAGAAGAGTTTGAGGTCGACATCCTCACCCATTTGTCACTGCAGCGCCATCTCGCCAAGTACTTGTCTGGTATGCTTTTTTATCTAGGTGGCGACCAAGCAGATACCGATGTTGCCATATCCTTTTCTAGGGCTCTGGGGTCATTGAGCTGGCAAACCGCTACACGTGTCCCCAGGGGCTTCCCTAGGCTAGGTGCTCTTTTGAACAACACGGCGACTAGTATGACCAATTTCCTACGTCAAAATACACTCCTGAGAAAAAACGGCACAGTCTATGTACAGAAAGTTTACGTCCGCATCTCATGGGGATGGCTAGCTGCTCCGATTATATTCGTTGTCTTTGCCCTATTATTCTTCATCGCAACGCTTGTTTATGGACGCGTTCGCAAGATGCGAGGTGTACCGGCTTGGAAATCTAGTCTGTTAGCAGCATTACAGACTCCCGATGCCGATCTACATCAGCTCCTAGGCTCTGAGGCGTCAAAGGTTCCTATGTTCTCGCAAATACAAAAGCTCAAAGTTCAGCTTATTAAAGCTGATGGTCGCTGGAGTCTCACAGAGTCTGTTGCTCCCAGAAAAGTGAGCGATCAGACACCACTGCAACAAGAAGACGACGGCATGCCGTTATCAAGCTTATAGTTTGACTAACTAAGAAAGACATAGCGTGTCCAGGAGTGTAAAGTGTACGGCAAGGAAGAAATAGTTAACACTAGCGATTGCGCAGCTTAATACTACTCAAGAGAAATTCATCTTTGGGTACACTGTATTAAAAACAGTCATTATTTTGCCTGTTACTAAATTATTTTATTCTTACATGTATATACTTTCTCTTTACCACTCTTAGCTAAGACTTGCACTTGATATTACTGTAGTAATTAATTTATATTTACTTGGTAATAGTAGCTATAAAGATAACAGTAGTCAGTATAAGTATAGTTAAGAAATACCTTGAAAGAATTATACATCTCTAGTAACAATTATTCAATCTACCCAGTTAGTATCTACTTTACTTAATAGTTATTTTATTACTCAATTCCTTTACTCATAATAGTTAGATAAAAGACATCTTTACTTGGAGGGGGGTTACGTACGATATCCCAGACAAGGACGGACACCGTCGCTTGTTTGATGGTGTTGCCGGATGGGTCAAGCCCGGTACTCTAACGGCACCCATGGGTGTCAGTGGTGCTGGGAAGATAACCCTACTTGATATTCTTGCCCGACAAACGTCTATTGGTGTTACTGCAGGCGATATGCTCGTTAACAGTAGATTCATTAATGCAAGCTTTCAACGCAAGACCGGATATGTACAGTAACAAGGTACGTATGATCTGATGATGATAACTACCTGACTGACTGTTGATTAGATCTGCACTTACATACCGCCACTGTTCGAGAGAGCCTCCGGTTCAGTGCCGTCCTAAGGCGGCCTAGGTCTATCAGTAAGAAAGAAAAATACTGTTTTGTCGAAGACGTCATCAAGATGCTTGGGATGCAAGAGTACGCATACGCAGACGCCGTGGTAGGAATACCTGGAAAAGGATTAAACGTCAAATAACGCAAACTCTTTACTACAGGGGTTAAGCTAACTGCAAAGCCGAAGCTTTTACTGTTTCTCGATGAACCGACCAGTGGTCTTGACTTACAGAGCTCCTGGGCCATTTGCACCTTTTTGCGAAAGATTGCCAATGCAGGCCAAGCTGTTCTGTGCACAGTTTATCAGCCAAGTGATATCCTCTTTGAACAGTTTGATATGCTTTTGTTCCTCGCCAAGGGCGGTAAGACGGTATATTTCAGTGAAATTGGACCGGATTCTAGAACCCTTTTGAACTATTTCGAATCTCACGGGGCTCAGCGTTGCGAAACGGGGGAAATCCCAGCAGAATACATCCTGAACGTTGTTAACAAGGCTTCCAATGATTGTGGGGAGGAGCATCACGATGTTTGGAAAGGAAGCGCTGAGTACCATGCAGTCGAGTTGGAGATCGACAAAATCCATATCGAGAGGCACAATGAACATGCTACCGACGAAGATGACCCGGTAGGCCGGTAGTAACGAGCTGGGAATGAAGTAGAGCGATGTAGCCATCGTGAGAGCAGAAAGATCCTATCTGCACTTAAAGTTCGAAAATACCAATAGTCACAAATTCTTTTCCCAAAGATACGCGGAAAAGGGACAAACCAAACCATGCGAGGGTTGAGTCTTCCATTGCTTAACGAGACGTGATTCAAATACAGAACTTCAAATACACTTAAGATCGGGCTTCTTCTTTTCGCCAAGACCGTTTTACACTAACCCTAGACTGGCCAAGGGTCGTGAGCGGGGAAGCCAAAACTGCCATCACCGTGAACATGAGCATTATTCCCGAATTCAACCACTCACAATAATTGCCCACATTTAGCCGCGACGGGGTAACAAAAAGATGCAAATGCAGCCCGGGCCGAGTTTTTTATCCTACAAGTATTGCGGCGAGACATTCTAACGCTGAGAGCACCGTGATCAACACATGCTGCGATATACAGGCCTCAAGCCTTTCCAGTGCCACGTCTGTCCAAGTCCTTTCCCGAAAGTCTGTCAAGTTGTTACTCCTCAAATTCTTTACTCTGTTGACGCGGTTCCTACAGTGATACTCTCATCCGCCATCGCGCCTTGCACAGTAACGATGATCAGCCCCAGACTCGGAGTCAAGGCCGTCGCCTTGGACAAGCATGTATCTTTTGCTCAAGGCTCAAGCAACGCTGTCATGGAGGGCAACTTTGTGCGCGATTTGTGCTCAGAGACTCGGAGTGTAGCTACAGCCAGCCTAGGCTGTCAGTATCTGGCACACCACATGCCGATATCAGTGGGAGAGCCGGCAGTGAAACGGACACGATCATGGTACAATCTGAGAGCCAAACTTCTCCAATCCTGCAGGTCCCGTCCCCTCTCACGATCCAGGGAACAGAGACTACCGGTGAGGATGTCATGACGGGGGAGTTCCATCTCGCGTCAGAGGAATGGACCGAACACCCTTCAATCCCCTCTGAAATGAGCAGCATACCCACGATGACTTCCAGTAACTTGTATTCTTCAGCGTCCACTCCTACGAATACATGGTTTCAACATCAGCCATCTGCTGAATCTCTGTACGGTGGTGATTCCAGTGCATTTTCCAACTTATCGGAGGGTTCCTGGATGCTGTTGGACCGCTGATGGGCAATTTCTCGTTCTCCTGGTTCATGGAGGGATTGAAGGTACCGTTTGACTTGCCCGAGTTCCCAGAGCCTCATCATCAGGCTGAGACTCAAGCGGACAGCGCTATTTCAACAACCTTTGGCTTCCAGGCAAGAGCAGCCGCTTCAGCGCCCCCTCAAGTCTATCCGGATCCATCAAAGATCTGCTCGAGAAATAAACGGCCATGTCGCCCCTTGCCTGAAACTCACGTCGCCAGCACATTGATGGCTGGAGCCGAGATATTTGGCCATATCCACGATACTCCCCAAAGGGCCATCCAAGGTTTGAATGACTTTTACAAGACTCAATGCCAAGACGAAACACCATCAACTATACCACGGGGCATACTCCACACCTTTGTAGAACTCTACTTCGAGTTCTTTGACCCACAGTTCCCTTTACTTCATCCGTCACGTATACAAGACAAGGATTTCCCGTGGATCCTACTATTAGCCATGGCGGCAGTTGGTAGCCACTACTCAGAAATTCAAGAAGCAGATGAATATATCTTGGCACTTACTGACTTGCTTTCCAGGGCAGTAGAGTCTTTGGTGAGTATGATTCCTTATGTAACGCCTAGTATCTACAAGATGATCACTACTGGCTGTCACGTTAGGTTTTGGACAAGATCGCAAGCGTCGATATAGCCACGGTTCAGAGCGTGTTCCTCCTGCATGTTCTTTGGATGTTCTCTGGCTCGCACCGAGATAAGATTGTTCTACGACACAAGCAGAGTAGCCTTGCGACTCTTTGTTGGGATTTACTTTGCCAGGCTAATAAACACCGAAGCTCAGCCTCTCACCCGGCCAGGAATGGAAGGCTTGGATCGATAGGGAGAGCAAGATCCGCATCGCAGCATGTGTCCGAGGTAGGATAGACCTTTTGATTGAATATATTAGTCAGAGAGCTGAAAGGTGTACAGCACTCGAATACCTCGGGCACCTCTTTCTCGGAACTCCAATAATTCTTCACATGCGTGACATCACGCGACAACTCCCATGCCTCGATAGGATATGGAGATTTCGAAACGCCAAAGACTGGGAGAAACATCAAAGCACATCATCTGGTACTTTGATCTTTTGGTGAGCTTTCATATGAGACCTTGGGCTGATCGAACACGCAGGACACCGGCATGAGCAAAGGGAAGGTGTTCCAGAACAAGGTGACTCTGGAACATCATTCAAGGAGACTTTCACTTCAAAGATCGTTGTTCTCGAGTTCTTCATTGACAAAAGAAATCTTTCGCGCCAAATACGTTGTTCGCAACTCCTGCGTTCTTCTTTCATGTCATATCTGGATCACCCATCAAGCGCCAGCGCTGATGCTACGGCCAATTCTTATCTACCGACAACAGGAACTCACAAGAGTGAACACACCTTTCTATGCATAGCCATCGATAGTCTAGCATTTCCTTCCCCCGATAATACTATACACGGTAGAACAGAAACCATCTTCCATGTCTTTGCCATCCTTAGGCTCGGGCCCCTCGACACTCTGCACTTGGCGACGGGCTGGCAGACGACCAAAGAGCAGAAGGTTAAGTCAAAGGCGCAGTCCAAAGATTTTCACATGCATAACGGAGCAAAGGTGCGCAAAGCGTTATGGCACGCTGCCTGCATCTTCAGATCCACCCGGAGCTGCCCTCGGCTCGCCTGCTACGACGTACTCAGCCTGACAGTTTCGATGGGTTATGTGTACTGCTATAGTGAAGTACGTACTTTGCTATCCCAAACGCCAGGAACCTCACTATATGTTACTTCATGGATCCAATATCTGTCGCCGCAAGTGCCGTGGCATTTATCCAAGCCGCAGCAGCTATCGGAAAGGGCGTATAAGCATTGAGATCGCTCAGGAACCTTCCAACAGAGATCCATGGCCTGTCCAATGATCTCACCACATTGCAGATCTTGGCGACCCAGTTGCAGTATAACTGCGTTACACAAGAACACGGGGAATCAGAAACAAACGTTATGAACGGACACGAAATCGAAAGGCTGCGATCGGAGCTCTCTGCAATAGCTGACGACCTTGAAACCTTATTACGACCTTTCGATAGCCAGAGGCAAGAATCAACGACGCTTCTGCAACGTCAAGTATCACAATTGCGATGGCTTCGGGAGAGAGACCGCATATATCAGCTTAGAAATCGTGCTAGACAAACGCGCGACAGTATCTCTGTGTTCCTCGCATCGATCAATTCATCTAACAGGTTAGTATCAGTCCTACATTTTCACAGCCGAGTATTGCAATTGTTAATGAAAGACATGTCTTTGTAGCTTTAAAAACAGCAAACTTATCCTTCAAGTGGAACAAGTGCTTCAAATCTCGTCTAACGATCTTGAACGTTCTGTTACCGAAGATATTGATCTCTCGAGGGACGCAAATACATCCCTTCTGCGAATCGAAGATAGGATGGCTGCCTTGCAGAAAGCACAACAGGAGTCTATGAATCTTCTTAGATCCTTGAATTCCCCCACACATGCACATGGTACCAACACGAACAGCACCAATACAGCCTTGTCTTTTTCAACGATTGTCAAGGCTTCCGCCACTACCAGGTGAAGGTAAACCCACATTGAAACAAGACTCAATGTTATGGCTTGAAACATTTGTTCGTCCGACATGCTCTCCGACTTGTAGATGCCAGTGTCACAGAAGTTCTTCAGTCACCAGCCCAAGCTCTTTGCAAAGAATAATAGGTGCCTTCTTCCTGTCATACAACAGTATTCCCATCTTCAGCCCTGTTGCATGTGACTTCGCAGCATGTGTGGCCGCGAGTGGCCCCAGTCTTCGATTTCATTACTCACTACCTTCTTGGCTCTTGCTTCGTGCAATAGTGTTTTCAGTCTCCTGGAGTACAATAACAGGTCTTGGGGCATCTCTACACTTGAAGGTGCCGCGAATTATACCAGCTCAAGACCCAATTTGGGAAATGCTTCGGTGTAGGGATATTGATAGGATAGACAAAGATTTGCAACAGGACATAATTCCCCTGCCGACATCTTGGCCAACGGCATGTCCCTCTTCCTTGTAAGTCAACACTATCAATTACGTTAACCTGCCATGAAAGATTAAGACTAACAAAAATATCAAAGTACACGATGGGCCAATCAAACTACAATGTTATGAAAGCTCTTCTCCACGCAGGATGTGATCCTTGTGTCAAAGCATTGAATGGAAGGTATGCGTCCCTCAACGCTTGGGAATGTTTACAGTGGCTAATACTAATTTCCAAGCTCTCCTGCGGCTACAGCAAGAGCCAGAGTCCTCGCTAGCGACGTAAGCCCAATCAGTGAGAGGCTCTTCCATTTGTATAAGAGAATTGTACAACTCGACGATGAGACGCACTACCTCAACTCAACTGTCATCCATGACAGTATCCTTCGTTTGAACGATATCACGGTAGACGACGCCATAAGATTAGAACCACAATCTATTAACTTAATTGATGGAATGGGATATGCGCCGTTGCATTGGGCGGTCAAAAAGCTGAATATCGACGCGATTACTACATTGCTGGTTTACAAAGTTGATGCAGATGTCAGGGACCGAAACCATCGAACAGCGCTTCACCTTGCCGCTCACCACGGACTAATTGACATCGCTGGACTCCTTCTTGAAGCAGGGTGTGATGTCAACTGCAGAGATATGTGGGGAATAACAGCATTGCATATGGCTTGCAACTCACCTTCAATGAACTCGACTACTTTAGTACAAGATATTCTCAGACACGGAGGTCTCCCAAATATTCGAGGCAAGGCCAATGAATTCACACCGCTCAATCAACTCATTTGGCAGTGCCTCGCTAGAGACCCATGGGACTGCGAAGGCAAGATTGACGAGCTACTGAGGGCGGGGGCGGATATAAATGAGGCGGATAAAAGAGGCTACACTCCCATCATGCTTTCCGCTTCTATTCCATGGGATAACAGCTTATTCCAATTTCTATACTGCCGTGGCGCCAGGATCGACATGTTCGACAAAGAGAAGAGATCCATACTACACTACGCTGCGGCGTATGGTGATCTAGATCACATCGAATATCTACGCAAGCTTGAGCTCCCTGAGCCTGCCCCGGAGAGCGAAGACTTTTACAAACATACACCATTGAGCTTGTTACACTGGAGATCACGAACTGAAGATCTTAAGCTTTGGGCGCACATGAAACGGCCCAATTCAGTCGAGATCGATTCGTTCTCTTCATTGATTGAGGAGATCAAGTGTAGGCGATCACAGCGCCACAATATCACGGCATAAAGCGCCTGGACAATCTCACCAGCCCCTCGCACTCAGGTGCATAAATACAAATAGATTGATGCTTCTACTTAATTGATCTTGATCTAAATTCTATCGATTGGCAGACGAGGAATTTGTAGCTGGCTGTGGACATGGTCCCTTGATGTAAGACGATTCTGGGTCCCGGCCTATTGAACCACATGCGATGTATTTAGCAACTTCATGCAGAAATCAATCAGATTTGAGACAGATTAGAGCTTTGATTCAGAAAATTAAAAGTCCTGATGACGGGTTGCCTTTGAGGATGGAGTATGGAAACCAAGTTGTGTCAATTGTATTCTTATAAAGGTTATAGCGAACGGAATTTATGACGTCTACTAAGTAGCTCATCGGTTGATAAAGTAGAATACATCATTAACCAAAATGTATATAGGCGTGTAGGTAAAGGCTTATAGGTCGGTTGAAGTTTGGCTGCGTTCCTTGCACCCCTGTGGCCCCTAAACGACACAGGCTATTGTAGTAGAGCTTAATAGCAACGAGGTGGGACAGAAGCACCGACGTAGCCACCACCAGAGTAGGGAGATTCCGTCTGCATTTAAAGTTCGAAAACACCAATAGCCATAGAAGAGAAGAGCAGGGCACCAATGGTGAGACCGAGGGTGCTAATGCCGGACTGAGGGCTGGTACCAGCGGCAGCGTTGCCAGTTTCACTTGGCTTGGACGAGCTGGCCGTACCACTGCTAGTGCTTTTCTTATCGTCCTTGTCCTTATCATCATCGTCGTCGTCGTCCGAGATGGCGCTGGCTTGAGCAGTAGCGGGAATCTTGCCGTCCTTGGTCTTGGTGGTCTTCGAGTTACCGCTGCACCAGACACCTTCTTCGTCAGGAGCTCCCTTGCTGTAGAGACACTTGGCAAGCTCGCCGACCGTTTGGTCAAGGGCAACGCAGTACATTGCGCAGTCGCCGGAGTAGCTGACGATCTGAGCATCACCGCAGCAAGCCCGCATGATCTCGGTGTGGTTGTCTTTGCGGAACATGGAGCAGACGCTGTCTTGGTTCGGCGTGTCGTAGACGTTGTGGCAGGCCGTCTGAGAGGCAGAGGCCGCGGTGCTTGTTTTAGACATGATGGGTAGCTTTGGTTGTTGATACTAAAGATTCGGAAACGATCGGATAGAAGGTAAATTTTAAGACAATTGTTAAGTGAGAGAGTGACTTAGTGAGGATTCCAAGGGAAAAAAGTCTAAGTACTAGTGGAATGGGGGATAATTCGACTTATATTTGTTTCTTGGGCCGACGAACCCAAATGTCAATTAGGAGCACTAACAAAATCCATTTATAGAACCATAGCCAAAATTCGTATTGAAAGAAAATATGATTTCACTTTTAGGTTAACAGTGGAATTCTCCGTCACAAAAGCAGGGATGAAATGACATGGTTAAACTCGGCTCTTTCATGAGGAATGCACTTTTTTTTGTCTGCATATGCCATATCCGTATTTCCGTGCATGTCCAAAGTCCCGCTGACATAGCAAGATCTAGCGTTCCAGCTGCTTAGTCCCTGTAAAGCTGTAGTTATCGCTAAAAATAACAGATTTGGGCATTATTAGCGCCAGGGGTGAGAATGCCCCTGAAGCTTCCCACGGGAGTTTATCAATCAGAAAAGACCCTCATCTACCCACCTCAGCTCGATTCTATTCGCTGTATCCGATGGACCCATGAGTTCATTGCTGAGGCTTTTCATTGGCGCTCAGCAAAGCTAGACGGAGGAAATGAACCATTATTGCTATAATTAGACGACACGTTGTTTCATGACTTGGAATAACCAGTCAGAAGCCACCTTGTCGACCCGTAAGGTATAAAAGATGTGGGCTTATCCACATTTAAGGCTTTGACAGGGAGGAGGTTAAAAGAACCTTACCCGGGGGCTTAGGTAACTATACGAGCTACTGCGCCCACCTCTTTAGAAGGGGCAGCGTTAATCATAAAAGCTCGGCCGACCGGAGCCCTGATGTCCGAAAAGCATTCGCCTAGGTTTGCTCACTTAGGCCGAGTCTCCGAGACACTTATAGGACCTGGAGGCAGTCAACAAGGAAAACAAGCAGTCGTCTATGAGCGATGTGAGGCGCAAGAGCTGGACCTTGGCATAATTGTCTAAATTAGTAGGGCCGACTGGGAGCAGTTTGCTGTCGAGGCAAGGAAGCCATGCCAAGGCTGAGGTGATCATTCTTAGTTGTAATTGTGGTTTTATTGATGTGCTTTGAATGGTACCTTGCAAAGATGGCGTCTGAAAAGCAGCATGTGGCAAGGTAGAGAACACTAATGACATAAATGGTCCCGTTAATGGCGTGGCAGATCTTCACTGCTAGTCGGGCGTATGTCACAGTCCCTGAGTAATGTGCTACCCTATTCTGCACTCCTATCCCGATCAGGACCCCTAAACATAGAACATAAGCCTCACAGTTTGTGTCTTTCCTGACTTAGTCCAGAAGTTTACATGGTCTTTATTCTGGAAATAAACAGGTAAGGAGGTTGTCAACCGGGCTTCATCTGAATCAATTTATCATTGCCTCATCGTGTCTTTCTTTTTCAAAGCATATGTAGCAAATTTAAGGCATGGTCTCATGAGAAATGTGGGCGCTAACGGATCGAACGATGTTGCTGGAGCACGCACTAGACCGATATTAATGGGAAGATGTACCAATTAGTGTAAGTATAAACATGCCAAGCAACACAAAAGTTCGTACTTTAGACTTCGTGATCTAAAAATATCTAGAGGGGTCGCAGACAAAGATTGCTCGAAATATTTTGTCAGTGCTAGACGAGCCTTTGAAATGCAGATCAAACTACCCACCCACGCACATCAGAGGAAAAGTAGATCCTTCGTGAAGGTCTGCTACCAATCGGTCGGCTTCCCGATCATTATTGCTTCGTCTGTGCCTTGATTAGCGCGAAGCCTTTCCAGCCAAGTCATGTACTGTAAAGGAAGAGTTTCTACCTGGAGCTCAGAAGTTGTCGATCTGTATATGAGCCACCGGATCTCCTGGGTTTTGTAGCATAGCCCCTGATTGTCCGCAACAGTGAGTTAGGAGTCATGAGTCGTGGCCAGTGAGAACTGACTGTATTTCTGACTCGTAGCACCTTTCCCGCCGTGGTATGTTAGACGTCCAAGGATGGCAAACCTGAAGTCTAGCAGGCGCAGGAAACCATCCAAGCCATGACATGACGTGCGATGTCTATATTTACTTATTCTTACCTAAATAAGAGAATTCAAGAATGAGTGATAGCATCTTGGCGTTGCTATACGGAATTGCCTTAAAGTAGGCTTTCATTGCTAGCTATTAATCTGTTTCCGCAACCTTTCTTGACTCTCTTTTATTAAGCTATAGACTGCACAATCTTGTTTCTTTTATTCTATATTTTCATCCGGTTTCTAGGACACAATCACGATCCTTATCTGCGAATTGTTTCTTCTTTTAAAAATTTCCTCATATACCTTGCCTCTCTTTCGAATTAGTCAGGATGTTCGGTCAAGTCCTCTCGTCGGCAGCCGTGGGCCTTATGGCTTCAAGTCTGGTTTCTGCTCAAACCTTCACCGACTGTAACCCACTCAAAGAGGGTAGGTCTACGATACTGTCGGAAGCAAGTTAATGTGCTAACCACGCAACATTGCCCCAGATTGCCCTGCCAATCCTGCCTTCGGTAAAGGCGTGACTACTTGCAACTTTGTAAGGGGCGAATGCAGCGCTTTTAAGGAGAACTTGGACTCTATGATCAAGTACGAGAAGTCCGGGGCCAAGTTCACCATCAAGAAAGAGACAAACGCTCCCACTATTACCACTGGAAAGTACATCTTCTTCGGTCGAGTCGATGTCGAGGTGCAGGCTGCCCCTGGACAGGGTATCGTGACGGCTGTAGTTTTGCAATCTGATACTCTCGATGAGGTAAGATACCAACAGGATGAAGAATGATTCGATCCTCAGTTGCTAACTAGCTTACAGATTGACTGGGAATGGCTTGGTGGTGATACCACACAGGTGCAGTCCAACTACTTCTCCAAGGGCGACACAACTACCTACGATCGGGGTGATTTCCACACTGTATTCGAACCCCAGGCAGCAGTCCACAAGTACTCGATCGAATGGAATAAGAACGTTGTTGAATGGATTATCGACGGCCAGGTTGTCCGCACCCTCAAAGCAGCTGAAGTCAAGGGCTTCCCCGAATCTCCCATGCAGATCAAGCTGGGAACATGGTGCGCTGGTGGTAGCCAGACTGAACTGGGAACTCTCCAGTGGTCAGGTGGCCTTACTGATTTCTCCAAAGCTCCTTTTGATGCTTACTACAAGAGTGTCACCATTGTTGATTACGCTGGCGGCAACGGCCCAGCTATCAAGGGCGTCAAAGAATACGTCTACGGTGACAAGTCTGGCAGCGCAGATAGTATCGAGATCAAGTACGGCTCTAGCTCTGACGAGGATGACAAGAAGACTTTCAAGGAGGACAAGCCCAAGCCAACCGGTACCTTGGCGTTGACTGACGAGTCTGGTGCGGAAGAGAAAGGCACTTCATACGAGAAGAACCAACCCGCACCTACTGGTTCCTCAACCGAGACCGGCACATCTGGGGACCAGGACAATCAGACACCACCTACAGTTTCCAAGCCCAATGATGGTCTCGTCAAACTGAATTTCACTGCCACACCCATCGGGATTCCGACCCCTGACAGCACTGGCTCTTTCGGGGGTGATGCTCCGCATTCGGCAGCTTCCAGGGGTATCTTTCAGGGAGGATTGATCGCTGGAATTCTGTTGGTCGTTGTCTTGGCCATATAAATAGATACACCAAGTCTCTTGGGTCCATAAGTTTTGGTGATCTTGGGTCTCCACACTCGTTAGACTTAGCGTGCTCTAGCTGGACTAGTTAGCCTAAAAATCAGAGAAAATTGGCCAGGTGCCTACCTACACAAAGGCTGCGTTATTTGAGTGCTGGGTGATATTCATTCTACTGTAGTTATTATGCTTGAGAGGACAGGAATTTCACAATCTATTCAAGACGAGAACTGCTGCTAGGTCTGTGTCAATTAAGTCAATTGGTCGCCTACTCATCGCCGCATCGATCATCAGGGCTTATGTGATTACTCGTGACCCTGGCTTCAACTGTGAGTACAGCAGCATATCTAGTTAGCCAGCCTGATTTGGCATTTATTCAAGCGAGTGGCAGAGCTAGATACCACCCTATATGCAATCAGTTAGACGACGACCCAATGAGGAGTAGCGCTTTAGCCTTGCCTGTCGCAGGCCCTGAGGAAGATCTGATTGTCTCGGCACATAAGAACGGGACGAGCGGGACCCGCGGAATCCTCGGAATCCGCCTTACGGAGCCTAGTCGATTGACGTCATATAGACTTAACCAAACATGGCAAAGTGCAGCTACAAGGGTTTGCAACGATTTCGTATTCGCCGAGAGACATTATACAAACTAAGTCCTCCTCTGGTCCTGCATCACGCTTGGCTAGTAAGAGATTTACTGTTTCCGTCTCTTCAACATCTATTTTGCGAGAAAATATAGTTTAGAATCCAGCTAAAATCTATATTAAATAATGACTTCCTCTTCGGTTATTAACAAATTCGATTGACTGCTTAGGGAAACAGCCTCTAAAAGTGCTCCCGTTATGTTAGCCTGTAAAGTTATTCGCACGACCTTGAAGCGCGTTGCGAGATATCGAATTGTTAATTTTAGATTCTTACGTCTTATATCTATCGTAAGAATGATATAAGACTTAGAAGCAAGATCTTACAGGTTGGAGTGGGAGATATCGTGTGTTAAAGTTAATATGGATGAAATTGAGACGAACAGTTCGCTTATGGTGTAGCCTGCCAAATGATGAACTAATTGATCTTTAACGAGTTATTTTAAGTTTATAGAACCTTAATGAATCCTACGTACTAGTCATCGCTGAATTGCTATTAGGCATAGGGGCAAATAGCTAAAGCAATCCTGCTATGCAAATTCTCCTCCAGAATACATTTGACTTCTCGACTATTTTTCGCGTTTCCGCTTCTGAATCCCAGCTAAAGAGAATCTTGTCTATTTCATGGCCCGACCGATTTAAAATGGCACCTGAATATGTTAGCAATGCATCATTGTGTGCTGATATTGAGATCTTCTTGTACTTACGTAACCAGGGGAAGCTTGACATTATCCATATACACAAGAATATGATCTTTTGAACCCAAACGTTCCGTTTCCCACTGTACTTTTGAGCTTCAGCGTTGAGATACTCGATCTTGGAAAGGCGTGGCTGTCGGCACTCGTAAAGACCCTTGACAGCCAAGTCAATAGCAGTCACATCAGAAATGCCTTCCTGCTGCAGCGCACGGCCGAGAAGCAAACCGAGCCCTTCCGAATCTTCAAAAGCCTGGCTAGTTACTTGGCCAATGACAGGAGTCATAGCATGAGCTGCATCCCCAACAAGCACAACTCCACCATCGCCCCATGTAGGGAGTTCGGGGACTGTCCAGATCGGGTAGATGAATGGAGCCGAGGCTTTCTTCAACACTTTCTGAACATTCTCCTCTTTCCAGTCCCCGTACATGTTTTGAAGCATTTTAGATACGATCTCTCGGGGTACTTCCTTCTTGGAGGGCGGTTCTTTAGTCTCGTACAAAGACCACCATGTCAGTGAATCATCCTTGGTGGGACGGTAAGCACTGTAGCCCATAGACGCTGAATGGCCCTTAACAATGACAACCGACTTCTTGTCCGTCACTTCCTTTGGAATGGGCGTTGGCATGAAGCCCCATATTCCACATCGTTGACTTGATAACACGTGTAAGCAAGCTGCCCATGGTGCGCTTTCTATCGAAGTATAAGCCTCCGCTGCCGAGCCATGTCGATGTTTGAGGCATCAGCTCAAAATCCAACTTACGAGAATACAGCGTAATAGTCAACACCTTGGTCAGCAAAGAACTGCTTTCGCACAGTACTGTGCACCCCGTCGGCTCCAACAACCAGATCAAACTCGGCCGATCCACCATCTGCGAATGAGATGACAGGGTTGGAGTTGCCTGACTGACCCCTTTTGGTAACCTGGATAATCTTTCTGATGACGACGTCGTCATCAGGAATTACCTCCCTCAATGTCCCCCAAGTAATCTGCCTGGCCATGATCATAGTTGAGTCATCCTCTCGCTGGCTCCTAGACTCAACACTCAGGTCCCAGCCATCCGAACTCCTCAATCTAAGCGTCTTATGGGCGTATCCGCGCTCTCGAATGGTGGCATGAACTGCAGGGTCGAGGTTATGTAGAACGCGCATCCCATTGGCCGAGATTCCGATGACACCATCCTGTGGCGTAACTTTTGAACTGTCTAGGTCGTCGGATAGCGGATCTCGGTCGAGCTTGGGCTTGTACGATTCGTAAATAGTGACCTCGTGATCGCCGGAAAGGAATTTGCGTAGTGCAAGGTATGATGACATGCCTGCGAGGCCGCATCCTACGATAGCTATCTTCATGGTGGTGTAGATGGGATAAAAAGGAAAAGAAAGAAATTGTTAAAAGGTCGTTGACATAGAGGTAGAAGTTCTTGGAGGTAGATTAACAGCTTAGCGACTACTTGGGTAATGGAAGTTTATATACTTCCTGGTATAAGCTTACCTTTATACTGGCAATAACTACATTCGCGGAGACTTCGAGATGTGCGAAGCCAACTTGCACGGGACGTCGGCATTTGAGATGGTCCCGTTGAATGAACTTTGTGGATCTGGTAATTGTGATGATCCACAGGTTTTGTATATGGCCCCCAAGCACGCTATCGTAAAAGAAACTTGGCATAGCCTGACCGTTATTTTGGTGTGTGAAGGTTTTGATGACCGCTTGCCAGGCCCATCAAGATCTCTTTTCTTCTTACAGACTTATAGTAGGGGAGGGGCAATCGGTTTCTAGATTGTTTCTAAGGGGTTGCGAGTACTGACACAAGATGGAGAGCGTCCTAAAACTGTAGGGTCAAGTCTAATGTTGGCTAGGATTCTGGCAATTGATGCTCAAGGACCCTGTTTAGGTAGGCCATCCAAACGCCGACGATCTGCATGGCCTTTGTTGACGTCTGATAATTTCCTTATTAAAAAGTTTAAGCTAAGGTGAGTGAAAAAAGATAGCCCCATCGCAGCTATCACATTCCGTAGACCATTCTGCCAACTTGCATCACATGGGTTTGGCGCATACCACTTGTCTTGCGCCAAGTCTAGCACCATCAGACTGACTAATATCGCGTTGATCAAGAACGCGATGCTGCCGAGCATGAATACGAGCGATACGAGCCATCCCATGTCACGGCATGGATAGACAGTGAACACACAGTGGATCTTCTCGCATGGGCTGTGAATACGGATGGGAATAGTCCTTAAATCATCGGTCTTTATTCTCAAGTCGAGACATCTATTCTCACACCTTCAAGGTTTATCCTCCGGCCGCGAAACCGGCATGACATTGTTATCTACAAAAACAGGTAATCAGAACCTCTAGATGCGGAATGCAATAAGTGGCAGTTTGGGAGAATTAAATTGTGTAAATCTGGAACATACCTGGAACTTGAAAGCTATCTGTTCGCGTCATCAATGATTGTGTAATTTGGTTACCCCAAAAGCTCGGGGCCCGTAGACTCGCCTACGCGAGGTTGGAGACTGAGATATCGCTAACGTAAATGGTCTTAGCCCCCAGTCCACATATGTCATGCAAAGCCGTCCCTGATTAACTTTGGAAAGGGTATACATAGGCTACACGCTGATCCCTTACACTTCCTTGAATCTGGATCACGGACCTTGATCCTCTTGCACTACACGTCGAAAACTACACTACATCTCCTGATATCGTATCGCCATGCCAGTTCTAGCGATTGCGGGTGGCACGTCCTGGGGCCTTGGTCGGGCCTTGACAACTGCCGTCCTTTCAGCCCAACACGCTACGCCATGGACCCCAGTTATCCTATCACGAACCACGAGCCCTCCTCTGTGGCTCCGTGCAGTGGACCCCAATCTTTCCCGCGTTAAGATCCGGGCTGTTGACTATACATCCTTGTCTTCGCTGAAGTCTGCGCTGAAGGATGTCGACACTCTCATATCTGTCACAAATTCGTACGACGGAACACAAGCGCAAATCCAAGTCAATCTACTCCATGCGGCGATCAAGGCTGGTTGCCGACGTTTTGCTCCATCGCAGTGGGGCATGGGCCCTCAAGGCTATGAAGCCCTGAGAAGCCTAAAGTTGGTAAACAAAGGTGTATGGGAGGAATGCCTCAAGCACCAAGATAAGATTGAGCGTGCTAGGTTCAATAACGGCATGTTCCTGAATTACCTGGCCAATGGGATCTACGACGCCGATGCTGAACCTGGGGCAATTAAGGATAACGAGACCAAGTTTCGCGAATTGCGAGAAGGGGGAGGTTATGCGCCTAGATTTGATATAGCTGGTGAAGGAATACCTAGGGCAGGAGATCTCAAAGATGGATCAGGCTCTTTCCTGATCTCCCTTTCGAAGGGAATAGCTGAGCTACCCGTCACAGACGATGGTCGATGGCCCCGTATTACCACTACTACACTTAGAGATATTGGTCGCTTTGTTTCTGCAGCTCTTGATTTGCCTAAATGGGAGCATGATATGAGCATAGCGGGCGACACTATCACGATGGGTGAACTTCTTGACATGGCTGAAGAGGTCACTGGCAAAAGTTTTGAAGTTCAAAAACTGACGAGCGGAGATCTGGAAAAGCAGTTGTCAGAACTGAAACCAGACCAGTTCATGGAGGCGCTATGGCTTGAATTCAAGCTCATGTACTGCCGCGATGTAGAGGGCGAGGGCATATTAATGCCGATTGTGAATGGGCTATGTCCTGAAGTGAACCCAGTCTCTGTGAAGGAGTATCTTGAGAGGTATTGGTCTTGTCGAGAGCAGCTTTAAAGGTTATAGGATATTTAGACGTCTAATACAGGAGCTTACAAGAAGGCTAAGAAGGCTAGTAATAAACTTTGTTTCTTTCAAGACAATTGTATTAGTAGTGGTCTTGTTATAGTAGACTAGCATTCGAGTGAATTTAGCTGGAGTGGATTCATAGGGTCAGAAATTAAGACCGGCGACTAGACTGCATCGACAAATAGAGCAGCACGAATCGAATAACATGACTTTTACCATTTGGCCAACAATGTAATAACGTCCCAGAATGGCCGCACCAACAATCATCCACTTCTTCTCTAGTTTTCCTAGTAGGTTTTCAAAGTCAGACCATATTGTTCCCGGTCCAGAATCAATCAACAATACCGGCAGTCGCGTTCCGGATGTCGTGATCTAGTCAGATGAGCCCAAGTCCCCGGGCGCAATATACTCCCTTTCCTGTGGTCACAATGGGAATTGACAAGACGAATGTTGCGTTTGTTCTTTGCGAGGTGAGTCGAGGCGAAGAAGAATATCATTCTCTTTCGTGTAGATAGGGCGACGAGAGCAATACTCACTATAGCCTTCTTGTTTGAATCTTTTGTACAACAAAGCCTTTACATAGAACCTAAATTCTAACTCCTCTGACTACTGCCCTGTGGTTAAAGACTGTACTATTAAGGGCCGCCTGTTAAGGGATATATAATAGGGTTATTCCTTCTCCAAGGGAAGAGAAACCACCCTTAGACTCTAACTACTATCTAAGTTATACATTCTGTAAATGCTGAATTAATGGCTTCATGCTGGTTGGTCCAAAATACCCAGCGTCCACGCAGACTTGATTGGTACGGCAAAACTTCGCACATGCAGCTATGCCCAACAATAGACCTTGTTTATGATGTCCCTAGATTAGGCTGAGCTTTAAACGATAAGGATTTTAACAATCTCTGTTACAATTACTACTGCTTAGCTTTACCGATACCCAGTTACTAACTTGTCTTTGCAACAATGGTGGGGGAGCTATATGATGAGACCGTTCAAACAAGGGAAATGTTGCTGTGGAAAGCTGTCGAGGAAGGACAGGAGGAAGATGTTTGGCAGCTATTACGCCACGAGGACATTGATATAAATGGCTCAGACCATTTCGACCGCACACTCTTATCGATTGCCGCCAGCCTTGCATCTTCCGATATTTTCATCTTTCTTCTCGAGAAGGATGACACGGAGCTAAACACCAAAGACAGAGAAGGCAAAACGCCACTCAGCCTAGCAGTAGCGAACGGACACGAGGATATCGTTAGACTACTTCTCGACAAGGATGAAATCCAAGTAAATCCTAGAAATATGATGGATTATACCCCGCTCCATGTGGCCGCAGTCAAGGGGCACGAGGCTATTACTAGACTGCTCCTTGATCGGCATGACATCGAGTTGAACCCTAGAAATACAGATGACGACACACCGCTCCATTTGGCTGCACTCAATGGAGACGAGACTAGTACTAAGCTGCTCCTTGCTAGGGATGGCATCGAGTTGAACCCAAGACATAGATCTGGCTACACGCCACTCTTCCGAGCATTGGAAGGGCGGTATGAGGTTATTGCTGAGCTGCTCCTCAGCCAGCCTGGTATGGATCTCTACTTTAGTAGGTCGATGAGGCTTGGCTACGAATTTCTTTCGAAAGCTTTGGACAATGGACTTCAGAGAATAGCGTCCCAAATTCTCACCCAAATCACTCATAACTCAAATATTCCCACTGGCCGCTCGCCACTATCTTGGGCCGCGGAGAAAGGCAGCCTAGGCGAGATGCGTATAATACTACGCATAGCCACTATAGATCCGAATTCTTACGATGCAGAAGGCCGAACACCGCTCTCAAGAGCCGCCGAGAACAACAATATTTCGGCAGTGCGTCTGTTGCTTGAGGATAGTCTCATAGATGTGGACTTTCACGACCTGGATTGCCGCACACCATTATCCAGAGCCATTGAGAATCAGCACGATATCGTGGTTTCTATTCTTGCTGGCCGTGACACTGTTACTCTACACTCGCTAGTTCAGGAGGGAAATCTGGCACTCATGGAAACCCTCCTTGATAGTGATTATAAGATTGATACCAGGGACAGCGAGGGGCAAACTTCATTACACCTCGCCATATTTTATAATCATTTCGATATTGCTGAGAAACTTCTTTCGAGGGGGGCGGATGTCAACGCTGAGGATAATTCTCTTACGAGGCCATTGTCCCTTGCTATTGGGCTTATGCGTTGTAATTTTCTGAGTTACTACTTAACAACTGTGCTTGTATGAAAGGAACTAAGGTTGAGAGCTGGCGAGCACTCTACAGAGGTGCCAAACCACAGTCTAATGTACATATCTCAGAACGAGCTGGCGGGGCGCAAAGAGTAGACTTTTCCAATACGGCCGACGTACTGGTGAATATATCAGGCATAGAGAGGGTTCTATGGTATGTCACCTATTGCGACTAATGGAAGATACACTAACGGCTTCAAGTCTCTCATCTACTTATGAGGCTTGGTGGTTAAGCATGGACCGAACTCATGGGATGTGGATGCCACCCCCAACAACGCTCTCCAGTTTAGAAGACACAATGCGAATGTTTTCCAACTATCATTATGATAGTAAACGCTCAAGCGCTTTCGCCATTGCGCTAGTGCCAAGCTTTCAATTAGATCCAAAAAAGGGTCAAGTCATCATCTGGGAAGGCTGTGGAGTTGGGTGGACCTTGGACGACTTCGAAAAGTCTACCGGATCTACTGGGAAGAGGAGATACCACCAGTACTTCAGCATGCTACAAGATAGCTCGATTCCTGACGATGGTATCGAACTCTTTCAGCAATTTTTGGCCCACCTACCGAGGAGGTGGTTGGATCTGTGTGATCAATTCGAAGAGCATCTGTCCTGCCTTGTAAGTCAGCATACACAGTAACAAACGGCGATTTCGGTTAATCATTATCAATAGCGCTTCAACCAGCTAGAATCTCAAGGGAAAAGCCAAGAGACCATACCCCATTTGGCCGAGAATGCTTTGCACATCGCTAAGCTCCGCCGCTCTCTTCAAGGCCAGGTCCGTGGCGCAAAGCAATTTACGATGAGCCTAGGGCGACAGTATGGCAGAGGTAGGGAAAAGGGAGTCTTTGCTGAAATTAATGTATTTGCAGACGTGGGCCAACAGCTGCAAAGCTTGGATCAAACCGTCAGGGATTTACTGCAATTGGTTAGTTATGTTACTCGCTTTTCAATCACTACTAATCAATCAGGAATTCGCCTGGGTTTCAATCAACGAGGCTCATAAGTCGACCAGTCTAGCAACCAGTATGAAACGACTGAGTTGGATTACAGTATACAGCCCTCAGCCCCGAGTCACTACGAAGATTGAGTACTAATGACCTCAGTTTATTTTCCTACCAGCTATGTTTGCCGCGGTATGATAATGTGCTATATTTCAAGAGTTTCATGGTTCTAACAAAATAACAGAGTCTCTTTGGTATGAATGTGGATATACTGGAGAGTAATCCTGACTGGCGGTGGTATCTTCTTTTCATGGGATCATTTCTCTTTCTGACAACAGCAGGATGGCTATTTACTAAATACTTTAAGGTAACTTACTCACTCAAACCGGCGCATCGCAGTCCGTATACTAACGCAATAGTACAGGTTGAGTCATGGATTGAAGCGCATGTTGGAGACGGATTCAGAATTTGGCTGGGGAAAGAAAACATGTAAGGGGGAAACTTCTAATGACATTCGTAATGTTAATTATACACACTATTAAAAGCTTAGCGATGAATAGTGCTAGTTTCACGACACCTCAATAGGGCAGACTAGTTACTAGCATGGTAAGTTTGCTTCTGGTCCGCTTAGTGAAGGGAACAATAATGGAATGTATGTAGGGGCCAATTCTGGTACATTTAATCCTCGTTCGGAGACAGTAGAAGTAAATGCTTTATGTCATGTCGTAAGAGTGCAATCTCATTTCCACTGTTTTCCGCATAAAACATAGAAGCCACTATTATCAAGGAGAATGTCCTTAGCAGCGTGACGGATTCGCGTGAACGTAATGCGTTCCAACGCAACAGGAGGAGCCTTAATGCTCGTTTCTAGTAATATTACTTTTTTTATATTCTTCGACGTAACTTCGGGACAAGGCGGCAAAACAGCTTGGAGTATGAAAAATAGAGAGTTACAAGACTTCTAAAGGTAATTAACAAGTCTTGGGGGCAGGTAGGACATCTTCTGGTACTCACTCTATAGGGTATGGAAGTAGTTAAGGTTGACAGGTTATATAAGTGGATTCTCTGTTATAAACCTAATCACCGAATACTAGTGGGCTTGAGTACGTTACAATACAGGTCTAACATTGAAGTTCACTGTATACGGAGTAATGCAAATTAATTCCAGGTAGCTTGGTAACTGACCAATGACATTCTGGTTCTGGTAGGTATACTCGAGGACTGACAGTTAAAGTTCACGCTTTGTCTGACACCCCTGTTTGTTGTTGACACGCACTTATTTAATTCCGTATTACGTAGCCTTAATATGGATTCCCCTAGGTTTACCTTAATTGTTCAGCGATACAGGCGTTTTGACAGGATTGGTGTGGATGTACTATTTACAAGCTTCAGGAGTAGTTGGTGCAGAGGAACTAGAAACATACCAACTTGCATGAAGCGCTTCCCATAGCGTGGGGAACTCAAAAGATCGCACAGGCTCAAGTCGTTTGCACTTCAATCCTCAAATTAACTAATGTCGCTGTAGGTCTACCATTCAGTATTTATCGAAACTTAGTTCAGATCCTGGAGACATGTGCGTAGTTGAATGTTTAATATACATTGACTCCTGCCACGTCAATGCACTTACAAACGAGTGTTCATTTAAATGTCCGTATTAGCGCTTTTTATTTAATCCAAGGATCCAAGAGGGCTTTTTAAATACCGTCTTAGTGCTTTTCCATCCACTAAATTAAATGTTAAAGAACACGAGGGAGAAGAGGTAAGTATAAATACCAATGAAGGTTTCCTTCAAATTTCTGATTCTAGCGATTATTACTTTTATATTCCAAATAGGATAACCCCTCTCATCCTATTCATTATGAAGGCTAGTTTCATTTCGTTGGGCCTCACCAGCCTTTCATTTCTATGCCCCTTGATAGTAGCGGATGAGCCCATTCGTATCGTTACATTCTTCACCCGCAAGGAAGGTCTTGCTGAGGCCGAGTTTCACGATCATTGGACCAATGTCCATGGCTCCTTAGTCGCTCCATGGGCTTTACAATATGGCGTCAACCGATATACCCAGGTACATCACTCAGTGGATATAATGAAGAACGTACTAACCAGGCAACAGTTTCACACGACGGAAGCAAACCGAACTGCTTTGAAACAAGCCCTAGGTCTCCCAGACAGCTTCGTGTTGAACTACGACGGCGCCGCGGACTTCACAGTGTCAAGTATCGAAGAGTTCCTCTCCGCTTATAAGGACCCCTACTACGAAAAGGTCATTATGCCCGACGAGGAGTCATTATTCGTACACAGTGGAAATGCTATGGTTATCAGAGGGTCTCTCGGTTGGACTAGAGATATCGTCAAGGATGCAGAGCCCTCGATCGATACTACGGCTGGCTGTCAGAAGTGGCTAGAAGTGAATGGCAACATCGGAAAGGGATGCTAAGTCGTTTTGGTTACGGCTATGTCTTGAATCGTAGGAAAAGATCACAATTCAAGTAACAACTACGATTTCTAAAGACCAACTTGTGCCCCTTCCTGTGCCGTGGCGCCTGAGAGAATGTTGGCATTACCAGTTGCACGCTAATTAGTTGGTTTGATGCCTGGTAAACGAATTTTAACCGATGTATCTCGAGGTTTAACTTTTACAGAATGTGTTCAATAACATAAAGACACCACTTCGTTTCAACAGCTGTCTATCTGAAGTCTCTCATTCATTAATTTCAAGTCCAGTAGCACCTTTTGAGAAGAAGATCTAGCTATCCCAGTAAAACCCATAGAGACATCGACAACAACAAACTCTCTCATGATCACTGACTTGTAGTACGCGTGGCATGTCCGACAGCGATTAGGGTTCATTCTCCACAGCGTTTCAAAACAAGGGGTAAAACAGGTTTTATTTCTGGGCTTGTCATAGGCTAACACGGAAATATCAGAGTCCATTTTACTCAGCCTCATCCTAGTTCCGTAATGCCGTGTAGTTCTTTCCTAAAACTCAAAAGCATAACATCTTAACCTAAGCCTTAAAGAGAAGCCAGTCAGTTAAGAGTTCTCATCAATTGACTTTATAATGCTTCCTAAGCAAGAGTGTTACGGATAAGCCCCAGTCAGTCAAAAGTTCTCATCGATTGATTCCATAATGGTTGTTAAGCACAAGCATTACAAATGAGCCCCAGTCATATACACGGTTTAATAAGTGCCGATCCATGGTACCGATGCGTTTGAATCTAGCTATCAGAGCGAGCTTGGTCCCAAGCTTGACTCAGGAATACCTTTATGAGATAGAGTTGGACAGGTAAGACGACTTGCTTACTACCTACAAACATGGTTGTATTCTACATAACCTTCTTCGTTTTGGCTTTTCAGTCGGTGGCTCAGGCTGTTAGTGTTGAGCACAGGTCACTTGCCGAGATCTACCAGGACGCCAAAAAGGAAAATGGGACACTAAATGTCTACTCTGGAGGCAGCAGTAAGTTGAATCTATTGTTATTCCCCCTACTGATGAAAACACTACCGACGGTTCTACACAGCTAGTCGAGGTGCACAGCCTTTACTAGACGCTTTCTCTAAGCAATTCCCTGAGATCAAGGTGAACATCACCGTCGAACTTTCGAAATATGCGGATTCTCGCATCGACAGAAGTTATATAGATGGAGAGCCTTTCATCGATTACGCCATGTTGCAGACTGTGCACGATTTCCCAAGATGGAAGAAAGAGGGACGCCTCCTCAATTACAAACCCATTAATTTTGGGGACGTAAACTCATCGATTAAAGATCCCGATGGAGCCTTTTTCCCTGTCAGCTACAGTAAGTTCTTACACCTTGTGTTGCTTCTGATTGTCCCTAACGATGAATCATCAGACCAGTTCGGGCCCTTTTACTACGACTCTGATCGTGTCCCGGCTGATAAGGTTCCGAAAACGTATGCAGACGTTTTGGATCCATACTGGAAGGGCAAGATTGTTTTGACATACCCCAACGATGACGATGGCGTTCTTTATCAGTTTAAGCTCATCATTCAGAAGTATGGGTTCAAATGGCTCGATGCACTCCTGAAACAGGACATCAAATGGGTTCGTGGTGCTACGCTCGCAACAGGAACAATCATCCAGGACCATTCTTCCAACGGGCCGAGAGTGCTGACCTTTTCCGGTCTCGGTGTCTTTACACCGTCGACTACCTTTTTGAAGACCGCCAAGCCAGAGGCACCTGATCGGTTTATGACGTGGGCACAACAATCTGCGATTTTTAAATCAACTCCTCGCCCCAACAGCGCTAAACTTATGGCTTCTTTTCTCCTTAGCGACTCCTGGCAGAAGAACATTGCATCATCAGGTGCGCCAACTGTCAGGGAGAGTCTCACTGGTGCCAACAATGTTTTCAAGGCAAACAACACGGAACCCCTTGGATATGCTCAGTTCATGAGCGAATGTCGAGATGTTGAGTGGTGGAGAATGCAGATGGAGACTCAGATTGGCTTAGCCGTAGGACCTGATCCTGCTCTGCCATGAGCTCCCAATGCTAGCTGTAAGCTAACTAAAGCTATATATGCCAAAACAAACGCCGAGATTAGCTATCGCAAAGCTTGTTACCTATAACTGCTTCCCTTCTATTAGCTTGAATTAAATTAGATTGATAATTTCATTCCCTCTTCCACGGTTTCAATGCCAATGTCAATTATCCAACGTAGTTGACCTTTCCATAATCGTCCCCAAATTCCTTGAGTTGGTTAGCTTTATGACATGGAAGCTGGCTAGAAAGATTTCACTGGATTTTCTTTGTCGTAAATTGCCAACGTCTCAACAGCACGACTCGAGGTCTTGTCAGTCTCAATCTCTAGTTCAATGAATTTCTTTCAGGTAGTTGATTATATGTGGCAGCGTTGGAACGTCATCGTAGATTTATTGTAGAGTGAGCAACGTCGCCAGATCAGTTTCATCAGAGTGTGGACTGCGAGTTATACAGCACAATGGCAAGGCTAGCTAGCTTTCTTGTCAGTCCGCCAGGTGCAATTTCGACAGCCTTGTCAAACTGACGACAACAAATGCGTACAGTGGCCGATTTAAGTGTATTTAAGTGATTTACCCTTGAGACTGCATACAAGAGAGATGCAAGTCCTTATACACCTGTCAAAACATATAGCTCTCCCGTTGAATCGCTTGTCATAAACAGCCTTCCAGCCTTATCAAATGCCAGGCCCGCCGGCCGAAAACAACCTGAGGGACACTTGGAATTGTCCGTGTTCCACATCAGTCGCTCTTCAGCATGAGGGTCGTCAGATGCTGACACTGGCTGGCCGTCTGCAAAGTCTACTTTACTTAGACGGTATCCATCACCAGGATTGCGATTCCTAAAGTTGAACCCAAGAGTTAGCTGCCACTTATGCAACGAGTGATTTTACGCCTGTGGGATTTCGGGCTTTGGATGTTGCCAACTCACCAGCTTCCATGGATGGCAATGTATGCCGCACTACCATCTCGAAACTTGATATCCAATGGCGCAAGGTGTGATCCGAACGTAATCCTTGGTGCTTGCTTCTCCTGGCATTCCTCATCTGTAAATCCCAGATCCGGCTCTCCCTCCGGGGTACCGGCCATCTGCTTGCCAACCTTTGCTCCACCTGGGTAGTCCTCAATAATCGAGGCGTCGTAGATGGAGAAGCATCCAGGGTATCCGTAGTTGCTACCATACTGGGTGCTTGAAGTGTCATTGGGGAGACCATGGAAGTTGAGTTCCTCGCCAGGATTGCTGTTATGGACATCGACACCATCGCGGAAGAGGTTATCTACTGAGTTCTCAACGGACCACTAAACGCCACGTTAGCTCGAAATCTCCAGGAGCAAGCCCAAAGTCATAGGCTGGCGGAGAAAGGTTGCACTCACGATATATCCTGTAGAGGGATCTTCTGCCCAGCCAACACTGTTACGAAGGCCCCAACCAAGTAACGATGCCTTGCCGTACTCCAGAGGAGCATCCGCCGCCAACATGTCATCAATCTTGAAGACTCTCACCTGGCTACGCACAACATCTTTGTCCACAGTCTCGACGTCCAAGTTTCCATCGGATCCGCCAGCCACAAGCAGCAGGTTGGGATTGCCAGCGAGAGGGATCGTCAAGGTGCGGGTAGAATGGGTCGAAGTGGCACTCATACCCGTAATAACGGTCCGGCGGGTGCCGACCTTGCCTTCGGAGGCATCGTAATCATAGGCGTATACCTCGCTGGGGCTGGAGACGAGAATGGTTTTGCCGTCGGCGGTGAGAGCAATGCCGTGGTTCAGCTATTTCGCACAAATTTGTTAATAACTTCTTAGACGCGGAACACAAAACAGGATTGAGAAACGTACATTCGCATCAGAAATCAGGGCGTCATCAGAATCGATGCAAACACCCAAGTCTTTGCCATCATCGAGAACAACCCGTCTCACACCCTTGGCTCCAGCCTCGGTGATCAGAAGATTGCCCTCGGTATCAACGACAAGGTGGCGAGGCCGCTGCAGACCAGTGCGCAGAAGTTTGTACTCCACGCCTTCAGCGGTAGCGATGCTGGCCTTCGGAGTAAGATTGTATTGTGCAGAGGCGAGGCCGACAAGACTTGCTCCAACAGCAAGTAGCTTTACTAGACGTGACATCATAGCAAATTTGTTATAGAGGTTCGCACTGTTATACGAAGAATGTTGTAACGTGTTAAATGAGGGCGACTGTCGGGCAAATATGTAGTCTGGAGCATGTTAATCACTGCCTCAAACATCAACGTTGACATTCCTCCCTTCCCTGCCATTCACGTCCAGTAACCACTAAGTCCAAGTGCCACTAATCAAGGAGCATCATTATTCCACTGTTTAAAGACGGAGGAAAAGAAGAAAACAGCAGGTCTCTACTCATTCCAGGGATCCATACCATATCGCATCCTAGCAAGATGTAACGCAACCCAGATATTACCCGGGCCACTATTTCTCTCAATACGTCATTCTTCCCCACAAAGGCGATTTACAGGAGAGATGTGATATAAGCTTAAATGCTGATGCTTCTAAGCCTGTAGCCACTTAAAGCCTCCCAGCTTAGCGCTGCTGCTTTAGGATTATGAGACATTTTTAACTCTCTGCATGTCCATACGAATTTGAACGGATTTCTAACCATCCATCCAGCTATTGCCTTTAAAGCCCCTCCATTCCTCACCCCTGCTTGAACTTCAGTCTAAAGTACGCTTATTCGACCACTTGCCCTATCAGGCAGGTATCAGCCGATACTCCGATGACCCAATCCGGCAGGTGTTAACCACGACTTCAATGGACTTATTCATGAAAGGATGCCCTCCGTTCTTAGTTTCCCCCAACCCCAGGTATTATCTGATCTCTTGATTAAATTCGGGAATACAACGATACCTAAAAAGAGCTTCACATATCATAGCATCCTTGTACGATTGATTAGTCGCTTTATCGATAGGCAGAGTGTTCAGACGAACCAGGCCCAAGACGTGATTGTTCGTGGGGAGGCCTCTGCACTTGAAGTACACAGAGATCGTCGTCCCGTTCCTGATTGAGCCCTGGCTTTCTTACAAAGCTTTTGGCTTATCACATTTGCCTAGACACTCCCAACTAGGTTAGTTGTAAAGACCTCGAGAAGAGACCGAATACCCTTCAATGCCGTCCCTCAACTTTGATACCATTTACGAAACCCTTGAAACATGGCCTGATCACTTGGATTTCGCGAGGTCTTTACTTTCCACTTGAGAGTACTACTGGTCCTCGAAATCACTTTACCTCAATACTCCAGTACTTAGATATCACCACCTCACTTGTAACCGGGATTCTGCTCAGATATCCCAATTCCCGGAATATACTGCCCTTCCCATTTTCCTGTATTCTTTATTGTAAAACCTCTTCGTCGTCTCAAGATAATCATGAAAAAGCCGCTTCTCATCCATCCGTCACAATATTTTGACGAGATGTTCAAATCAAGACTCGTTGACAAAACGACGTTCTTTCAGGACTTGCTTAAAGAGGTGGACAAAGACAAGGACACACGAAGCAAAAATGGGATACATCGACTTCGGATTTTTGAACTCTGCTCAAACACGAATGGACACGGCTACTTTATGGCATGTCCTGAGGGTGCAAGGAGAGCCTTGCCCACACGAAGCCTGGCATCTGTGATTTGCAGCTACTGTCAGCCCCTTTAACATTCTACAAAGCTTGCATCTTCAGTGAAGATCGGGATATCTATATGAAATCATTTAATGACGGTAGCACATAGGCTATCCACGTGTTTCCAAAGGTCACTGTTGTCTACCGTCTTTCAGCCAGATCCTAATCAACACCGGTACCAAAGACATCGTAACGCAGAACTGGGTATCTGAGAAGCCAGATGATAAGGAAATATAGCTTCTTAAGGAGTGTTGCCAAGGAAAGTGCCCTCCGATGAGGCCAAACTCAAACAGAAAGGAGCTCTCCCAAGCGAAAAAGCGGGAGGATAAGCGAGAAAAGCCTTATTGGCTATGAACTAGTCATATCGCCTTCGGTATGGAACAAGATCTCTGCCAAACGAGCTTGATGTTTACAAGATCAGCCTTGCGGCTGGTAAGCGGCCTGAGTAGCTAGACCAGAAACTTGACTTCGGTTGAATGTTGGCGACTGAGGTTAGTTGCCAGCTATAGCTGCCATTCTAAAGTTGCACCACCGGCTGACCCCCCCTGCTCGCCCCAGATTAGTAATGCAATGTCTTGGGACGACAAGCAGTTGCAACCGGGAGTTTGTCCTGCTGAGTTCAGTCCCCTGGGCACTGAATCACATCAGAACTGACACTTAATTGCACTGTCTTTATCCTTTTACTTCGTCTTGGAAAGATGTTGCCAAACCTGGCGACCCGGAAGGTCCTTCACAAGTCAGCCGTTCGGAACCCTTGGCTTCGGTACATCTGAGATAGATTCCCTTACGACGAGGCAAGTGATATATGGAACATTCCGTGACAGACCTTGGGTACTGTTCGGGATGCCACAGTCATGAGATGGCGGGGCAGAAGCTATTTCAGCGTGAGGCTTCCCTCCCACCTATCGCCTCTAATTCTAAGGAAGACCTCGACAACATGTGTTAGATAACAAAAAGACTTCAACTCCGCTACAACCCTTTCTCTTTCAGTCATTTTCCATCGACAAAGTCCATGGAACTCACTGAACCCCCGAGCTCCTATTCATCCAAGGGGAGAAAGAAATGAATTATCACGACACGTAATAATATATGCAGTGGAAAAGCCGTCTGTTTGAGGTCCTATCTTGAGCCAATCACTCTCGCCTTGCCATGAAGCTTTACAATATTGCAATCGAGTATTCTACTGGGTATGAGTGCGACAGCACCGAGATTGAAAAGGAGAGTATAGCAAAAGCTGTATTCATGGCAATGATAGCCTATTGCAATGCTGCAAGTGATAGCGTGATGCTGTAAACGGCAAAGAGACTTACCTAAATGAAACATTACGGAAGATAGGCGGCATGCCATAGGATCAAGACGACCCTATGCCGCTATTCAAGAAGGATACTAGGTAACATTCAAAAAGGACTTCTCACAATACAACCTTCTTTCCTAAAATAGTTTCTCGAGAAGACAAATCGCCAATCCAATTAGCAGGTTACTTCATAAAGTGGTTATACGGAAGATAGAAGGCCGAATGGAACAATAAATCCTTGGCCATTCTGCCTATTCTGGCTAATAACCACCAACATCTATATAACAGGCAGCTATACGACTATGCCGACGACTAAAGTCAAATTGATTGAACAAGCTTCTCCCAAATAAACCAAAGTCCAACCAACTCCCTACTACCATTAAAAGATGCCGCCAAGAACAGTTCTTTTCGCAACCCTGGGTGCTCTCTTTGCATCCGAAGTTTCAGCTCATGGTCATGTCTCTGAGGTCCTCATCAACGGCAAACGCTACTACGGCCACGACCCCACCAAAGTCCCCTACGGACCTCAGCCAGAGAGCATCACCTGGTCAAACGGCGCGAAAGACAACGGCTTTGTCACCTCCACGTCGAGTGCCCTGTCTTCTCCAGATATCGTCTGTCACCTCAATTCTACCAACGGACATCTGACCGCAGACGTCACTTCTGGCACGGCCATCACGGTGCGCTGGTCGGACTGGCCTGAAGCGCACTGGAGACCTGTTCTGGATTATATGGCGCGGTGCCCGAACGATGATTGTACAAAGGTTGATAAGACGAAATTGAAGTTTTTCAAGATTGATGAGCTAGGGCAGTTGACCAGGGGAACTGTACCTGGCCAACCAGGTTACTGGGCGAATAACCAGCTTCGTGATGAGGACTTCACATGGAATATAACGATCCCCGCCAAACTGGCGCCTGGAAGCTATGTCCTCAGGCATGAGATCATTGCCCTCCATCCAGGAGGTGCAGAGGGATCAACGCAAATGTATCCTCAGTGCATTAACCTCGTCGTCAAAGGAGATGGCACTGCACAGCCTGATGGGTTACTTGCCAAGGACTTGTATTCTTCTACTGATCCGGGTTTGTTGCACAATGTCTTTGTGGATGAGTGGAGTGATGCGAAGTACATCATTCCGGGACCATCGGTAGTCAAGTTCTGAGTATCTAGCTCAGAGATAGCCAGTAAATCAAGATTTACCAACCTTTTACCAAGTTCAGTTGTTACGTTTGCAGCCAGGACATAGGAATAATTACCTTTGAATACAGCGCTTTATGGCTAAGAGGTTATAGTTCGATTTTAAATACTCTGGGATTGTTTCACACACTAATTTACTTGATATTTCTACTGCATTTCTTTGGACAGCTGGACCTCATGTTCAAAAGTGCCAAGCAGACCAAACATCACCAAAACCAATCAAAATCTTATTATCTTGGTCCCTTCTAACAATATTGGCTACTTTTGGTGAAGCACTATATACCCTCACGTCGATGCCGTGGATTCGGTTCCTGACTTGATCCAACTCCGATAGTTATGAGAGTAGGCACATAGCTTTATGTAGTTGTAATTTGAGAATTTCATATTTTTAATTGCAGGGACATATTGTGTTAAAGATATAAATAACTTACTTTCAAATGGTGGCTTCTTGCTCTGCTCTGACATTCAAGAAAGCACCAGCTAAACAGTTCTCGCACAAGATGAGATTGCCTTTGCTGCAGCGCTCCCAACAAATCAAATCGCCTCAGTTCAAGTCAAATCAAATCAAATCAAGTCAAATCAAGTCAACTCAATTAAAATGAAGGATTCTAATCCTCAAATCAACACAAATTCATACCTTTAATAATTTAATTTGACTTAATTGCGGGGCTATATCCTATTTGCATGTAGGGTAACTATTCCCTCTCAGGCACAGGAAAAACAAAAGATCTTATCTAATCTAGTATCTTATCGATAAAATATGACCCACAATCAAATCAAATCTCTAATCTGAAGGTTGTCAAATTAATTCCCCGAAAATCGACTTGAGATTTGATTTGTTGTGAGTGCTGCTTTGCTGTCTCTCGGCATGCTGCAATGGTTGGCGCAGCCACTTCACGCATATGGTAAAACATGCCTCCCTTGGCAAATTCGTCGGCAAACTGTCGGGTTTGTACACTGAGACCTGGCATGGCCCAGACGGGCTGGAATCGCCACACGATGCCCAATTTGGCGATATCGGAATGGAACGACTCAGTATCCTCTGGGGAATAGCCTCCCTTGGAGAAGTTATAGGATAAGTGAAGCCAAAAGCGAACATAGGGTAAACCGCCCGTATGGCAGTGTGGCACCGTGTGTATCGTTCGTTTCTGTGTAGACTAACGTTAGTTGGCTGTTGGGTACATCAGACAAGGAACGTGAATGGATTGGGGAGAATATGTTAAGCAGTTTCTTATTTCGCTTATCTACGTTCGCTTTCCTAGCTTAAGGGGCACAGTGAGATATTTATGGGGTCTTCTTGTCTCACCTTGGCGGCTGCAGGAAAGGTAACGAGGCATCGGTCGATAACGGCTTGAGATGACCACTGCCACATGTTTACCCAAAAGACGTCCTCGGAAACTCCTAGCTAAATAAAACGATCTGCCAAAGCAGGCGTTCGGAAAGGGCTTGCCGCCCACGCGTTGCCACGACCTCACCAGCAACAATGTCTTGGTAGATTTTGTATTTGTCATCAGTAGTCATAGCCCGTATAGCCTCATCGAAAGTCATCAACCCGGCAGCCTTGAGATGCACTGAAGAAATAATAAGTTTGTAGATAAATGAGTTCCTTAGAACAAAATGCAGGAGTCCCTTGCTAAATTCTTTAAAGCTTGAGATTCTATATACTACAGTACTACTAGTTAGTATCTACACGTCTTGTTTCCTTAATATCTTTGATTCTAATCTCCCCATCTTTCTTAACCTCACGGCATGACACAGGTTCCAAATAAATACATAACCCATTAAACCCGCTATTAGCACTGCAACAGTCGCGGCCGGCCCAACAATAGCCAGCACCGTAAAGTACATTGACACGTCCTGAAATGCATCACTCTCTTGCAGCCTCGTAGTGGCTAATCCAACTTGCATCGCGGCTAGAATGAGGGCAAAATAAACAGTGGCCACCGTGATGGGTGCCACCATCTGTTTGAAGAAATCGCGGTAACTTGAGTATTGGTTCAGATATCCATTGACGAGTGCGTGCATACCCCCGGTACGGGATCGAAAACGCCATATCCATTGGATCCGGGTGAGGCGAAGATTGCCGTATTTGAATCTTGGATTGACATCAAAGCCTTGTGCTTCAAGGTGACTGACAAAAGAAAAAACGAAGGCGGTCCAGCGCTCCCAGCTGATGGATTCCGAAATGATGCCTTCTGCCTGTGCAACCTTCCAGTCTGACTTGTCCTGGATCAGCCACGCATACGACTGGAGCATACCGGCAGCCGTCTCCCATAGACTGACGTTGCTACAGCACAGATAACGCTCCCAAAATTCACATGACAGTAAATAATCTGGGCATGGTTTGACAAAAAGCCGAGAGTCATCCCACAGCAGGTGGAGGTCGGCCTGCTCAGAGCACACAATCTTCCGACCATACACTAGATGTTGATGTAAAGGCCGCCCGGGCATTGGTTTCCCGACCATCCAGAGGTGGTTATGGATCTCGTTCAGCCTGGATACGTCCAGCTGGGCTTGTAGGTATGTCTCGACACCATATTCGAAACTGAGTCTTTGAAGCTTCCCTTTCTTTACGCAAACGGCCGGTAGAACTAGGATGTCTGGCCCAGACTCTTCAAATGTATTTTTGGCTTTGGGGATACGAAAGAGTGATACAGATGCATCGAATGGGACGGGTCTCATCATAGTCAAAGTTTGTTGTGGAGAGACGTCGTGCATCGTGAGCAGATGAAGAGGAGCCAGTTCGTTGGCGTTGAATGCTCGAAAGTAAGGGGTCGCTGAACAGGAACAAGAATAAGCGCACGACCGGCCGCCCATAAGACCAGATACAATGCAGCAGACAAGATAGCTGACGTCACAACATCCCTTATCTTATCATGGGAAGCTGAGGCAGCTGGTCTAACTTGATACTGTTACTTGCGCCGGTCTCTAAGCCTTTTCCGACAATTCGAAAAAGAAACGAAAGAGCTGTAACTACGTAGTACGCAGTGATAAGTCCTGCTTGTCACCAGCCATACATGATTGACGGATCAACTGTGGAATGTTGGTGCGAGAGACGAAGGAACATGATATGATGTCACTGTGCAGCTCAAAGGTTGTGCAGACTAACGGTATTCTGTCTGGCTGACATTTGGGCAGGGGTATTGACTAGCACTTCAACTGGCTGGAAGCAAATGTGTCGGTGATGTGATTAGCTGTGCCGCAGAGGCAAGCGTAGCATCCTGGGGCCTCAATGACGAGCACCAACCTGCAACGCACCCCTGCCATATTGATTGGCTAATTCAGTCACCAGACTCAATGGATTGGAGAGGGGGCATTTCTTTCCACGTTAGTGAAGTTAATTTCTTCATAGGCAGTATCACTATACATTATGGCTGGCATACGTACTTTAGAGGCCAAGGCCCTTGCCAAAGACGAGGCGCACAGAAAAAAGCTGGAACAAGAGGTCGAGCGACGCAAGGCACAGGAGCAGGACAGAAGTAGAGGCGAAAACGTGTGGTTCTCCCGTCGGATCAAAGACGGTCACTTGTATCACTGGGCGCTGTTTGTCTACGGCAAGAAATACGAACTGAGGCTTCCGTCGCGGCAGAAGTTCAAGAGCCTACCAAATGGACATCTCGTCGGGTCTCTAATTCCTTCGATCGACTACGAGAGCAATATTGCGCCATGGTCGATGCAAGATGAGATGATGCGGATTCGACAGGAAAACCTCGACAATGAGGGCAAGCCGTATGCTCAGGACTACTACATCTGCCAGATTGGCTGGACCAAGTTACCTGAGAAGGAAGTTGATGAGCAATGCGAGGCTGCTCAGAAATCCTTTGGCGTCTATGTACTCGGTTTCAACGACTGTCAGAGTTTCCTGCGGCGATTTGCGAAGCTCATTATCAAACAGCCAGAGGACTGCGCTCTGGATTTCTTATGGTTCGAGAAGAACATCCAAACTCCCTATCACGAATTACAGCTTATTCCTGCGGATGATAACATCAAAAGGTTTCAGCTTTACATGCAGACAATCTTGTATGGCGCTACGGGTGCGACAATCGGGGCCGCCGCGGAGACGTATAACCACCAATATCGACCGCAAGAGCCAATGACCAAGACAAACAACAAAGAGGGCGCAAACGCAAACTCAAATGATAAGGATAAGGATGACGGATGCTGTGACTGCGATAGTGGTTGCTGCTAAATTGATTCTTCCGGAAAAGTAAATATTGGGGAGGGGAAAGAAATGACATCGTGTTCTTATTAAAGTCTTCGAGTACCTTTGCAAGTACGACTATGCATACAGATATAGGTTTATACTAATTATTATTACTGTCGTGTCGTACCGTCAGCATATACATTTTCATCGACTTAACCCCTTTAGTTTTCCAAGGAACTAAAGTAGCTTTAGTCATAAAGCCTTTAGCCTAGGCGAGTGACACTTCGTTTTGAGACCTCAGTGAACCTTATCTTCGATCGATCTGGCCGTTAATTTGTTAACTGGGTCGTAATGTTTACAGCCGTGGGCAGATTAGTTCAGGGAGTAAGGTCAGACGCTAGAAGGTAGTTCTTCAATCCTGCATAGCTGTACTTATAAAGAGGATATGTGTTAGCTGTAGGTAAGCACGATTGTGGGATATCGCCGAATACTTATCATGTATATAATTCGCTATCGTAGACGCCAGCGCAACCGAAATGTTAGTCATGTAGTTTTGGTATGTCCGTTCAATGGCTGTTTCCTGTGCCTTGTCTTCCGTGGTCAACGACTCTGAAGATTTTTGATTAACGTCTGTCTGTATTACAAAAGATGGTTATCGCCGGATAGAAGTTCTGATTCTGAGGGACATGTACGAATGTTTACGGTTCCTGTCTCGGACAAATTGTGCACTTATAGTCATCATTTAGGGTTACTGGTTGGGCGGGTTTTCTTATTTCTTTTTTCCGTTTTAGGAATTCTACATCCATTCTACCGGAGTAATTGGAGAATTTCACGGACAATAGTTTCATTTAGCAGCAGAGGCAAGATATTTAAATACACACGTTCGAATTGCTGGGTAGTCCTGAGATTTTCAATTCTTCCTTTCACGAAGTATCAGATCAGGTGACCATGGAAATTTTTCGGATCTTTTTAATCTCAGGACAAGACCTATTGAGCCTCGATCCGTGGCACCTTTTTGCCTTGCTTTTACCAGCCATTGTCACCACATTCATTTGCATTCGACTGAGAGGTCTACACACTAATGATCTTCCAGTTCTCAACCCTAAGAACTGGTGGGAATTCACAAATCGCCGACGAAGAGCTGAATTCATAAAGGAGGGTAAAAGGCTCTTCACACTTGGTCGACAGAAATACCCGGATTCACCGTATAAACTTTACACTGATTGGGGCGAGGTTGTTGTTTTGCCACCAGAGTGTGCCGAGGAACTGAAGAATGACACGAGGCTGGAATCCCTCCCTATTGTTAGAGAGGTACGATCTTCCCCGCGTTCAACAAGGCTAGGAACTAACGATCTAATAGGATGTACACAGTGCAATCCCTGGTTTCGAAGGGTTTTGCCCCCATGATAGCGTGCCATACATAATTACAAAATATCTGTCAAAACCAGCACGTACGATAAGCCCCTGAGAAGCTTATTTTCGTCAAGGCTAATCATTGGTGACAATAGAAAGGTTCACCGTTCCGCTTTCTCATGAAGCCTGTACTGTCTTGGAGGACGTATTCAGTGCCCCGACAGGTAAGTCTGCAGATAAGGCCCGATGACTTCGAGCTAACCTTTCAGATTGGATCGAGATCGATCCGAGAGCAGACTTGTATAGAATAGTCCTTCGTATGAACACCAAGACCTACATGGGTGAGAAGCTAAGTAGGGACGATGAATGGACCGATGCGTTCACACAGTACTCACTTCTTGGGTTTGAATTGTCCGAGGTATTGAGAGCTTGGCCACTCTGGGCTCGAGGTCTAGTCCATTGGTTTTTGCCATCCTGCTGGGAGCTCCGCCGCAGGCTTGTTCGAATACGGAAGCTTCTAGCAGCGCATAATGACGATCGAGTGCGCTTACAGTTGCAGCGCCAGCGTGCGGGAGATGAGTCTAGGTTCAACGACTCAATCGAGTGGTTTGAGAACGACCTCAAAGGAAAACAGGATATTATTGTTTTTCAACTGAACCTCGTTTTGGCCTCAGCTCATACGACATCTGACCTCTTGACGCAGGCTGTAATAGGGATTGCCGAACACCCCGAACTGTTTGGCTCCCTGAAGGGAGGAAGTGATTCAAGTCATTGGTACGCATGGCTGGGACAAATCAGGGCTTAACGAGTTGAAACGCATGGATAGTGTGATCAAAGAGCTGCAGCGATTGAACCCACCACTTCTAGGTAAAAGACAAACGCAGATCCTAGACAAGCATTTCGTACCAGGAATGGCACTAACAATAAACATAGTCAATTTTCGCAGACGAGCCATGGCAGACATTGACCTTAGATGTGGTATTAACATCAAAGCAGGAACTAGGATTGTGGTTGATGTCATGCATACGCTCAATTCTCCTCTTGGCTATAATGAAAAAGCAGAACAATGCCTTCCATATCGTTATCTTGAGAAGCGCGGATCTTCCACTCAACGCACACAAGCACAGCTTGTTGCCACAGGCGTTGACCACATGGGCTTTGGACACGGCCGTCACGCCTGCCCAGGACGCTTTTTTGCTGCTCAAGAAATCAAGATCATTCTTTGTCACATGCTTCTGAAATACGATTGGAAGTTAAAGGGACATGGGATATCACCAGATTTAAGGGTAAATGGGATGACGGTGGTCCGAGATACTACTGTCAGACTCCTCCTCAAGAGACGCAAAGAAGAGATCGATTTGTAGGTGCTTTCAGTAGGGATAAGACTGGTTTCAACTACAAAGCTCAAACTCTTTAAAAAGTTATCGGGTAATATAGAGCAAATATCAGAGGCATAAACTTTAAAATCCAAGCCATATAAGGGAGGTCTTGTATCATTAAGACTTATAGGGAGAGTAGATTAGCCAGCCAGAATATAAAGGCTTCCGCCCACGTGAAGAATAGATCTGTAGCGGGTGGTGTTAGTGTCCTATCTTGACCTTGACCTCCTGCGATATCCAGTAGCACACTCAGAGATACTATTGATTAGATCAGGCTTGAAGGGGGGACCGTAAAACCCTACCTATCTCATTACGATAGTGCAAGTATATTTAAGATAAGCGGTGCCCGAGCTACGTAGATATTTTTCTCTAAATCCTGTTGACGGTTTGAAAATCAGCCATGCCTTCTTTAAGCTTTTCAATGTGAGAACCTTTATTATCACTTCAAAGCGGGATCTCATTAAGCTGTGGAATAGTTTGTATCTCTATTCTAGTTCTAGGCTAACAATCCGAGCCTATTTACATGCGTCGCGCCGTTACCATGTACATGTTCAGTGTCTCAGCTCTGCTCATCTTCCAAGGCACCAGATTGGCTTCTACCTCATACCCTTTAGACTGAAGAGTCTTCTTGGCAATTTCGAGCTGTCCATTGGGGTCCCACACTTCCATGACGATATTCTGGACCAACAACAAGTGCTCATCGTCGAGTCCCTCGACGACATCCAACTCTCCGCCTTCGACATCGATCTTCAGCAAATCAATCCGAGTGAGGTTTTGACGACCCCGTAAAAATTCGGATAGCCGTTTCACAGAGACAGAGGTCTTTCGTGCACCATAGCCCATTCTCTCTGCAATCTCAGGGCTGACTTTATCAGCGATAGTGTCTAGCCATTGCTTCTTCTCGTCATCGTGAAGTGTGGCATTAGATGGAGTGTTGGGAAAGAAAGTTAGCGTCTTGGTTTCATTTTTAGATCCAAGGGCACAGTCATATATCTCAACATCCGATAGATTGTGCAGCGAGATATTTTGCTTCATAATGTCGACGTTCTCGCTGGCTGGCTCAAAAGCCAGGACTGTAGCCTCTGGATATACTTTCTTGGCAAAAAGAGTATAAAGCCCAATATTGGCGCCGGCGTCGATGATAAAAGGCTTATCAGAGAGCTTCACCGTATCGTAACATCGTCCAGTGAAAATCTCGTCATAGAGCCAATGAGCTTCCTCCTCACTTTGGTGGTAGAATGAGATCCCCTCTGGGGTGTTGAGCAATTGAATTTGGGCTGTCATAATGGTGAAGTATCAACAGAGAATGAGACAGAAGTGGATTTCGACTTTAGTAGTAGATAGCGCAGAAAGGTGGAAAGAAACTGTGATGGGGGTACCAAAACATCTCAAGACAATTGCGAAAGTGCATAGCTATATAAATTGCCTTAGGTCAGGCTCTGGGGATCTTTTGTGTTCATGTAACGAGCAAATGGAATTGTAAGAAAACGTATGTAAAGAAAATCCTGCTAAATTGCTTAAGATAATTTCAAATTATTTTATTATAATTAGTCCAGTATATTTAATATGCTATCTAACTTTATCATAGATATGCGTAAGAATCAGGACTTAAACAATTTTAGAATGAAAGATCCCTGTAATTAATAATTTGTACTGGAAAAAATTATTTTTATTTAGTAGTACTAATTATAATAGGTAAATGGCGGGGAAAAACTCCAATAAATAGTTTAGTTATTTATCAGTAGTGCATATGTAATTGCCTAATCTTGATTCAGGATTTTAAACTTCTAAGTATATAATATATTTGGAATGTTTGCGTGGCTATAGAAAAGTCAGGAAGAAAAGTAGTATAAAGAAAGTCCTCCCACATTGTTTGAGATACGGTTGGCTTTGTTGTATTTAATATTAGTCCGATACATTTATAGCGTAATGAAACTTTATCACGACAGCTTTTTTCCTTTAGACATTCACCAACCTTGATTAGTGCACTTGATCTCTGTCTGGTAGTACCAGACATGGTAAGGTAATAGTATAGAAAATGGCGTAATAGATTGCCTGGAATTCTTTAAATAATGCATGTATATTCATCTAACCTGCAATCGGCTTCAAAAGCTATGACCTCTCCTGTAAATTGCACTCTCGGGTAATTGATATCAATCGTCAGGGTCTATAGAGAAAAGTCCATTTTCTACAGCACTAACAAACCCGGGGCAATTTACACAGGGGGGCCATTCCCCTATCCCCTCCCCCATCCATAGACTAAGCTTGACTTCCGTACCTAAATTATAAAAACTATGGGAACCCTGGAGTTTTATTGTGAGTATTATCCTCAAGTGAACTTATAGTGAGGCACCTTTGTACCTTAGAGCAGTATTTTGATAAGCGTCTGCAATTGCATCCAGCCTGTGTAATTCGCAAAGCCAGTGCCGCCGAAGAGGTTGGACCCTAGACTCTTCATGTGTTTCCTGCTCTGGAATCGAATTGTACTTGTGGGACTTGAGTGACTTTCCAATCCGGCGGGAAAATATTCTGCGGATGGTCATAAGGGCCATGTCTTTGTTCGATAGTTGGATTGTTTGGGGAAAAGCGTAGATGACCAGACAAGTATGGATGTGTTGTGTCTGATAGTGATTACGATGCAAAATCAATGACACCTTTGAAAGCACGCACACCCCATTGCAACAAAGACGACTACTATAAATATACGACCAAAGTTTCTCTGCGTATCATATCATAATGAGGAAGGTGGAATCCCCGCCGGAGTTTAGTTGAGAGTCATATTAAAGTTTCCCCGATGAGTCAACCTCAGGGCTAGAGTGTGGGGGCAAAGGACATCCGGATCCCAGCCGTATCAGAGATAGCTTGGGGACCTCAATCAGCTGGTTGAATATAGTAGCGAGAGAAGGGGTTGACTAAAGAGTCAGAAGCTTTTTAAAAAGGTTACACAACCGCTAATACTTGTATATGTTTCGAAAGGAAGGAACTAGAAACAGGGTCGCGCACTACGTCACAACTTGTTGACTGCTATATTTGGCAGTGCTACAAAAGCTGATCGCAGCACTAAAGTACACCGCCAAGTGGCGCTGCTACATGAAGTATCACAACGATCGTGAGAATCACTGCAGTGCTTGGAATTGGAACATCTATGGCATGAATACAATGGTTGAATAACACAATAAGCCTGATACATGTTGAAATTGTACAACTCGGACTGTTTTGGGCATCTTGTAGGTCGAGGAAATAAATTGTAAGAAAAACCCTTTCTGTTTGTTGCCCATACGGCTTGAAGCTTAAATGGTTGACACAAAGCTTTTTGCAGGGTGGAATCTATACAATTTATTTAGCAAATGCACCGTGATGATTTCTATTGACGGAGGTCGCTCGGCACAGTGAAAGAGAGTTTTCAGTCAATTCATCTCCAATGCTCTCGATCTTGTTATCAGAGTCTATTAGACTGGAGATGACATATTGCTATAACACACAGCGGATAAGTATCAAAACTCTGTTGAGTGCTTAATTCACTACAGCCTTGTATATGTATAGGCTAATTCATTTGAAAACACTCTAAGCAATTCTCAAGTTAGCTGTCGATCAAATTATCACGCGTCCAAGAACCCTGTTCTCTTCCAACTTGCTACATATCTCCTAGCAACCTCCGCAGTAACAGGACCTTGTGAAGCCAGGGTTTGAGAATGCTCCTGAGTCTTCTCGGTGTCCAAGATCAATCCACCACAAGACATTCGTTCAAAATTAGAGTCTAGGAAGTCAACAAGTCGTGCAGCTGGATTCCATGTATCGGCTGGGAGTGGTGAGTTCCGGACCAACTTAATCCAGCGGTTGAACGGTATGATCCGTTGGGGAGGGATGTTGAGAGCATCTGCCAGAACTTTTGACATAGTGCTCCAGGGCTGTCCCACAGGGTTATCGATGTGATAAACGGGATACAGTGTTGGAGCATTGCGGTCTCCAATGTGTAAAAGATCAACCATGGTATCCGCCACGACGTCCACAGGGACCCATTGTAAAATGCCATCAAAGTTGGGCCACGCACCAAGCGACTGAGCGGACTTGACTAGAAAAGCAAAGTGCTCGATAGGATTCCAAAAGCCGCTTGAACTTGAGCCAGCGATCTGTCCCGGGCGGACAACCATAGTACGGAATGCATCGGGATATCTATGCAGTGTCTCATCCAGCATGCGCTCACACACCCACTTGGCTTCACAGTAGCCAATTGGTAGTGCAGCTTCCAGTGGAACACGCTGTTCCGGCACTCGACTGGACTCATGATGGCCCACAACGCCGATGGATGACACGAGTTGGAACGTGATGCGGGGGGCATTCTCACGACCGGACATGTCGCGCGCAAGATCGAGGAGGTTGCGAAGAGATTGGAACTGAGGCTCAAATGCCTTGACGGGACGTGTTCCGCTCATGGGCCACGCATTATGCACGATGTGTGTACCATTCTGTACCAACCACTCATAATCAGACGCCGAAAGGCCCAAGTTCTGACTTGGAGTATCGGCTTCTAGTACGCGCAGTTTGGACCGCTGAGTTGAAGACATGGAGATGCCACGGGACGAGAACGCCTCGTCTTGCCGATCGTGAACAGGCGCCCTACTTCGACGGTTGATACAGACTACCGTCCCAACGTCCTCTCGGCGAGTGAGACTACTGGCTAAGTGAGAGCCAAGGCTTCCTGTAGCGCCCGTAAGAATGACAACAGCCTTTGTGTCGTTATATGACCTGCGTTGTCTTTTGTCAGGTACCGTGAAGCCAGCAGTGTGCTTGACGACGTGAGTCTCTACTTCGGCTTTCTTGTTCTCAGACAATGGCTCAGGCAGTGCAGATGTGACATCAGGTAAGGTTGACTTCTGTAGTCTTGCCTGAGGCTCTCCTGATGCGAGGGCGATGATCACCTTCTGGAAAGTATTTTCCGGCAATGAGCCATCAGTCCAGTCAACGTGACCGAATCCAGCGTCGTGAAGGTTACGCTCCCACTCTTCAGCAGCGATGATTGCATGGTTCCGGCCGTCATCAAAGAGCCACCAGCCTTCAAGCAGGCCAAAGATGATATCGACAAACGGGACTGACTCGGTCATCTCAAGCATCATCAGAAATCCATCAGGACGTAGTGCACTTCGGAGATTGGAAGCAGAGGTAACGAGGTTGCGGGTGGCGTGGACGGCGTTGCTACCGATAATGATATGCTGGCCCTTCAGTTCTTCGGCCGGTGGCTTCTCAATATCGTGCACGGCAAACTGCATGAATGGATATAGCTTGCCAAACTTGCGCCTTGCGTTTGCCACCATTGACCCAGAAATATCAGTGAATATATACTCAACCGGGATGTTGAGCTTGGCGAGGACTGGCGCTAGCACGTAGGTAGTTCCACCAGTTCCTGCGCCTACCTCAAGGATCTTGAGCGTCTTGCCTGGTTGACTCTGGCTGAACTTCTGAACAAGGTTCTCTATAGCAAGTCGCATATGATTGTAGTTCATGCGGTTGAATGTGTGCTCGCAGTACAAAGCTTGTACCAGCTCACGACCCTGGATGCTTCCAAATATCACGCGTAAGCCGTCTGTCTCGCCGCTGAGGACAGCCGCTAAGTGAGTGCCAGCATAGTAAGTCAGCTTATTCGCGACGACGAACTCGGGATAGCTCGCCAGTTGCTCGTCGAGGATCTGGGAACTTGACTTGCGGGGCGTGGGAACTCTTGTTCGTGTGATCTGCCCTGTCGCCTGGTCGATATCAACAAGACGTGCATCATGGTCAAGGAATCTGTAGATGAAGTCTACTAATCTTTGATGAGCTGGCTGGAATCGAATACGGGCAAGAGCTTGTCCAGGCTGAGCACTGCTAAGGGAGACGCCAAGTTGCTCGAATGCCTCGACCACGAGTGCAACACAGAGACGACTAGAACCAGCGAGCACCACACGGTCGATGTTATCAACTTTGAAATCTCGAAGATGTTGGTCGCACAGTAGCTTAACCTGCCCAAATGACTCCAGGATCTCTGACTGCAAAATCTCTAGCTTGCCTTCCACTGCCTGCGGTTCCAAGGAGGAGAAGGCTTTGGGGGGGCTTTGTTCAACACTGGACGCCAATGGTGAAGGTGGAGTCGCTGAACCCGAGTTCTCAGATACATCGCTACTAGACGCCGTGGATGAGTTGCCATTATCATCTGCGATAGTAGCACTCTCATAGTCTGGCCCGTAGAGTGCTTTTGATATGCATACAACGAATTTGCGGAGACTTGTAGCCTCCATCAGCTCGTTCTGGTCCAAGGTACATTTGAAGACAACTTGAACCTCACGAGCTACCTCCATGCCCATGAGCGAGTCGATGCCAAAATCAGCCATTTCAGCGTCAAGTGTGATTTCGTCAACCTCAATTCCTGCCACATGCGCCACCAGATTCTTGACGTTCTCAGTTATGTCTGGATGACTTGGTTGCTTTGGCTTGGCCGGTTCCACCTTTTGAACCTGCGACACCGTCGGTTTGGGCACATCGATAGGAGTGGTTAAAGCCTCTGTCGTGGTGAGTTTGGGTGCGGCCGTAGACGAAGGCGTTGCCTTGAGAACTGAAGGATCATTTGTCAAACGCGTCAACATCCGTCGCATGGAGGCTTTGGCAACGCGTGCGTATTGGATTCCCAGCATAACCTCCCGCAGCATACCGGTAGAAGCATTGAAGACAAATACATCTGACATGTATAGCTTTTCAGACTGACGAGTATGACGAGCAAAGACGTGCCAGTTCTCCTGAATCTGATCTGACTCCTTGTCGACATAAGGCGATCGCATTGACAGCTCACAGCCCGTTGCAATAAACATATCATTTGGATCGAAGTCGTTCATGCAATTGACCCAGATACCGCTCACTTGACTGAATGAGTCGCTGAGTGGAACTTCAAGCCACGTCTCATTAGACCTTTGCTTGGAAACATGTCCTGTGCATTCACTTGAACCACCAACAACGGCTTTGACGCCACGGTACATGTCGCCATAGTCAACGACATCAGCGAATGTGCGGTATATACTGCGACCCGTAAGAACATCGCCTTGTTCTACGCCACCTAGACCGAGTTGAAGCATTTCGGTGCATTTGGCGTGACTGACAAGGCGCTCGAAACGTGAAAACTCTGACTGATAACTCTTTTCGGAAGGGTCCCGGAAATGAATCTCAGCCTCCACGTGCGTTTCTGAGTGTGCTTGTTCAGCCTCTTGACTGTATATGCGCCACGTCCAACGAGTGATCTGGTTGTCATGCTTCTCAAAAGCAAGGTAGGTAGATAGCGAGGGGTCAATGCAAAGAGGCGCGTGGTTGACCATGTTTTGAATCACGGGGACGAGGCCACTTTCCTTCCACTGTGGATTGATGCTGAAGAGTGCTTCGATGGCCATGTCTACCATGAGCGTGGCGGGACAGATTGGGGCGGTTTGAGCGATGAGATGGCCTGAGAGAAAGTTCTTGTAGTCGGTTGAGTGTGTGTTGATACGGAAGAGAGCATTGTCTGCTTCGGCAGAGACGAGGCTCCAAAGGCCATCGGGCTTTGTCTCTGCTTCACCGTCACCACTGGAATTGATAGGAGCAGAACCCGCGAGCTCGGAAGCAGCCGCCTCAATTGCCTTGAGAGGAGATTTAAGCTCAAGCCAATGTCGAGACTTCTCGAACTGATATGGTGGCAGCATCATGGTGGTAAACTCGCTGGCCTGTAGTCGATTATGGCCCCAGAAGTTAACGTTCAAGCCCTCACTCCACAAGCCGAGCGTGACATCAGTCAAATTGTCGAGGCCTTTATCAGTCAGAATGTTGACAGCCTGGAAGTAATTCGACTTGGAGCCTGCTTGGCTTGCCAAGGCACGGTTAGCCATGATGGTGATGGTGGAACTGGATCCAGCCTCGAGAAAGAGTGCCGTAGGGTGATCTTGGGCTAGCCGCTGAATAGCATCGTTGAAGTAGACAGGGTTTCTCATATGTTCAGCGACAAATTTGGAGCCCGGTTTGGAAGTGGTTCTGATACGAGTTGCTCGCTCCAGCGGAATGACTGGCTCTTTGAACTCTAGGTCGTTGCCAATCTTCTCAAGCTCCAAAGTGATAGGATCAACAAGGCTTGAATGAAAGGCATTTGTGACATTGAGCCATTTCGACCTGATAGACGAGAACCTGGGATTCCTCGAGATCACCTCAGCGACCCGTTCAACTGCTCCTCTAGACCCCGCTATAGTGAAGCTTCGGGGGCCGTTATAGCAGGCTATCTCTGCTAACTTGGCATCATCACCAGGCTGGTTGGCCTCGGCCAGTAGCTCAAGAACGTGAGCCTCGTCGGATTCAACCGCCATCATGGCACCAGGGTCAAGACCCCAGTTATCTCTGACCAATCGTGCACGACTAACGACGAGCTTGATTGCATCTTGAAGCTTGAGAGCTCCTGATACACATAGAGCCGTGATTTCGCCAAAGCTATGACCAGTCACCGCAGCAACCTGGGTAGACAGACCAGAGTCAAGCCAAGCCATGGCGCAGGAATATTGGAGGGCAAAGAGCATCATTTGAAGCTTGACTGTATCCTGAGGAGTGCGCATGAATATGTCGGGATACATGCTACCAAAGCCAAAGGACTGCATTTCCGAGTCGCACTGGTCAAGATGATGACGCAAAATCGACATGCTATCGTAGACTGCGCGGTCGAGGCCAACGTACGTCGATACTTGGCCTCCAAAGCATAGAATCACAGGACGTTCAGTTAGTGAGTTAGCAGTTCCAACATTCGCTTTTTCGGGCGCAGCATCAATTTCGGAAAGCTTCGACTTGAGATCTGTAATAGATCGAGAGCTAAACACGAGTCTTCGAGCAAGAGAAGGGTTGAATTGTCGGTTGACGTTGGATGCGATGTCAGCAATATTGGCGTAGGGTTGCTGCTCGAGGATTTGGGCCAGTTTGGAGCAGTACGAGGCAATGGCACGTCCGTCGTGCCCTGAGATACGGAACGGAATAGCTCGGGAGTTCGTGGACCTTCGTTGAGAGTCTTCGAGTGCTCGCTGCCCGGGAGGCTGAACCACTACCATAGAAGCATTTGATCCACTGGCACCGTAGTTGTTGATAAGCGCAGCCTTTTGGTCTTCAGTCCACTCTCTCAGACTAGTTGTGACTTCCATCAAGTCAGAAGGCGTGACCTTTATATGCCCACTCATCTTGGAAAAGCTAGCCTGCGGAGGAATGTAACTCTCCTGCATCATGACAAGAACTTTGATCAATGAGATCACACCGGAGGCTCCCTCGGCATGGCCAATGTGTCCTTTGATAGAACCAATAGGGAGTACCGTATTACGGTTCGAACCGCCGATGGCAAGACGGATACTATCATATTCGGCGGGATCACCAACAGGTGTTCCTGTGCCGTGTGCCTCAACGAGAGAGATATCGCTCGGTTTGAGATTTGCTTTCTTTATGACGTCCGAAAATAACTGAGAAAGAGATGGCGAGTTGGGCACGAACAGGGGAGTGCAGTTCTGGTTCTGGTAAACAGCGGTGCTGGCGACACATCCGAATATGGGATTCCCATCAGCGATAGCATCCGAGAGTCTTTTGAGGAAGACACATGCGATACCCTCTGCGCGACAGTACCCATCGGCTGAGTCGTCAAACGGCTTGCACTGGCCACTCGGACTGAGAAAACTGGCCCCAGCGAGATTCTGGAACCAGAGAAAGTTACTTATAGTTGAGACACCGCCGGCCAGGGCTGCTGAGCATTCGCCTGAACGCAGGTTGTTACAGGCAGTGTGGATGGCAACGGCCGAGGCTGAACATGCTGTGTCGAATGTCATAGATGGACCTGTCCATCCGAAATAGTGAGATACTTTTCCCGGAATGAAACTCTTCAAGTTGCCTGTCGCCGTAAACGCGTTGGCTGAGTGGCATGCGACATGGTGCTCGTAGTCGCCAGCACAGGCTCCCAGGTACACTCCGACGTGTTTCTTGTCCCTATCCCCATGGCTTTCATCAAGTTCAGAGAAGTAACCTGACTGCTCAACAGCCTGATAGGCAGCTTGCAGGAACAGCCGCTGCTGCGGGTCCATGGTGGTTGACTCCCTCGGGCTACGCTTGAAGAACTTGTGGTCGAAGGCATCGACATCTTGGATGAAGTTTCCATACCAATTGCGCGAAGGATCCTTGTCGTTCTCGCGGAAAAGTGTGTCGAACATGAGACGGTCTGGGCCGATCACTTGATGCTGTGACTTTCCTGTGCGGAGCATCTGAGAGAATGCTGGCACGTCGTCGGCCCCGGCTACGTTGATGGCCATGCCGACGACGGCGATAGGTTCGCTGGCACTGCCCATAATGGCGGATCTGTGAGGCCTGCTGGAGTGGATATGGCAATGTTGAATTTGCAAGTCGATGAGGCGGTTGAGTGAAAGTGAAAGACGTTTAATTCGAAAGTTTGAGCAAACAATGGATACACCAAAATGCAGGTGCTTGATCGTACAAACATGATACTCTTGTATTCATACCTTCACTGTACATGATGAACTCCATTGGCAGCGTTTCAGAATCCGGAGAATAATAGTTTGAGGCGTTGAGTCTTGTAAGACCATGTGGACGAGGAGACACCATTGGCCGCATCAATCAGTAAAGGGGTACCTAGTGCCATCATCAGCTATCACATTCATTCTCTTGTGAGTTTTTCCGTATCTTTGCATTTCGCACCAGGACTTGTTCGGCCTCATAAGTTACGCCGAACAGTGTGGCCCCCTCGTCTGTCATCGAAAGTCCGTGACTTTTTGTCAAACTTTAAATACCCCGCACCTTTCTTTATCTTTACACAAGTGTTAAGTTCTCCCGATGGCATTCATTCCAGGACTATCAGCTAGTCTAAAGGTTCTATTGTCAAGTCCTTGTCTGTGAGGAAGCGATAGAAAGAAATTCTTTCTCTTCGATGAGATACATCATCAAGCTCCAGTTCAGCATAACCATTGTCTTGTCCTTTTTAAAATCGGTAGAGTGTAGAGAAAGATAGTCACTCAACATTTTCTTATCTTGCCTAAGGGGACCATTATTGAGCTGGAGGTGCCTGATCTTAAACAGGGTCCATTGGTCTTCCATTACTAACGGCAAAGTGTATTAAGCTCTTCAAGGGTTATTGATGGCGTCAGTGATCAGATGAGACACGGATGGAAATTTCCCGGCCGTTACCAGATCATTGAAGTGCTGGAGCGGCTATGTGTAATGATGGGTTTGTGATAGTGTAGTCAATGAAGCTTTCGTCTCAACATATCCCAAGGCCTCTAAACTAATACTGTTGATCGGGATCTCACAAAGAGTTGACCATCTTCATTCAGAACGCCTTTTCAATTAAGTGATATTAACTACCCATGAAAAGAAACCCTGATGCATCCTATCCGTCCAAAGTCTGAAGAAACGTATATCCTGCCGCAGCAACCATGTCATTGACGTTAAAATCCCAAATTTCCTTCTGGTGTCTTCTAAGCTCAGCCTCGCACTTGCTCACTTCGCGCCCAGTCGAGCGATTCCTCCACTGATACAAATCTCCAATATCTCGAGATCCTCGCACAAGCCATTGAGATCTCTCACGACGTACAGAGTCGTATGCACTGAGTGCAGCAGATATAGATTTCGCCTTGTCATGTACAACCCCTTCGTCAGTATGTTCCATGGCTAAATCCAACACTATAGCCAGAACGAGGGCATCTTCGACACCCATACAGGCACCGGCACCGAGGAATGGTGTGCTGGCATGTGCGGCATCGCCAGCGATGCAAACACGGCCCTGGACGTATGTTGGTGCGGGATGGTCTGCCGTGTCGAACAGAGCCCATTTGGTCATATTTTCCGGTAATGCCTCAGCTAGATCTCGGACTGATGGACTCCAATCTGAAACATAGGATTTCACCTCATCTTTTGTGGCCGTTGCTGTCATCTTCCTGTCAGTCCAAGGGGCAGGCTCGTGGACGAATATTGCAACGTTGAATAATGTCCACTGGGCCACCTTTGGGGGTGTGAGCAATCTAATTCTGGATTTAACTGGACGACATAACACTTACCGGATATGTGACAACAGCTACGTCAGGGCCCATGTGTATACATTGGTTCATCGCTTTCTCATAACCAAGAGCGACCTTGGCATTGTCGATGGGGATGATGGCTCTATAAGCAATCTTGTGAGAGAATTGAGGATGTGAGGCCAAGTTATCCTCGCCTAACAGCAGTTCTCTTGTTTTCGATCGGATTCCATCACACCCGATAACTTATATACATCAGTTGTTCTGCTGCTGCGCAAAGAGTAAAGAGTAAAATACTTACCGCCATCAAACCCATGGATGGTACCGTCGGTGAACCTGAGAGTTACCTTGTCGCAACCCGTATGATCTGTCAGGTCCTGCAGCTCTTTGCCAAGCTGTATCGTACCCTTTGGCAGAATGCTTGCCATCTCATGTAGAAGGTGAGATCTGAGACATCCCTGGTAGTCCAAATCTCGTGCTGATAGTTCAAAAAGCAAGGACTCTCGGGACTCAGCCACCTCTTTGGTAGTTGGAGTGTAGCCGTCCCAGTAACGATTGTGGGAATTGCGATTAACTTCCCCGATGCGGTGAAGGATTTCAAGGAGTCGAGGATCCAGACGCTTCATGCATTCACGCGCAACGCCCGTAAATGCAAAGCCAGCGCTCACCTCCGTAAGTTGTTCGGCTCTCTCGAAGACAGTAACTTTTATGCCACGCTTCAAGAGACCTATAGCTACCATGAGCCCAACAATACCGCCTCCAATCACTGCAATCTCTAAGGAATTAGCGATGCTAGTGGAATTTGCATTGTTCTGCATCTTGTCTGATGAGTTGGCCATGATAATGAAGTCAGAGAGATCTCAATTGAGTGATTAAAAGCTTTCTACTTGGTAAATGAAGTAGATAAACAATATCAGGTGAGGACATAATATCGTCCATGGCCTTCACAAATACTCAGGTAAACCTAAATACCAAGACATTCTGAACGCTGGTCATCTCTTTGTTACGGTCTCTGGAAGCGGGGTTCAATCTGTGGCACCCCAGTAGAACCACCACCTACATTTCGGGATTTCATGCTTTAGATGCCGGACTTACACATCGGAGTTTTGATAGTCCTGCACTCTGTATATCATCCCACCGTTCACGTGGTTGCTGAAGCGTCCAATGCACCTTCTAGCCTAGCTTTTCTAAGGTATGAAGAAAACAGTTCTTATCACAGGCTGCAGTGCTGGGGGCCTCGGCTACGCGTTGGCTGAAGAATTCCACAAAAGAGGCTTCTATGTCATCGCCACAGCCCGCGACATCTCCAAGATCGGTCCCCTCAAAAACGAACCAGACGTTGAGGTCCTTCCTTTGGATGTTACCTCACCCGAATCAGTCTCTTCATGCCTTAAAGCGGTACGGGGAAGGACCGATAAGCTAAACATTCTTGTCAATAATGCCGGCGGCGCTTTGTTTAGCCCCTTGGTTCATGTAGACATCGATAAAGCCAAAGCTTTGTATGATGTCAACCTGTGGGGTACTCTTAGAGTCACTCAGGCCTTTGCACCGCTTTTGTACAACGCTGGAGGAGTGCTTCTGAATATTTCGTCTATGGCGGGAGCGGTTCCCTTAGCATGGCAAGGTAGGTACCTCGACTGACTTCTTGGTTGGTGCTAATTCGTTGAGTACAGGTGCATATAACAGCTCAAAGGCAGCCTTGACTTTTATTTCTGAGACATTAAAGATAGAGCTGGAGCCGCTTGGTATACGAGTCGTGACAGCTATGGTTGGAGCGATCAATACTCATATCTATGCTGGCACTGATGTGGTCCTGCCCGACGACTCCTGGTACAAGCCTATTGAGAATACCATTAGGCAACAGGCTCAAGGTATAATGCAACTACCTAATAATGAGGCCGTTGAGGTCACAGCTCGGTCGATCATCAGGGATACACTTGGTGGGCGACGCGGAAAGATCTGGAGGGGTGGTGAGGCTGGCATAGCGAGTATTGGCTCGTGGCTTTTTCCGACCTGGGTCGTTGAGTCTATCCTCCACAAAAACAGAGGGTTATCTGTACTGCGCAAGCTTTATCGTAAGCGATGATGATTAGGTCTTTTAAACGTGTCACTCGTGTATTAGATAGTCCTATACCAGGGGATTGCATCGGGCTTTCTACATAATTCCTCGCCTGTCCTTTATTGAGATATCCAGATTAAATCGTCTGTTTCAAATGTCACGTTTTGTAAGAGTTTTAATTTCGGGGCACTGTGGACATATGTTAAGATTTTGAAGTTAAATGGGATTAGGCCACCTCACCATCACTTAATGGCTTGTCTTGGCCCATCGTCAACAGCTAAGCCTCGCTATAACGTGCCATCCTCACTCTACTCTCAAGTCATAGCTTCCCATTAATTGTCGAGTGAGTGTCTTGGAGTCAAAAACGTCGTGCAACTAGTGGCCTGATACTTCCCTCCTGTCTAAGATGAACACGCGAACAATCCAATTGATTCCAACAGTCAATGATGTAAAGACACAGATTATTATAAAATCTCACGATTATGTTCCGTATTATTTTTTAGCTAAAAGTCAATTTATTCTACCGATGATCATCGGGGGCAAATTTGTCTGTGAGAAATTTCCTATAGTGTTTCTTCCTGCCCTCAGTCGAGATGCTGTCGATCTCCTCTTGAGTAAGCTTGAACGTTCCCAACTTCTCCGAATAGTCCCTCAATCTTCGCTCACTTCGTGTTGTGGTAATCGCTGCTATGCCCTGATCGATACACCATCGTAGAGCCACGTCAGCCTCCGACACGTTGTATTTCTTGGCTAACTGCGCATAGAGCTCATCAACTGGGCCTGGAGAGCCCCCCGTAAGAGCACTCAGAACTGAATATCCCGATACTGCAATGTTTTGCGCCCGCAGATATTCAATCAGCGAGACCCGTTGAAGATAGGGGTGATATTCAATCGAATTAATCGCAGGGTGAATCTCGGCCGTCTCAAGAATCGCTTCCAAATGCTCCTGGAGAAAGTTAGAGACCCCTATCGACCTTGCTTTTCCTGATCGTTTGATAGCCTCCATTTGTGACCACACGTCCTGCAAGTCCTGTGCATTATCGGCCATGTAAGGTCCGTGAACCAGGTAAAGGTCGACGTAATCGAGGCCAAGCCTTCTCAATGAATTATCAAATTCCACTTGTACATCTCGCTTCTCGGTTCCGCATAGTTTGGTAACTACGAAAAGCTCTGAACGGTGGGTGTCAGCAGCTCTTATGGCGTCGCCTAGTTCTTCCTCATTATTGTACACTAAGGACTGTTCAGTAAACATGCTACGAAAATCCAGGCGCCCCTCTGTATGGAATGACTCACGCTCGGCACCGTCGAGATGGCGATATCCGACCTCAATGGCAAGACGAGTCATATCTACAATGCTCTCATCTTTCTGACCTACGGTCGCTTTGTACAGCGCTGTGCCAAGACCATAACCAAACTCGTATCGTGTTAACTAATTTTAGTAGTATCAATGGAAGTGACACCCCGCTTACCATTGGCATAGTGTTGCCATCATTCAACTTTAAAACCGGTGCTCCTATCCTGTGCGTAGCTCCCTCGTCTGGTGTTTCGTTGGTCAACATGCTGTACTGCGCCGGCGCTGCTCCTGGTAAATTAGATGATTTGTCGCTTTTGAGGAAATTTGCTGCAAGGGTACTCGTGCAACTAAAGCGGTCTTTCGTTCAACCTGCAGACAATTGAGGAATACTGATTCATATATGGTAGGTTTAACAGCCCTTGTTGGTGTTTTTCAAAACTTGCATTTCACGTCGGTACATTGAAGACGCTCAAAATCGCATCGGAGTAATTATTTAAGGTTTTCCTACAGCAACTTACTCCGGAGGATCTGATTGCCGAGGTGCAGGCAATACCCTTTTCATTTTCCCGAAACTTTTATTCGGTAACTACGGCCTACCTTTAGCCTCAATCTCTTAGCCCAAGATTCATAGCAATACTCATTTATAGATTATTCTCAAATTTAGACACGATGATATGTACGGTATTGACTGGGCACGCCTCCTGGATACCACTGTGGACACATAGACTAACCTCTTATTGATTCGCTTGGACAGAACGCGGCTATAAGATATCAATCTTGCTGACTCATGCCACAATCTTGCCATCTCATCCACTTAGAGCTGCAGCCCCTTAGTCTCATATCCTTGTTGGTATCCACTCTAATACTCTGAGAAGAAGTTTCACACTATACGTGTTAATTGTCTTTAGGATGACTCTTTGACGTCTTCCAATCGGCTCATCCTCCATCCAGTAGACAGCCAACGGCCATGTGACTAATTCGATGCAGCGACTAATATCGTTGCATTCATCACTGTGTTGCTCTACAATTTCGTCCTGTTAGCTTGATATTCGTGATAGCAGGAATTTTGACCATTCCTTTCTGAGACAGTTCCTTTTGTCTTATATGCATTCTAAAACACGACTGTCTTGCAACATACGAGTAAAAGCATCGACTCGGTGAAGATGACATTGGTCACGATGTATAGGGTAGGTAACTGTGGCTGGATAAATTACAATTTTGAAAATTTGTGCGTGAACATCTGCTCCGGAGAGTCGGGAGAGCTATGGAAGTCAAATCCGTCATCGCACTCAAATCTTCAATACTAACAGTCTCCTATATGTTTACTCTCTAGAATGGTTAACTAGTGTAACAGCAGGCAGTACTTTACAGTAATTTAGCCTGGCTATTAAAATTGTTGTTGCTGAACAAGTTGAGTTTTGACTTTGATAAAAATAGATCTGACTACCCTATATCATGTGGTGATGCCGCGGCTAGTTACGGCGCCATATCCTCCTCCGTCTTTTTTAAACGCTGACCAATCGGCATGACTGATTACTGATATACGGATACTAGCCTAGCCCTTTCAGGACATTAATGGACTCATCAGCTGGCACAAGGTCAAAGCTCACTCTATTTTTATAGCACTGGTCATTTCTCGAGATTAAATCTTAAATTACCTAAAAGAACTATTGCTTGCTTAATCAACACAACGCCAATCTATAGGAACCCACGAAAAACAACGCTAGCACGGCCAAAGCTGATTATACCACTTCTGTAAATCGACTCCTTGTCACAATCTCACCAGCCAGCGCAGCCAGCGACTGACTCTGCAGGATGTTGAAGATGGAGATGTCAGCAGCTGCCTGAAGGGAAATCATATTCCGCAATTCAACAGCAACCAAGGAATCAACGCCATACTGTGATGGGTGTTTGCTTGGTTCTATTTCGTCAACGCTTATGACAAAGATAGAGCTCAACTTTTGCGCAATCGTCGCGAAAACTATTGCCTCGGCATCAGCCCGCGATGATGCCTCAGCTAGACTTAGAGCCAGGGAATTCTTGCTTGTCAAACTGTCGTCATTGCTCTGACTTTGCTGAGGCTGACGATAGTGCAGGGTGCTGAAACGTGCGTCTCTGCCAAGCTGTGATTCACCGTCGCGATTCCAGTGGGAACCAGGTCCTGTATTAATTCCGGCGATGACTTGAGGATCAAACGGAGCTAGAATGGCGCTTTCCAGCAGACCAAGTAGTTGATCTTCTCTAAGCAGCATGTGGCCTGCTCTTTGCATACGGGTGGCCACGCCCGCTGTCTCAGCAACATAGCCCACTGTCTTGACGGCGCAAAGATCGAGAGATACAGCGGGTAGGCCCTGTGCAACTCGCCATCGGGCCAGTGCATCCTGGTACGATCCTCCGGCTGAGTAGTTGGACTGGCTGGCATAGCCAACAATGCCATTGATGGATGACAACATGATGAAGAAATCGACATCTTGGAATATGCTATGAAGATTCCAAGAACCATTGACTTTGGGGGCAATGGCTGCTTGGAAGTTCTCCGTCGTCATTTGTTCTAGGATAGAGTCCTGAGATGTATTAGTAAAGGGCAACTAGAAATAAGTCTAGAATACTTACTTGGAGTACCATGGCTGCATGGATGACACCTCGAATGGGTGGTAGTTCATCTGTCTTACAAACCTGGATAGCTCGTTGGAGATCATGATCCTTAGAGACATCGCAGCTGATACACTCAATCCTACACCCCGTCTCAGACAACTCACGCACAAACGTGCGATCCTCGTTTGTCGTTCCAGCTGATCGAGACAAGAGGATAATATTCTTGGCGCCGATGCTCACGAGCCAGCTGACCAAGCATCTTCCAATTCCTCCCAGGCCGCCAACAAGAAGGTAGGATGCATCTGGCGATAGCTTGACAGCATTCGGATGGGATTGCACGCCAACCTTCTCCTGCGGACCTGTCGACACAACAACTTTACCCATATGCTTTCCGGTCTGCATCAGACGGAATGCCTTGGTGATATCAGAAACAGGATAACTAGTGAGAGGATCAACGGGTGAGATGACTCTTCGCTCGGTGAGGCGTGCGATTTCGGTGAGGATGCGACGAACATCAACCCCTCTGCCCTCTGTCAAGTGAAGTATGTCGAGAGAGGAGAATGACACATGGCGCGTGAAAGGCCGCATTTCCAAGAAGCTATTCTGTTCCAGGTCCCGCTTTCCAATTTCGACAAAGTGCCCAAATCGTGCGACGAGGTTGAAGCTCTCCTGAAGCAACGGCCCTGCGAGGGAGTTGAGAACCATGTCTACGCCACGACCGCCTGTGATGTCAAGAACATTCGAGGCGAATGATGTGTCTCGACTGTTGAAGATGTGGTGATCTGGGATCCCGTATCGCCGCTTGATAAGATCCCTCTTCTTGGGTGATCCTACTGTGGCATAGATAACAAGTCCCAGATACTGGGCTATCTGGATCGCAGCTTGGCCGACACCGCCTGCCGCAGCATGAATCAGGACAGACTGGCCCTTCTGTAGGTGAGCCACGTCCACCAGTGCCACGTAGGCTGTTGTAAACACCATGGGCATAGAAGCAGCCTCCTCGAATGTCATTTCTTCTGGCATGGGCACAGCGTTCCAATGCTCGGTGCGGACACGATTCGCGAAAGGCCCACGAAGGAGAGCGAATACACGACTGCCCACCTCGTGCCCATGCGAAGCAGCCAGAGCACCAACCTTCGTGATGACGCCAGCACATTCGATGCCCATGATCTTATCCTCCAGCTGGCCCATGGCAACCATAACATCCCGGAAGTTCAGTCCGTAAGCGCGAACCTCTATCTCTACAAGGTCATCGGGAAGTGGAGTGTCTTCAGAGATAGCCGTGTCGTCATCATCAAAGGCCAACGTGTCTAGAAGACCAGGCGTGCCAACGTGCAGACGAATGGCGCGTTGTTGATGGAAATATTCCGTGGCTGACTCACTCGTTGAGTCTTGACCTGACAGAGAAGGGGACACAATGTCGTTTCTGGCCATATCTTTGTAAAGTCGTGGGATGAGAATGGTTCCGCCTCGCTCGGCATACTCAAAGTCGTCTGGAGAGGAATCGAGTGCGCTGACATCGTTTGTTTCACTGAAGACATGCTTCAGAACCTGTGCAATGGCTTGATGGCGGGTAGCAGACCACGCGGCAGACGCTGGATCCAGGTCCAGGGTGACGATCTTGCGGCCAACATACTCGTTCCTCAAAGAACGTACAAAGCCTGTTGCCATTGCTGAGATAGGATTCTCACACTTGATCACACCTCCAACAGTTACCCAAAGCAGACCAAGACAGTTGGCGACAACGAGCTTTAGACCTTCTAGTGCCGTGGAGTCGAGTTCAAACAGTGTTTGGCCACTGAGGTCGCCAAGGAATACGCATATCTTGCCCCTGTACGAATCTCCAGTCACACTCGATGAGTCCAACTGATGAAATGTCAAGGAGCCTTCCGAACCGCCCAAGGATCGTGCCAAGGATGTGATCCACTCGGCTGGGGGTACAGATTTGGAGCCGGAAACAAGTGCGATATCCTGTACGTTGACGTCTGGTGAGAAATCTGCTGGCTGTACCCGTGAAAGAATGGTGCTGAATGCATAGTTCGAAGCATCTTCGCTGTCATTGACGGCGATATCAACTCCGCTAAAGCCTGCTGTCTTCAGTGCAGTGTTCCAGGACGGGATATCGAGAGAAGGACTCGTCTCGCGTGTCGGCTCCTGGCTGAGCCACCAACCAGGAAGGAGCCCAAAAACGAAGTGAATATCTGTCTGATCCTGTGTTGTTTCGATCATCAACAGCGAGGCGTCTGGCTTCATGAGGCTCCGGACGTTGGACAGGGTATAAGCTATGGATTTGGTAGCATGCAAGACTTCGCAAGCAATCACCACGTCGTAGCTACCTAGCGTGAAGCCCTGAGTCGCGGGATCCTGTTCGATATCCAACTTTTGGAATGTCAGGATGTCGTTCCACGCCGAGAACTCATTCTTTGCAGTCTCAAAAAAGCCCATGGACACATCGGTGTAGTGATACAGACCAGCCAGTGGACCACCGGACTGCGCGGTGCCAATAGTGTCTAGGGCATGGCGAGTCACACTGCCCGTACCAGCACCGATCTCGAGAATCCGCGCCCTGGGGTTCTTGTGGATGACAGTCTTGAGCAGCTGGGATAGTTGATTGAAGCATCGCTTCAGTCCAGGTGCTTCTTCGTAGTATCTTCCTAGGAGACTGTTCTCAGCCATCAGCTCGAGAGGGGCCTTTTTGCCGCGAAGCATGTCGGCAAGATGGGGTCCGAGATGACAGACCATCTCGCCCATCACGCTCTTCGCCTTGGCTGATTCGATCAGGGCATCCCGCTCTTGAGTGCTTAGCGTTCGAAGATCTTGATCCCCAGCCTTGGCAGTTACTTCCAGCTGATGCTGCATCCATTTGTAAAACTTGACGAAATGTCCCTCTAAACTCGACACATCAGATGACGAGAGCTGTTGGAGCGCTTCGCGGATGAAGTAGACGCAAATAGGCCTGAGATCAGCCGCCAAGCGCTCCTGGACCTCAGGGCGCGTGAGTTGTCGCTGTAAACTATCGAGTGACTCAGGGGACGCGAGAGACATGTCCATGTTCCACTCGACCTTGTTGCACACCTCACGCTCCCAAGATTTCTTGCTTCCACTGCCTATCGACTGACCAAGAGATTGTAGCACCAACCCTTGAATCTCCAGCACTGAGTTTGATTGGTCATGCTTGTCGAAGAGACGGATGTCGGCTTCAAAGCTCTGAGAGTCATCATAGAGAACCCTGGAGCAGGCGTCAAACTCGTGCCCTGCATCACGGCTGATCAGGTTCGATATCCAAAAATGTCTGATCTTGCGGGGAACACGAGGACTCTCTTGGAAATAGCCGGCCTTGGGAAGGGCCGTGTATGCCGCTACGACGACCGAGTCGAGAGTGGTAGGGTGCATGATCCCGCTCGACTTCGGGTCGTCTACTAAACTATCGGCTATGCAGAGTGTCGTCTTGGATCTTTGTTCCGTGTGGGATTGGAGGATGGTCTTGAGATTCTGGAACAGCGGACCATGCTCAATGCCGACGGCTCTGAAGGTGTTGAACATATCGTCAGGCGCGATTCGGCGAGCAGAGGCAGGTATGGCAGGTGTCAGCTTGTCGAGCTGGGTTTGTTCTACTGTTGATTTACTGCCGAATTCGACCTTGATGAACCCTTTCGCATGCAGTGACCAGATATTATCCTTGGTGACAGATTGTACCTGCCAGTGATAGAACCCCTTGAGCCCAATTTCCTTATCATCGGCAGGTCGAAGCTGGGTCTGAACCTCTAATGGCTCGTTTTCCGGGACCAACAGGGCTCTGAGGATGTCGATATCGCGTAGCCGGTACCCAGACACTTGCTGACCTTGGGGTGAGCTATCGGCTGACTGGATGGTGCCCATCGATACCAGCTGTTCGACAGCCGCCAAGGCCAGGCATACAAAGCCTGCTCCAGGATACAGGGTGTTGGACTGTACAACGTGATCTCGAAGCCAGGGTGACTCATTGATACGAAGCACGTGGCGCCACGCCGGAGCGTTGAGGTCTGTGCCGAGTACTAGTGACCCAATCAGGTCGTGCGGCTCCTGAGTTCTATCTCTTAAAGCTTTATTAAAGCGTGGCTCAACCCAATGTCTTGTCTGGTGATTCCATGCATAGCTGGGAAGGTCTGTCAGCACCTGGACCGAAGTTTCTTTCCCATAAGGAAAGTTCAATGCCTCAAGATCAAGAACCAGTCCTTCTGTAATCAAGTTCGCCGCCAAGGCTTGCATGGTATCCCTGGCGTTGACTTTCCGTGTAAGACAGGAATAATAGGGAAGTGAGATATCGGCGAATTCTGGAAGCTCAAGAATCTGTCTGATGGGACCACGCAGTGCAGAATGCGGTCCAACTTCGACAATGACATCGACGCTGGTGCCAGATGGATCGAAATTGCCGAATATCATGTCTTGGAAAGAATCGAGGAACTCGACTGGCTGGACAAGACTTGCAACCCAGTGGCCAGGGCTTGCGATCTCCTCAGCATCTCTCATCAAGCCGCCGGTGACTGGGGAAGAGTAGATGACGGACTCCAAGTCATCTGAAGGATTGCGAAGATCTAGTCCACTCAAGAGCTCACGGTAGCGATGAGAGATGGGATCCATCTGATGTGAATGATAGCCAATATCCACGTTGAGTCGACTAGCCAGTATTCCATCCCCCTTGATCATGGCCTCGACCTGAAGGACAGCGGGGAGATCGCCAGCGATGGTGACGCTTTTCTGGCTATTGATGCACGCAATAGATGCTTTTCCATCGCCCGTCACACGCTCAAGGTACGCTTCGGCGTCATGAGAGCCAACTCCCACAGCCAACATTCCTCCTTCCAAGGAGCCCCGTAGTTTCTTATCAGCTGACAAGACGCTACGATGGTAAGCGATAGCTATGGCTGAGCGATAGCTGATGACTCCAGCCGCATATGCAGCTGCAATCTCTCCGCTCGAGTGACTTGTCACAGCTGCTGGCTTGATTCCCCATCTTGCAAGTAATCGAACGAGGGATATCTGCAACGCAGCACAGATCGGGATGCTCACTGCAGTGTCGTAAACCCTCGTGGTGTCTGCGTCTCGCATAAGCTCCTCTATGAGCGACCAATTTGCACCGAGCTCGCTCAGGTATGTCTCAGCCTCCCTGAGACTCGATTTAAATACTGGGTAAGCGATCATCAGTTCTCGCCCCATGGCGTACCACTGAGCTCCCTGGCCTGTAAAGACCATTCCTATGCGCGGCTGCCCTGTGATACGCTTGGGCTTGAAATGGGATGACCCAAGGGACTCGACAACCTGATCGATACCGCGCGTGTAAGATATGGGATATGCTGCGATCCAAGGAAGTGTGCTGCGTCGCTGTCCGTAGGTGTACACGACACTTTGCAAGAGCTGGTCCGGGTGTTCACTCTCCCTTTGCTGACTGAGATATTCCTTGAGCTTGAGGACCATTTCTTGACATCCTCGCTCATCTTTGGCGCTGACTAGTAAGACTTTGGTTTTATTCCTGTGCGGATCCGCCTCACTACTTTTGTCAGATTTTACCCCGTTAGGCTTTGTCACAATTTTAACGCTATCGTTGCCATGAATTCCGTTTGTGTGGCTTGTCCCGTTGGCCTTGCTCGCCTTGGCCGCAGGCTCCCACAGAGGTCCCATCTCGACAATAATATGGGCATTTGTACCGCCATACCCAAAGTTATTAATCGATGCCCTCCTGGTGCCAATCGAGTTGACAGGCCAAGGTTCCAGTTCCCGTGAAACCTTGAAGTTCCAAGCATTCAAGTTGAGCTTTGCATTTGGCGTCTCAAAATTGATGGACGGTGGGATAGTGCCATGCTCGAGAGCCAGCACGACCTTGATCAGGCTTGCTAGGCCGCTGACCGGTTCTGTGTGGCCGATGTTTGCCTTGATAGACCCAATCCGCAGCGGCTCTCTGCCCTGTCGTTTGGGCCGGAACACCGCTGCAACTGCTCGAAGTTCGATCGGATCGCCTGTGGGCGTTCCGGTACCGTGGGCTTCAAAGTACTGCGTTTCGAGTGGATCTAGCAAAACACTACCGTAGCACTTCCTGATGAGCTCCTCTTGGGCGTCTGAGCTGGGAGAAGTAATTGTTTCGGTCTTGCCGTCTTGGTTGAGCCATGTCTCACGAATAACAGCCCGGATGGGATCACCGTCTGCAATGGCATCTTTCCAGCGCTTAATGATGACTGTCGCTACACCCTCTCCTCGCCCATAACCGTTGGCCCTGGAGTCGAACGAGTATGACTTTCCATCCGGCGAGAGGACACTGAGGCATGATTAGTTGAGGGCATAGTCAGACATGAGGGTATTGGCTCACCCGATGGACCCAAGGGCCTTAAACATATCTGGGTTAAGCATCAGATTTGCACCTCCTATAACAGCCATACCTGAAGAACCAGATCGAAGGTCCCTCACTGCTTGATGCAAAGCCACCAGAGATGTTGAGCAGCCTGTATCCAGTGTCATGCTCGCACCTCTGAGATCAAAGAAGTGGGAGACACGGTTTGATGCCATGGCAGCACCGGTGCCTGTGATCATGAAGCGTGGCAAATTGTCTTCATCTCTGACCATGCTCTCTCTGTAGTCGTGATTGAACGTCCCCATGTAGACTGACGTGTCTGAGCCGGCCACCTTCGCCAGCGGCTGGCCCGCTTCACAAGGCTGTTAGCGTCTTCGATTCTGCCAGGTACAGAATTGTTTGATCTCACCGTTCTCTAGTGCCTCATACACAGACTCTAGCTGGAGTCTAAACTGAGGATCCATAGACTAATTCCAACAAGATTAGCTGGCTGACGGCCATGAACTGCACAGGTTTCTTACTGCTGCAGTTTCGGCGGAGAGGTTGAAGAAAGCGGCATCGAAATTTCCAACATCATGCTCGAGGAAATACCCTGCACGGACATGCATCTACGCCAAGAGTCAAAATCGAAGCCCGACGGAGGATCAGAACATAACGTGATACGTACGGCACCCAGTCTCTTCTGGTCGGCATGGTAAGACCCTGTCCAATTGAACCTGGACGAGGGGATTTGAGACCAAGCATCGCGGCCTTTGGAAACCATTTCCCATAGATTGTTAGGATTATCAGCTTCTCCAGCAAGCTTACAGCTGAGGCCGATGATGGCAATCGGCTCTGGGCCTTGTGGTGCCTCCATTGTGTCAAGCTGGCAAGGCCCACAAGAATGCTGGGATCAAAGTTCAAAGGGGTGATGGCAAGCGATGGTGAATAACTTAGATTGAAAAGGATCATAAAGTTCGTTCACTTATGAGTCAAACAGAAAATGAGTGGCCATGGGCAAGTCTTTTCATCACATCAGTGTCAAAAGTATTGGTGAGAATCTCAAGTAGTACGTGTCGGACTATCATATGGGTGTGGCCGGATACGGAATTGATCTGAAATTGACAGCATAAATTGTCCGATCCATACCGACGCTAAGAACAGCCGGTGGTGGTGAGTAAATAAATTAATTAAAATGTAAACTTTAGTGTTCCGTTTGTTTGCAACGTCAGAGGCGGATAGAAAAACTCCGCCCAGCCCATAATCGAATCAGCGTTTACAGTTTGCCTATCTCGCCATGATGGCTGTAGTAGACTAAACACAGGGTAATCAAGAAGCCGACAGAAAGCGTGTCTCATAGTTAGCATTGTTTTCTTCCGCTCTCCAATGCTTCGTCATTGGGGACGATTATGTGAAAGGGTAGTATATCATCTAATAGCGAAACGCAAGCTCGTAAGACAGAGTGTTGAGCTACCTTGGCGAGTCTTGACGGTCACCGTTGACCATTTATGTATGAGTCTATGAATACATTTGAACTTTCTGTAAGAAGGAAGATTTAGTGTTTATTGCAAAATGAGCTCTAGTAATACGAATAATCTGCCTTCGCAGGCCATCCAACTCCCGGTACATTCCAGACCTACGATACCGATGGCTCCGTAAAATTCACCCACAAGAGGTCATTGCATTCTTATGTATTGGTAACATTATCCGATGACCTTTGTATATCTCATCCATTCACGGTCACGCCTCAACCCTTCCATATCCTCACCAGGCAAGCATAAAGTCACGGGTATGAAATCATCTTCAGCTGGACTCATGGATATAGATCCAACAATCGGAGTTGTTCGCGGCCGACGCATAAAACAAGATGGTCCGAGCAACGGCCCAAAGGTGCTCGGCCAGATATCCGTTCCAGCAAGAGCTGAAGTCGCTCCCAAGTCGGTGTTGGGGTTTGTTTTACCCCCATACAGAAGATTAGACTTGTCAGGCTCTCGCGCAATGAAAGTCGCGTAGCTTCGCAAAGTCCACTCGTTGTTGACCGAGTCGAGCGTGTGTCGCAGCGTCTCGGCGATACTTGCTAAGCTTGAAGACGCGATGTATCTGATCGGGAGTCTGAGATTGGCGTGGTAAACCATATGGCCCATATAACTGAACGAAACACCCGCAGCTATCCGTCCGTCGATGGCCCTTGAGAACTTGGATATTGTCTCAGGGGACATTTTGCTTAATCTGACAGTGCTAATGCGCTGCCAGCAAAAAGCACAAATGACATCGTTCTCCGAAACGAGACTCAAGCCTTGGGACCGAGTCGCCTTCATCAAACCGTTGACGGCAGCAATGGGAAGCTTGAAAGAGCACCAGGTTGGGGGTGACAGTACCGCAGGGTAACTGAACCCAGGCGGACGACGTAAGTCGCCGTAGTCTTTAGCAGGTTCGCCAGGAGCGAGAAGTCTCATGACAGATCGTCGATCACGATTCGCCTCGACAAGGTCCTGGGGCGAGATAAATTTCCCTTGAAGGGCAGTCGCAAGATGGCGTATGAGCTGAAAAGAAGCTGTCCCATCCATGACGACATGGTGAAGGCAGAGGGTGAGCAATAAGCCTCCATGGATGGAGTTGGCCTGTAAAGCGAGGATCGGCACCGGAGGTTCTAATGTATGACCTGCGCTGAGGCCCGCAAACGGCGACAAGACCTGGGCATCCAACTTCGAGATGGGTACTTTTTCTTTGAGGAGCTGGGCCATTGTTGGAAGCAGATGGCTGCAGTCTTTGGTTCGTACTATTTCGTGTTTTGGGCCATCAGCTGGCCAGGGCGCGGGTAGACGGAGGCCATACTTTTCGACGACTTGGCCGTTGAGCCAGGGAATCTGGCAGACCAAGCTTTCGATTGCGATTTTGAGTTCGTCAGCCACAGCAGTGTTGGAAGTATCAGGAGAAAGCTTGAAGCCAATGACGAGCTGTGTGTGGCCGTTGAGAGCTGAAAACTGTGACAAGACGTCTTGAAACAGAGGGTTTCCATCCATATCGTTGGGTGTCCTTTGCCCACTCGTATGAGCAAAGTTTCCCGTCATTCTGTATAATACTTTGGGCCGCGTAGGTGCCCGGAATACCGTTAAACAAGTCTTGTAGGATGAGTCGTTGGTAGCTTGGACGACAGTGTGTAGCTGTCAAGTTGGTATGCGCAGGAAATTACGTCGTTAAGCAGGGGTAGAGCGAGTGTATGACAGCTCGGTAATTCTTATAAGATTAACTTCAGTAAGAGGATAAATAAAAGCATTTTCTTTGCCAAGTATCACTGAAAAGAAAAGACCTGACTGAAAGCAAGCTTGTGCTACAGCAGTAAAGTATGCGGGGTAGCTCAGGCCACATTGTAAATATTCCGGAGTTTCTTTCCCCGACAAGCGCATGGATCGGACCGTGATGCTTGCCTCGGTGAACATGGGACGACCATCATATTTACAGAAGTTAGATGACGAACAGCGGATGGTAATTCACCTGCTCGTAGATCAAATTCCCTTAAATAGTCGAGAAACTCACCTTGCAACTATAGACCTCCATCATTCCTTCAACACACAGCACATTAGCATTGAGCAAATCCATATTCATCATGTTGATTCTCAAAAAGGCCTTGCAGGTGGCCAGCATTGCACCGCTTACCATCTCCTTGGCAGGCGCCTGGTATTGCGCCCCAGCAGGTCCTGTTCTTCCGGCTGCCAAGTCTCCCAGCACCAGCCCACACATCAAGGAGGCCATAACTGACCTCTTCGCCGCGCTGAAACTGGTGTCAGAGACCTGGTACCCCAACACGGCCATCTCGGTAGCAGCAAAGTCTCTCCATGAGGACACTCCATTCGTTTCCCACCATATTTACCCCATTGGTGGCTTGAACTCCAGTGGTGTTTCGTCCATCGACGAGGAAACAGTGTATCGAGTATCCAGTGTCTCGAAGCTGTTCCCTATTCTGGCCCTGCTCCGCCTTGGAGTCAGCCTTGAAGACCCTGTTGTCAAGTATCTTCCCGAACTGCGGTCTATCAGAGTCGATGAGGTTTCCAGTCCCATAACTACTGTCGATTGGGATGCCATCACGATTGGACAACTGGCGACTCACATGAGTGGTATTGCCGCTGAGTGTAAGTGTCGATCTCACCGCATTGAAAACTATTCTGACATTTCCCTCTTAGACGCTGTTGACCTCGCCGCATTTCCTTTCGACCTTGGTCCGGCTTTCCAGCCACTCAGTGGACAGTCGGCGCCATCCTGTGCTGTGACAGGGCTGAGTCATGAAACACTGCCAAGATGCACACGCGCTGACTTTTTCCGTGACTTTGGTGTCCGTCATCCCGTTTTTTCTCCCAACACTGCGCCGGTCTACTCCAACATCGGCATCTTCTTGCTCAGTCTCGTGGTTGAGGTGGTCTCGAAACAGCCCTACGATACCTTCATCGAACAAAGTATCTTTGGCCCTCTTGGTATGACAAACACCTCCACTGGCGCAACACCCAAGACCTCCTATGGAGCAATTGCCGTGAACCATACTGCCTGGGACCTGGACCTTGGATTCGAGAACCCGTAAGTACATTTCTTGTTAAACATTTGACTTGAATTGATACTGATGACTGTAGAGCCGGCGGATTCTACAGCAACACTAAGGATCTGCTGAAGTTTGGAAACGCCATCCTTGACAACACACTTCTGGACCCAGTGAAGACACGAAAATATCTCAGTCCAGCTGCGTTTACAGACTCCAGCGGTGTTATGGTGGGATATTCCTGGGAGATCATGCGCGCCAAGAACATCACGGGTGATGGGAGAATCATCCCTGCCAATTACAAGTCCGGGCATCTTCCTGGGTACCAGGCCGCCCTGATTCTTGTTCCAGACTTCGACCTCGTCTTGACCGTCTTGGTGGCGGGTCCTCTCCATGAAGCGACTGAGAGCCTCCTGCAACATTTCGGTTCGCGATTCATCGAGCGCATGGTTCCTCCCCTGGAGCAAGCTGCAAAAGATGAAGCCCGTATCAAGTACGCTGGCGAGTACTCTGACCCCGCCACCAACTCGAAGTTGGTTGTCGAACTTGACGAGGGGCCCGGTCTCTCTATTACTGAGTTCACCATCCGAGGAACAAGCCAGTTGATTGATATGTTCGGAAAGCCAGCACGCATTCGCCTCTACCCTTCCAACCTGAAGACCAATAAACAAGAGGCTTGGCGATCCGTGACGAGCACTCTTACTGACGAAGAGGTTGAGGCTATCGAGTCTGGCTTGATTTGGGAGCAAGGTACCTGCCCCACCCTCGGAACGTTGGACAGGAGAGGATATGGGTACAAGGCACTTGACGAGTTCATCTTTGAGCTGGATGGTTCTGGAATCATCAAAGGTCTCAACTATCGAGCACTGGATGTAAATTTTCAGAAGGGCGGCTTTCCACATAAGGATGTAGCCAAGGAGTCTACGGAGGATCTGACGCTGTTGTTGAAGGCGCTGCTGGCAAAGCTTGAGGCTCGCTAAGGTTTCTTGACCCAAGGTCCACAGACCTTGCCACAAGACCTCCTAGCACCTTATTCTTAGGAATAAGAATGCAGAGTGTCTCCAATCAACTCGCTTTCGTTCGTGTCATTATATCCTTCTAAAGATCTTAGCCATCCTTCTCGAAGGAATTTACTCTAGTAATTATTTTCATCGTTGCTGTGCTTTTCGTGGCAGGTCATAGGAATAGATGTGGGTGCAAATTTCTACTTGCACAAAGTTCATGGCTGCCCGGACATATGTCTGCAACGTGACAGAAATTAAAAGGGAAAACACTGTTTCTAAATCCATTGAGTATAGAATCTGTTTATATACTAAAAGAAGACTGTATTCTTTAGGCTGGAGGGTGTCTGCTTTTGGAAGTCCGTAGACCATTCGACTGGAGGCTTTTTTAAGAGATATCTAAGGTGTCTTTGTGACTTAAACTTACTCCATTGATAAAGGACAAAAGACTGACTAGTACTGTCGAAATATTTTAGACCTAACCCCCCTTATTCATGATTTTTATTTTCTGTTGTATCATCGCAATTTCTCTACAGATAGGCCACTTCACTCGAACAAAATAGGTCATCATTCACATCGCTCATGTTTATGTCATCTTGGAAGCATTTTGAAACCAATAGTTCTCCTGCATTACTCCCAAACCAAGTGCTGACCGCTCCTCGACTTGATCGTCTCCCCAGTGCAATTTCCATCCTTCATAAGGTAAAGATAGGCCTCAGCGACATCCTCAACAAGACCCTCACTTCCAGTAGGATTCTTATTAGCTAGACTTTCTCGCAACGACTTCACCTGGTCAACCGGAACGACAGCCCATAAACCTGTGTCCAAAACGTAGCCTGGCTCCACTAAATTCACACGTACAGGCTTCATATCCAAGGCCAATCCTCGAATAAACCCGACCATGCCTTGTGCCAAGAATGCCAGTACACTGCATGCAGGCTGTGGTTGATCCGCAATACTTCCAGAGGTGAAGGTAAGACTGGAATGTCTGCTCAGCGGTAGATGGCGAGAAGCCACCTTGGCCAAGAGCACCATTACTTGGAGTCTCTCATGAAGAGGCTGAAGATCCGTGAGGGTGTATTTCTGGATCGACACATGTCCTGGAAGGGAGTTGCTGGCTGTAATAACGACGTGATGGACTTGACCAATGTTCTGGAATAATGCCTCCAAAGCTTCCTCGAGTTTGTCCTGGCGTAGATCAAAGCTGACCCCTGATAACTGAGCTGATGGGTAGGTAGGCTTGATTTCTTTGGTAGCCTCGTCAGCCGTGGCTTGTGACGAACCAACGACCGTCACCTTGGCACCATCCTGTATTGCCTTGACGGCCACGCCACGACCGATGCCTTTAGTACCACCAAAGACCAGTACATGTTTGTTATATAGTTTTGAATGGCTGGACATGATGATTGATGGTTCAAGGAAAAGAATATGAGTAAGTGGATAGCTTTGGCAGATAATGCATACTTGAAGATGTACTGGTCTATTTATTGTCCAGAGGAACATCATTAGGAACTTGACTGCTTAGAGTCGGACAAAAGAAACTCCGGCACAAAACTGTACCGAGTAACCCGGCTTTATATTAACATATGCTGGTTCTATCTATCTACAGCACTTCAGTCTAACTAGCCAAGATATCTATTTATCAAAAAGAACACCGGCTCTCTTAGCAACGTTGACTATCCCATCCACCAGCCTCGCCACGTCGGCAGTCTTTATGGGAACGCGATGATCTCCACCCCATTCAATCACCTCTGTTGTACTGATCTTGCAGGACTCAGCTAGTTTCCTATGCATTGCTATCCTCTCGTCCTTCAAGCCATGCACGTGTAGAGTTGGCAAATGCAGCAACTCGTACTTTTCACGCTCAAGCCTGTCAGAGTCGACCACATCAGAACGCATCCAGAGTAAAGGCCCACAGCCAGCCATGAGTACAGCAAAACGGAAGTTTGTAGCTGGTGCACTAGGCGTTAGGCCTGAGTTAACATCCATATTCCAGGTCTGTTGTCTTCGGAGCAGACTGGCGGACAAGGTGGCGCCTTGGCTAAAGCCCAACAGACCAACCCACTCGCCTGTGCCTCCAGCTTTATCATCTCGCTTCATGGCCGCCGCGAGAGCCTCGTCAATCTTTTCAATTTCCTCTTTGTCCGCATAAGTGAAGGGTGATGGGTCACCGAAGGCATAGCCTGGTCGTCTCCAGCTTCGAAAGGGAAGCCACTCTGCATAGACATATTCGACATCTGGACCCGCATGACTGAAGTAGGGAGCGTCGGCAAACACGAACCGAAAGTGCTTTTCGAGCTTGGAACGCATTGCCCGACATTGGGCCTGGAAAATACGCGAGTTAGTGCCTCCACCATGAAGACAAAGGATTCGTGGCAGTTGTAGAGTCGGGTCGTGTAAGGGCTCAGTTGTTCCACGACTGGGATCGAGGGCTGGTTCCGTGTGGGGTAATTTCGTGTTAGTTTGTTCAACTTCAGCCATCATGTTGAATGTCGTCGATTATGCTTCGAATTTGGTAGCGTCAATGTGTAGCACTGCAATTTTCATGTGGAATTATACGTTTTTACAACCTCAAGATCCTGATAGAAGCCACCCCTTAGCTCACTAATTACTCCGCGTCTTTATCTTCATTGAGGCACTTGCAAAACCTTATTGTTAGGAAGGTACACTAGTTACCAGTACTCCCCCACAGCGGAGTTTTATTGTCTCGTATACAAATATTTCTTTTTTGGCGAACTGGTGCACCAGAAACAAAGCCAGTGAGGTTTCATCTCAGTCGCCGGTCTACGCGACGGTCGCTCAGGGTACCCAGTTCAGGTCATGTCATAGCTGGAGCCCTTCAAAATCGGAATCGTTCGATATGGTCACCGCAAGATATACTACTTTTTACCAGCACATACTGCTAACTTGTTGATTGATTTCTATCCAAGCATGCAATTGATAAGAACTAGGTTTTACCTTTTCTCCTTCACACAATAGCCCCGTTGACGGAAGACGGATTGCCACTTATGCATTCCTCAATGTGGGAACTACGTGACGATTGACAGTGCCAAGGTACGGCCATTCAACGAAATTTCCTTTGTAACGAACAAAGCCTGAGTCATAGACCTGCATTTTACTGTCTCATTTTGGAGATTTTCATAGTCCTAATCAAAGGGTTGTCGATCCTTCTAACGCCTCCAACAAGCCCGTAAAGTTTTACCTACACAACAAGCCTGGAAAAACCACTGCTTGGTAGTCTTAAAATCCTTCCATGCATCACATGCTGTCCACAATTACATCGCCATCACTACTTGAAAGGTCGTGCTAATCCACCAAGGACCGGCTCTTGAAATACATGAATCCTGACCAAATTGTTTTGTAGAGCGATTTTCAAAGGAAGGATGCTTTGGGTGACCATCGCGCCTTTGAGCCCAAGGTAAAAATGCATGATGAGTGCCACACCAACGCCAAGAATCTGCTTACGAGCCACACCAATCAATTCCTTTTCATCGTAATCATGGACGGTAATCTCTGTCACATTGCCCTTAGCGTCAGTCCATTTTAACGTAGTTTTATCTGCTATAGCAATGTTAGTAGACTTTTTGACTTATTGTGAAACATACATAGGACCGGATGGAATGATGAAGGTGGAAGCTTACCTCGGTTTTTAATTCGAACATAGGTTGTAATCCAGAGCGATGCAATTGCAACATTGCTGGCGAAGTAGATTGAACGGATGATGTTGAGGACCTCAGGATCATCTAACGAGAGGCGCTTGACTACTTGGATCGAGCAAATAATAATAAGTATATTGACGCTAAATAAAAGATAAGTCTATGTTGCGCAATTTCAATTTTAGGCTGCGAGGTTCATTGTACTGACAAGTAGGCGCGTAGCAACCTTCCGACAGTTTGGCTAAATGAAGAGACGGCTCGAATCATGTTGAAGAAGGGTTACTCTGTGATATGGCCGGGTAAAGAAGTGAATTGAAAGTGTAAAGCGTACTTGCCCAGGCGGGAAAAGCTGCTTCATTAATAGCAATGTGTCTTTCTTAGTCATAAATGTCACTACTAACTTTAATTTTCAGCTATTTTATAATTCTTATGGGTATTTTAAGGCATACTAAGTCAATTGGAATCAGTCCATACCATTATCAATTGTACTTCCATTTTAAGAAAGTTACTATAAGGAGTAACAAGAGCTATCGGTCGGAGTTATTCGTCGGAGTTATTTATTTACGAATTGGCCACCTAGTAAAGTCCCCAGTTACCCACTTCTGTAGGAAGAATTATTAAACCCATTGGCCCAAGCCTTGATGTTATTAGTCTGAAATGCTTGAAATGCTTGAAATGCCAAATAATCTTCAGGTGAATAATTGCTTCTACTAGTTATTGATTTAGTTGCCCAGGATGCAAGATGGGCACCTTCCACATATGACTCCTGACAGGCCTTCCCTACAGTACCAAATTGGCTCTGTTGCCTGCAATTTAGTAGGTAGCAGCTGAGTTCATTCATTTACCATTTCTGTACCACCTAACCATCATACTGTTCAAAATATCGACAAGAGTATGTCGTAGGACTTATTCATCTTAAGAAGCTCCTAATCTATGCGAGGCCATCCGAACTTGGGACGTTCCTCCACTGGTGCTTGAATCCAAGCTTTCAACTGGTCGAAAAGCCTCTGGCCTTGTTCCGGATCGCTGGCATCGATGGGGTCCTCGTTTCTCCCCATTCGACCCAGCTGGCCACCTGCCAGCGCAAGAGAAATATGCATCTCTTCAGTGAGCTTGGGAAACTGTTTGGCTATCCCTGTAACTCTCCCAGAGAGCAGATCGTTTGCTAACGACGGCTCGTGCGCAGCTGGCCGCGCTACGCCGACGCCGTCAACTATGCTCAAGGCTTCCACCATAACACTACCAGTGAGAAAGCCACCCGTGAGATAGGACTTTGTCTCAGTGAGGGTAGGTGCTATAGCTCGGGCAAATTCGATAAAATATCTTTCTCGAGTCACTGTGCTATCCTTTGCGGCATCGAAGTCGAGTCCTTCCCATGTGCCACCAGTCAATTCAATAAAGTCGAAATGATGCTCCTCAAGGGTTTGGCAGAGAGTCTGCACCTCGTCTGTGGTGATTCCCTTTTCTTGGAACTCAAAGCTATTAACCTTGATTGCAAGCACGAAGTCAGGCGAAACCCTAGCTTTGATGGCGTCTGCTATTTCCATGATCAACCGCATCCGATTAACCAAACTGCCGCCATACCTGTCAGTGCGATGGTTTGTGGCCGAAGACAGAAAGTTGCCTAATAGGAAACCGTGAGCGCCATGGAGTTCAACGCCCGAGAATCCTGCTTTTTCAAGGTAGCTGGCAGCGTGCACAAAGCTCTTGATGACCTCAGAAATGTCGTCTTGGGTGGCTTCACGCGGTTTGGCGAATGTCATGCCGAGTCTGGGTTCTAAGGTCACCAGGTTTGGATTAGCTCAGTCAACGTCTTACAGTCGACCATCGTATCAAGCTGATGGCTTCTCCGGAGGGGATGCAAGGGGTGTGTGAGAATTGGAGAGCAACTCACCCAGCTGCTGGGCAGAAGCGGCAATTGTCTCTTTAGTAACGCGGATGTCTACTTGTCTGCCGACATGAGTCAACTGTCCAAGCAGAAGTGAGGCATGACTAGTCGCTGCAGTGGCCACTTCTTTAAACTTGCCAAATCTAGGATCATCTGTGCCGTGTTCCTGACCTATAACGACGTTGCCAAAATGGTATAGAGTCGTGTCAACGTCGATTTGACCAGTGACGATGACACCCCAGCCACCTCTCCCGAATCTAATCGACCAAAGGTCAGCTGGCTCTCGATCTATTTTCATCCCGAGTTCAAATAAACATTTTCAAGGGACTCAGTACCGTCGATAGAGATTGACGTATGCGTCTGTAGGAATACCAATCGACGTAACGTCCGAATCATCATAGTGTCCAAGTGTCTCGGCCATCGCAGATTTCATCAAGCGATTCTTGGCAACTCGCTGAGAATATGGGAACTTCAAGCTATTGGCAAGAGCATTTTTGTCGTAGATCTCTGATTCGTACCGTGCAGCCATCGTGTTATTACCGTAAAAGTATATGAAGATGAATTCTTAGAATAATCAAGAGGTTTTTACAAGGTATAATAGGATATTCAGATGATTTATATTTCAATTGATTGCCATCCTACCTTTATTCTTATGACTGTGGTCAACCACAAGATTGAATAGCTACTAAGAAACCTCCCCACCAAGGCTCACAAGATAAATGAAAGAGGCCTGTCACTACTGCTGGCTTATTTCTTTTCCACGGAGTTTTTATCGGGGTAAAATAATCGCTGCAAGCTTTTCCTAAAACAATTAAGGAAGTAAAAGGCTAACTACTAAAGTAGTCTAGCTTGTTATTAACAATATTTTAATGTGTTGTTCTTTGCAACTTTGTGTGGGGATGACACTGTCGTTTTTTGAGGTTGGTGAATTAGTTTCTTTTACCAAGTTTTGGACTACCCTCTCAGCCGAGCCGTACCATTTTTAACTAGGTACTTTAGCTTCTTTTAATAATAGCTCTAGTACTTCTAGAAATAAGTCTTGAGATCTGCTTCAGTACTTTCTAATTTATTGCTTAGGTTATTTTAATTGTAATAAAACCGTTAGCATATAATAGAAACCTAGGGTGTAGGGTAGTCGCAAGTTTTGTTTTAGCTTCAAAAGGGTGTTTCGTGAGGAAACACCAATCTTGAAGTTACTGCCAATGTTGAACAACTTGGGTCGTAAACCAAACTTGTTCACGAGCACTAACAGCTTGGTTGATAAGGAAAGCTTCCAAGTGATACAGGTCGATATAGAATATACGGCTAGGTACATAGGGGCCCCGAATCTACGCAAGTCTCCTAAATACATCTTCCGAGCTTCCAGTAGTCAATTACTCCTCGTCTAAAATATCCCGGTAGACATACCACTGGTAAGGGTACAGCTGGATATTAAGAAGGAAGTGCCGGCCTCTACTTGTCTATCTAACAGAAGTAGAACACATCCATAGATAATAGCATATCAAAAGCATTAATACTACTAAGGTCCGTACTACCCTTTTTACTGGCCTTCCGAACTGAAGGCAGACTGCTCCCACCGAGTTATAACCTCGGATAAGTTATGAATAACCAGATGTAACTATCTCAGCCCCTGTAAGTTAGAAAAGAACTATTGTCCCAGGGGGGTTAGGGAAGGATACCTCAAGCCATACTGTAATGCAGATTTGTAACTTTTGGACATGATAATTAATTAACAGCTTTATTAGAGTTTCTTCTATTAGAATATAACTAAAAGACAATAGAATATTAACAAAATAAAGGTTTTACGGTCTAGATTTCTCCCCTACAGTATGTTTACTATACTCCGTCTTACTGACCAACACAGCACTTAGTACTAACCTGCGGATGATCAGGGACCCATATCGGAACTTCGGCTGCTTGGACCAGTACTAGAAACCTAGATCTAAAGCCTATCAAAAGTCTTGAATCACTGGCAGAAACAGGTGTACTCAATGCTATTTGCTCACCGCCTCGCAAAGGGGCTGGCCCGGTCGTTCATCTACTAAGTATTACATCTCCCCGACATGGATCTTCATCTTTTAATTGAGAATCTAGTTGCACAGGTTGCATAGGTTGTCACAGGTAAGTATTTGGAGTCCAAAAGCTTTAGTGAGACACATCACCGGCTCAATCTACTACCGTCGTCTCGCATTTATCAAGAGGCCTATCCACCGGCTGCAGAGATGTTAAATAACAGCGACACATCAACCGACTCTTTCGATGATAATCCCAACAATATTACTTACAATTGCCAGGTCCGTTCTCACACCTACACGTACGTCAAGCATTCCATCCAGAGCCTCGCCAAAGGTGAGTGAATGCGACTCGCAGGACCACCGATTGGTTCAACACACCTTGCAAAACGGTCGAACGCAAGAACTTCAGGACGAGCGGCTCGCTCGAAATACAATAGAACCATCCCTTGGTCAAACGGCATAACACAATAATGGAGATTGGCCTTAGTCACAGTCACGACATCTCGCCTCGGCCACTTGTCCAACATCATGGAGGCTTCTTCCCACGAATTCGACGTAGTCAGCACAGCCATTCGAGTCATCACCCGAAACCTCGCTACAAGATGTTCAGGCTTCCGCAAGAGCTCAACATATGTTAAACCTCCGATTGCTAGATAGGATAGAGAGCGGTGCTCAAGAAGACACAACCTCAGGATTAACACCGATATCGATGATATACTAGATCAGCACCATGACACAGATATTCCGCCACCCTGCCGAATCGAGATCCAGTCACTCGAGTCTGACAATTGGTTTTGGTCAAACATCTGCGAAGCATCACCATCCGGGTGGTCTGGAGATCTCCAGACAAGTACGTCGCGAACCGAGAAGCCGTGGGACAACATCTTCAGTATATTAGAAATTTGGAGAGTGACGGAAAGTCTCATATTGCCAATATCCTTAAGAACGTGTCCACCATCAGACATCAGCAAGACATTCTACCAATCAATGGCTCGTCTGACATGGCGGCGGCGCAGATTGGTGGGACTGTTGTCTATTTCGCTTGTGGGCTAGATACTCATTGTTCTTGCAACAAACAGCTCTCGCGCTTCTTCGAGGCAAAGAAATGGGGCTGGAAGCAGAAACTTGTCTCAGCAATTGATGAGAATAGCATATTCGGAGAGGTCATCTTCTCCAAAACTCACTGTCACTTCCTGGCGCCCCGCTACTGGCCTGATAAGTCATCGGCGGAATCACTACAATTGTCTTCATAGGCGACTTCTCTCAGCCCACACTTGTTCTTGAGAAAAGCCTTCTAGTGGATCAAGCACCGGATCTTGCTTCCACAGCCCCTCCAGGACAGAGCATTATTGTGCACCATCACGGCTACCGTCTGTGGCCTACGTTCACGACTATAAGAGATAGATTGTCCAAAAATTGATACCATGTCTTTTTCATGTATAGCCTTGATCTGTACCTTTTATGTATTAAATGAGATTTCGATATATAAAGAGTTTCCTATTGACTATGTTTTCTATTCATCAAGCCCCTTAATAAACCGCATCGCATGACTGTGAATTACTAGCAGACTTTTTAAAGTCCCTGTCAATCTACATACGGCAGATTCCGTCCGATTCCCAACTGATGATTCTCCGTGTGCTTCCGAATGTTCTTTGAGATATGTTATGGCCAACCCCAGGAATAAAGGGAGGTATGGATGCGCCTGACTATATTAATGACTGCTGATAACTGATATTTGTCCGAACTGATTACCTTGAAACATGTAGAGCCTGTTATAGGTTCTGACAAGTCTGCCATCCTGACTGCGGCCTCGTAGGCAGTCTCATAATATGCCGCTGTAGCCTGATTCTGCTTCTCCGTCTTTTGATATACCGTATCGTTCGAGTTCGCGAGAGCTAAGATGGACCCGTTGACAACCATAGCCGTCACAATCTGCATTGGTTCGTCATCCATGTCGGTCGCTTTGCCAGGCTGCTGGCTGACTTGTTTCTCTGCAGCCACAGAAAGCCAGTCGTGCCGTACCCAAAACGACCGATCTTCCTTGTCACTAGACGTAGTACCCATCCGCATAAGATTGTGGACTACACAACGTCCGAATAGTATCATGCTCGTGACAAACCCTGCAAAGAGCGATATAGGTCTTGCACTTAGGTCGTTCAGCGGCTCATCTGGGAAGCCCATGTCGATGTGGTCGTCGTGCTGGAAATTCCTGTCCGGACATGGAAGCCTCACGGATATCTGTCGTCGTCAGTAGAAGCGAGAAAAGTAGCGAACGAACAAGCAAAGACGTACAATCTCATCATGAATGGTCGGTAAAGATCCTTCACCTGCACTCAAGAAACGGTCCAAACAAAACGCCACCCAAAACGTCCTTCTTCTTTCTTCCACAGCCACGAAGTCAGAGCAGGATAAAAGAGATCCTTTTGTACCAGAGGAATCACCAAGCGCACACAGGTCTGCGGAGTCAGTACGATATAGGCCCGATAGATGTACCAAGCGGAACCCCCGCCGTACCGTTGTCGGGAGTCGAGTTTCGACAGGTGAAAATAGTTCGTAGTGTGCGAGAAGGAGCCATGCTTGAGTTTGCTCGATGTTGATTTCACTGTCAGTCCAAGGCAACCCCAAATCGGAGGCATCGAGATCCTCCGCCAATTGTCTCGCTTTGAGATATAGTTCTTCGCCGTGTGAGCGAAATTGAGAGGACATGGCCGCAGCAAGTGCTCTCATCGCCATTCTCAGGCATTGTCGTGCTGGTGAGATGTCTGTGAGCCTTGCCCAAGACAAGTAACGTCGTTTGTGTATCATAGGCAAGAGTGGATGCACCCTATCAAAGTAAAGTTGATCCCTTTACGCAAGTGAGGGGACTTAACATCAGTTCTTCAGTCATTCTCTACGAGACTGACCGAGTCTCAGTATAGTATTGGCAACTTACAAATCAAGCTGGATCAAGGGAGGTAGATCCGAGATGATCGACATCTCGCTCATATGCTGTGTGACTTGGGGGCTTAAGATTCCAACATCCTGTGATAGCAAGCCATATTCCCGCCATTCTGTCTCTAGATTAGTATCTGGTAAACTGTCTGATTGTTCTGTCCAGGTGGGCTGCATCAGATCAAACGACATGGTCCAATCTGTTTCAACCAATGGCATCGGCAACATAGTGTCCGTGCTGTTACAGACATCGGTAGTCTCAATTTCTGCTTGGCTACCCAATTGCTGCTCCAACGTGGCTGCGGTCTTGATCAGCACAGTACCTTGGACATAAGGCCTAGTAACAAGGAGACGTGAGTAACCCTGACCTACTCGAGCTCGAAGAGCTCTCAGCTGACCCTTTTTAGGTCCCCGTTTGGGTCTGTCGTCCACAAAGGCGCATTCCGTGCCAGACTCGAGACATCCTCCGCAAACAGGACGGCCACGATCACATTTCGATTTCCGACGTCGGCATTCTTCGCATGCAAGTCCGCTCTTCTGCCTGGAGGTATCCGCCATAATGCGTACTGGAGTGAACAAAACTACAGCCCCAATAAAGGCAGTTCACGGGGAGAGTGGCCGTCTTAATACTTTAAATAGGTTATCACGATTACATAACACCTAAACTTCTAGTGTAGCAAACTCTATCCCCAGATGGTTAATATCACCCAGAAAGCACGGTCTGGCGCAAGTGCATCCAGCTGTATGTCGATCATCCGCGTACCCGTACCTCGTCAGACGCCGACAGACATAAAGCTTGTTCCATTAAGGTTTTGTCAACACACGAATCAGAACAAAGCTTTTCGTCTGTCAACTAGTATCTTGGCCATCGTACAAGCTGATCTCTGGGTCTGGGGGTTCGCACGGAGCATTGCCGAGTTAACTATGTTTCCACTATTAGCATCGGTGTCCGACTTTCGTATCAGCCCGCCCGCATGGATCATGCCACGTAATTGTGGTGACATACCAATCAAAGCCCATGTATTCTTTCATGGACCGGGGCTCGGTACCATTCTATTGGGAAAGGAAATAGTTATTCGAGTTTGGAATGTCAGCCTGGCCTGGATGAGACGAATTAGATATATCTTATCTCGACATATATAGATGAACAATCATATTAAATCATATCAGTTCTGTAATTTAACCAAGATGTGGCTGATTTTCCTCGGCATTTAAGTCTTGTATGACTATGTTTAAGCGCATACCATATGAAACAATTGGCGCCCTAGGGCGTCTTAAGCCTCCTTGATTATGGAGGTTCGGGCCGCATTCCCAAATTCCATACACATGGATAGATTAGTCTAGACCTTTGGGCTGCGCCCGAAGATGCCGCACAACACTGGACACCGTTTCGGAGTAAAGTTTAAAATACGGCAAAGATCGCTATGTTTTTGAGCATCCACCTTGAGTGTAGTGGCGCGATTGACCGAGCACGCTGTGGGGATGGACGGACAGTAACAGGGTTTTGTGAGCTTGGACGATCCGCTCTGAAGAACCTTTTGGACGAGTTACACTCTCTGAACTTGTGAACTTGATGTTCTGAACAACCCTGAACTGATTGATCAGATTAGCATTAAGCCTGTAGGACTTTTAATATTTATCTAGGGCGGGCATGTAACTTTGGCTAATATTACGCACGTCCTTCAGCGTGTTGCCCGGCACTTGGAAAGACGGCGCTAGCCACCCCTTTCCAAGTTTAGGTCCTATGTCTCACGAGACTGGATAAGATCTATAGGGTATGAATCTTTAATCGCTTCAACTAAGACATACGAATCAAGGATAGATATTCCTATTTGTTCCTGATACTGCATGCATGTACATTACATCGTTACAAACTTGTCAGCTTTTAGTCTAGAGGTTATAGCAAATATGCCTTTTCCATATTCGACGTCGGTCAGATTGTCGTATCTCCGGGCCCGACTGGCAACGTGCCGAAGCGAGTGGTATTGCGACCATATGCTTAAGTTTTATGTTATCAGTCAAAGTATGTTGTAATCAAGGGCCTTCATGACTCCTGAGCACTTTTGCATCCCTGACGGGTTGATATTACGGGAGGTCTGATGTTCCACTAGAGACCTCATCTCACTCATCCTACGGAGATGATGGAAACAGATAAGGCTACCAACAGCAAGGCCTCGGTGCAGGAAGCCTTCACGACAAAGGCATGGCACCAGTAATATTTCCAGGTCCTCGATCATTTGTATTAGTATGTAAGGATCCTGTGATATTTACTGACCAAGAATTAAAGAAAAGTAAGGAAAATGGTCAGAAAAACATAAACCTGGTCTTTCACGGTTGACATCTCAACACAGAATTCAGCACGGTCTAGGACTTTACGTCCCGAAATCCCCCCCTGTATCCCATCTGCCGTGATCGATCGCGGTAAGAAATACAACTGTGCGCAGGTCATCGTAGCGAATCATGACCTCGATAAGGAGTCTTAAAAGGCTTGTGCGGTCGAAGCTCGTACAGCCGTAGCCCCTTGTGGGTAGTCTTGCGAGTCACTGAGTCGCGGTATTGGTTAAATTGTCTCTGATTTAGAGTACCGTATTGACTGACGAAGTTCGTCGCGCCCTGTGGATACCGCTATGGATATAAGACTAGCCAGCTACAGCTCTCAGTGGTTGAAACAGTGAAGAGGGTGGCTTATATCAGCAAGAATTGCCTTTTATACCCGCCTTACATCGAAGCGAATCAGTTGGAGTTTTGATTAGCTAGTCTATGTATACACAGTGGTATCCACAGGGCGCGACGAATTTCCTCAGTCAATACGGTATAGAGATTAAGATGAGAAAACTAGAACATTCTAACTTGCAACTGTCGGCTAAGAGGAGCTTAGCCTCTTCCGAATTCCAGACTTCACATGCTTATTCTCGATGGATTGCCCGTTCTCCGTGGATTGAATGCTCGTTGTTTTCATGCATTTTGAAGTGCTTTTCTGCTTCGATCCCGATATCTAATCAGATTCTTGCAGAATCATAGATTGCGGCATTGAGGACTAGCAACACAAGCTATACTTCGAACCGGAATACTTTATAGAATACATACCTTTAAAAAGGTAACGATTAGGTTGCCGTATGGATAACACAGTGAGTTTTAACATTATGAGACGCATTAGACGTAATGCCAGATAACACAATAACCAGCCCATTCAAGTCTATACAAAGTTTATTACACTTTACCTTTGGCTCGACCAAGCAGGTGCTGGGAGCGACTTGCGAAATGTTCTATACAATTGAACAATGAGTCGCGTGCATTTTGCACTTGAGATTAGTCAAAGGTGCCTTTGTTAACCGAGGGAAACGTGTAGGCTACTCCGCACAGGGAGACAAGATCGCCGCTGTGTACTCCATAAACGCTCTTGCATACGTCAAATGTCACATGGATATTGTATTTGACTATGATAGGGCCGAGGATCCTGCGCGCACGGTTCCGTTATCAACAGATCATAAGCAGTATAATCAGCAGGTAACCATACAAAATACATCCTGGTTATTGGCTTGCAAATAAACAGGGTATAGCGAAGAAAATCTTTTACCGCGCAGTATACGAAAAGTCTAAATATCAGATTTCTGTACTAGGAAGTGATCAGATCATAACTAAAGGGCTTGAATAAGTAGCTTTCTTGCTTGGATAAAGAGTAGGTGACCTAAAAGGAGGGTTAGCTTGAGAAAACCGCTTTCAACAGGAGATCTGGACATACTTCTAAATCCGTCTTGTGTCGCCGTGTCTCATAAAACAAGAGCGAAACCTTGTGGAACAGGAACAAAGCCAATAATTTTGCGTGGCAGGAGTTCAGAACTAGAAAATTCTACCGCTAGCACAGGATTCAGAGACTGTCATCCCTGTTCTGGAGATGGAGCCCGAAACCTTATCACTAGTCACTTGATAGCTTGGACGGGGTCCCCATACACATCGGATGTACGGCAGTTATTGACTCCACCTACTTGATAGACTCCTGCAGCGGGTAGGCACGGTTCATACCTAAGACAATCACTGTAGATCATATCACCTGCTGGGTGTATAGAGCCTGAAATCTTCTCGAACGGAGCCCCTTGCGCTGCCTGCCACATTCACAAATTGGTACGTGTACCTGCGGGGTGATAAGACTCTCAGCCGCCCGCAGGGTGGCTAAATTCGCCACTAGTTGCTACTCGTTGGCAGTTTTCTAAGTTTTGATCTACTGTTTATCCGTATTACGTCCTGAGAAATATCTTGGATGCCAATTCACACTTTGTCAGCGGCGGGTATTAGTTTGAGTAAAACTTCCAGGTTGCTTTTTAACCAAGGTATTGATAGCTACCAGTGACGAGTTTGCCCACCCTGGACTCTGAGGGGACTGGTCGGAAGAGCCTGTAAGACATCCGATGAAGACATGGTCAAAGCGACATGCGCGCTGCTGTCGATGCCACTAAACTTGCGTCCTTGGTACAGTGGGCGTCGAAAAGTAACGACACATTCCGGATCCACTTAACCACCTCGATTACAAGCTGTTACTTTACTTTATAATTAAATAGGTTATAGTTATTAAATTATTCTAAAGTTAAAAGGTAATTATATTATAATAGTTATTATACATATTTCCTAATATAANTATATAATAAAAAAAGGTTATAAAAATTATTTTAAATATATCTATTAAGGTTATTCTTATAATAGTAAAGGAGTATCTATATTTAAAGGTTTATATATTTCCTTTTTACTATAATTTATATATATTAATTCCTTTTAGTAGATTATTTAGTTTAGGTTAAGGCTTATTTAAAAGTTAATAAAAAGGCTATTAAAAAGGAGTTAATAGATTTATAGTATTAATTAAATAAGTATCTTTTTAAGTTAATATATCTTTATAGGTAGAAATACCTTTTTTAGTCTAAGGATATAAAAATACTAAAGTAAGATCTTTAATCTATTAAAGAGTTAAAGTCTATAAAGGTAGCTAAGTTAAATATTACTAAAGAATCTTCTTTAGTAATTGATTTAATTACTACCAGGGCTANGTAAGGGAGTATTTATATTTAAAGGTTTATATATTTCCTTTCTTATTGTAATTTATATATATTAATTTCCTTTAGTAAATTATTTAGTTTAGGCTAAGGCTTATTTAGAAACTAATAAAGAGGCTATTAAAAAGGAGTTAATAGATTTATAGTATTAATTAAATAAATGTCTTTTTAAGTTAATATATTTTTATAGATAGAAATACCTTTTTTAGTTTAAGGGTATAAAAATATTAAAGTAAGATTTTTAGTCTTTCTTTAGTAATTAATTTAATTACTACTAGGGCCGTAGATTTAATTAATTAGTTAACTATTTTTATAGATCCTATTCTTTTTCGTAAAAGTTTTTTAGAAGTTACTAGGCATTAAAAGGTATTTTATTAGTTTTTATATATTCTTATTTTTTAAATAGTTTTTTTATTTAATTAGGTATTCTTTTCTTTCTTTATTTTTATATATTTCCCTAATTAATTTAGNGGTACTCTATTTTACCTTTTTACTTATATATTTCCTTAATTACTTTTACTTTATAGACGTCTAGTCCTTTAATATCTTCTGGCTTATTACCGATTTAATTTACNGTAGGATTTATAGTCTATTAGTAAACTAGAGGCGGTAAAGATAGCTAAATTAAGTATTACTATAAAGTCTTTTCTTATAATTAACTTAATTACTACTAACGCCACTAATCTTATTAACTAGTTAACTGTTTTTAAGTATTTTTCTTTTAGTAGAAGTTCTTTAGGAGTTATTAGGCATTAAAAGGTATTTTATTAGTTTTTATATATTCTTATTTTTTAAAGGTATTTAGGTAGTTTTTATATATTTTTACATTTTAGGTAGTTCTTCTATTTATTTAGGTATTCTATTCTACCTTCTTTCTATTTTACCTTTATATTTATATATTTCCTTAACTACCTTTACTTTATAGATTTTTAGTCNTAAGGTAAACTATATCTCCCTCCTAGAAGGATAGTCCTTTTATCCTTTTAGGATTATAATAATTATTTATTTAATTTTTAATAAATTTAAGTTTTATTATTATTTTTTTATATAAGATTTTAAGGTCTTTATTTTTAATAATAGTATAAATCTATAGTTTATATATATAGGTATAAGTTTTATATTTTTATTATAAGTAATATTATATATAAATTAGGTTATTAATAGTTTTTTTACCTAGTTATCTTATTAGTAATTAATATAATACTATAGGTATTATTCTAGTATTTAGTTTATATATTCTATTTATTTATCTATTTATAGTTTAAATACTATTAAGAGTTTATAGTTTAATTTAAGGTATATTATAAGTATTTATTAAAGTTTTATTATAAATATTATTTTTCTATTTAAGATAATTCTATTTAGTAAGTTATAATTAGCTATAATATATTAATAAAAAATATAAAAAAGTTCTTTTATATTTATTATTTTTTTATAAAGTAGGTAATATAAATATTTTATAAGTTAATTAATAATAACTATAATATTATTATAAAAGATTCTAGTTAAAGGTTTTTTTAATAGTAGTAGTTTAGTTATAAAGTCTATTATTACTAATTCTTATAGTTATCTTACTATAGATATAGCTTATAGATTGCTATATAGTTTATATTATTAAGATTTTATTTTTATATATAGATTATATTATTTAATAGTTTCTTTTATTTCTTATTATAATTATAAGATTTAGTATTT